>JAGDYQ010000179.1:308851-663145 GCA_021962125.1 Bulinus truncatus | reverse complement strand
TTTCAATTTGGCAAAAAAAAAACACACACACATTTTTATATTTAAGAATTCTCGTGGGCAGGATTATCTGAGAAACTAATAAGCCTGGGCATAATTATCTTTACTCTCAAACTATTCATTTTCGGAAGTGAGTAGGATATTTATCTCAAGTATGTTGCAATAACAGACATACATGTGACCTGTCTTTAAAATCAGTTTTAAACTAGTACACTTTAAAACTGGTTTAATCTTTTCTTTAAATATAAGTCAATCAGATAAGGATACTTAAATGTGGATGTAACCAAAAACAGCAAAATGCTGGAAAAAAAAAAACACCTCTTGTTCATAAGCCAAAATTAACAAAAGATTTTTTTTTCATTGTTTTTTTACTGGTGGAAATAAAAATATAGCACTTGAATAATTTAGAACAATCAAACAATTAAGTCTAACAAGAACAAAAAAAAACATTCGGGAAATTTAAGTTGGTGTGATTAAAAAACAATTTCTGGAAATTTCACAAGCCACACACTTTAAACAAATTAATTTCTACATTTTGTAAATTAAAAAAGTAGCAATAAGACAAAATTCAAAATTAAATAATAACAGTTTGAAATGCAACATTCATACAATAAATAAAATAACTTCATTTAGTTCAACAGAACAGTATAATGAAACAAAATTAGCCATCCTTAACATGTTCTTTTTTGATGTTATTTCCATAATAATTTCAGATCTGTTTAGTTTATACATTATATATTATACATACTAAATGAAATCATTTCAAAATCACACTTTGTCTAGTTTAAAAATATTTGTATTGCAAAACATGTAGACTCAACCATAAAGTTTGTTTTCTCAAATTTACAGTTATATAAGCAAGTGAAATCTTATTACATTGAAACCTCTGAGATCAGAAACAAAAATGCAACTTTATCTAACCATCATTCTGATTCTATAATGATCTTGCTGATTTAATTAAGAAAAGTTGCGGGAATATTTTAAAACAATAATAATGGTAAAGAAAACTACCAATTATTACAGCCAAACAATTTTTTTTTTCTGGAGAAAAATGACTTAAATTTAGTTTAGGGATAAAGCATTAAATATGTATAAACAAATGTTTAATAACGGGGTAGTACCGTAATACATTTCAGATGCCCAGGGGCTATTAATGACAAATGGGTGAAGCACGGTCAACAATGTGTTTATTTACCAGATTATAGTTGACATGGTTCAAAAGTTATTGTAGAAATTGAGTTTATTTGTACAAAGAAAAAAATTGTAGCCGTTAATTCTATAAATGAAAAAAAAAATTTTTTAACAGATATGGAACACAATATATATCATAAAATTAAATTGTTCAGTGAATCAGTAAGATTTTAGTG
Source organism: Bulinus truncatus (assembly GCA_021962125.1). Lineage (NCBI taxonomy): Eukaryota > Metazoa > Mollusca > Gastropoda > Planorbidae > Bulinus > Bulinus truncatus. The sequence continues at coordinate 661,781 of JAGDYQ010000179.1, read as the reverse complement.
CACTATTTTTTGTACCACCAATACCATTTAATGCAATTAAAATATTAATAATATCAAAATTATAAACTCTAACAGTATCATACTGTGCCTATAAAGGCTAAAAACAAGCTGCCTTCAATAACAATTAGACGGAGTTTTTTTTGTTTTAATGGTTCAATCTTCACAATTTTACTAAAGATAATACAATTCTTTATTTGGTTCAATGAGCCAATATCTCAATGTCTGGTCAAAAATGCGGATATAATGATGTACAGTCTTGTGACCTACAGAAAGATACTGTCAGCCATCATGCCCAAGCATTTTAATGACTTCGTAATCGTAATACTTTGCTGCATGATGTCCCTGTTAAAAAATTTAGTATATAATCCACAGAGAACAATATGCTACATGTCTTAGTTCATAATAACTACTATTGCACTAAGATAAAATGGTATCTTTCACACTTTGCAGATTAAAAAAAAAAGAGTTGATAAAATATTTAAAACTCAAAAACACTACCAAGTCTTATAATGATGCAAGAACCATGAAATTGTAAATTAAGAAAACACATGATGCACAAAGAGCCATTTAAACATATGTATTAAATACACTTCCATTTTTCCAATAATTAATCTACAATATAGCAAATATGAATGCAGACTAACATTTTTCAGCTTCCTGAGACAAATTCTTGAAAGTCATGTCATGTAAGTTAAATTTAACAAACAAATGTTGATCATAATGAGTTACGATGAAGATGCCCTTGACAGCATGGGAGGAGCTTTGGATTTGGCGATTTCTGCAGCTTTGCGTGCAGTTTCTTTTATTTTGTTGCCAACAAGTAATGGGTGATCCTTAAGGTGGTCTGCTTTGAACAATGCAGTAAGAACAAAGTCAAAGCCTTGAGTAGCTTTTCTTGCATTATTCTGAAATCTTTTAGCCCCAAATGCTTCTAATGCACCTGCTACTCCAAACACATTTGACGACACAAAGGCAGTTCGTTCACATGTCGTCCATAGTGGATTTTCTGGACTTACTTTATAAACACATTTTTCTTCAATGCTCTGAAATTAAGTTAATTATAACAGAAACATTATTTTTTATTATGCTTAACTGAGTTAATTTTTAAGCTTTTAAAACGATTTTAAGTACCAAAGTATTAATTTTCTGTAATATAAATCCAAATTAACCAATTTTAATAGCAATACTTCATCACAAGTTACTTTTTTAGGCATAATTGGGTGGCAGTTATTATAAGGATATTTGTTGCTGAATGTAACATCAAAAGTTTAACATAATTGATAAAATATTTTTTGAGATTAATATATCTCAAAGATTGGAGGCAACCTGAGTAGTTATGTCAAATTTATAAATCTTCTATTGGTTGTAGCTATTTGCAGCTGGACCACAAATTATATATTATACAGATAGCGCATCACTATATAAGCAGTCATCACTTTTGTGTATAAAACTGTTACGCCATTGTTTTTTTCGCTTTTGATTCCAATGACGCTTTCCATCCATAAAAACCTCAGGCATATTTACACCTCTTTGTTTAATTTTTTTTTAAGACATAAAATAGGAATGAAAAAGCTTTCATTTTGCTTTAACAAAGTGATAATATATTATTTTATTCATGGGTTTTTAGGAGCTTTATATATGTAATAAAAGGGGACGGGTGGTCGTGCGGTGTAGAGCGCTCGATTGTCGACCAGAGGGTCCCGGGTTTGAATCTCAGTAAGAACCTTGGGATTTTTTCAGGTCCTGGTGATAGTCCCCATGACCAAGAGCTTTAAATGGGTACCTGACTCTAAGTTGGGGAAGTAAAGGCGGCTGGGCGTTGCGCTAACCACACAACCCCTTCATATGCCGAGGTTATAGAAAAAGATGAATTCTACACTTCATCTGCCCCGATGACCCGTTAGGGTTAAGGGAACTTTACTTACTATGTATTTCTATTCAATGAATGGACTGATGAGAGTAAATATTATTAATGGTGGCGATGAAAACATTGTTTCAAAACGAGGCTTGCGCAATCTATAATATTTAATCTGTGAGCTGAACTTTCCTGATTCTCATTAGCGCCAGCTTTATTTTGATACCAAACACAGAGCTAGGTTTCAAAGCATTGTATTTGTTGCTAAGGTCAGAAAAACAATGGTTTTGTAGAATTGTAAAGCAAAAAAGTGAAATTAGATGTATACTGATCTCAAAAAATAGTTAATGGTATAATTTAACTGTTTCTTCACTGTATACTCCTTCTAAATTGGTTCATTTATCATTTTTCAAAGAAACAGAAAAATGATTTTCCCAGAGGCAACCCCAAGCAGGCGGAAAAGAGTCAATGAGCATCTACATTTTTTTTTTACTTTCTAAACAAGTCAGAAAAATGCCAATGAATGCCACATGGCCCATTTATAGCTAAATGCTATTGGTCTCATATTGATATAATAGTTTCCAACATCAAATCAATAACACATTCAGAGCATCTATTATAGACATGGGATATTGTTATTGAAAAAATAAATAAATTAGGAGTCAGCTCTAACTCAAAATCTCATGCTCTGAAAAGGAACTCCCCCCCACCCCCGTGGGTTAGTTTTAGAAGTACAATACATCCTTTTCTATCTGACTCTTGTCATAATGAGCTAATTTAGGAATGAAACTAGCACTAGAGGTCTTGTAACCCTGACACAAAAGCCATATTATTTCAACTTTTTTTCAAACTCATTTTGTTTACACCACTTACCATTATTTTTTGTAGACCTAGATTTCGAGTGTAAGTAGTGACAGATTTGTCTGAAGCATCAACTACAGATTCTTCCACAATTAATACATGTTTATTCTGACCAACCAATCTTTCTCCCCATTTGGGGATTTTATTTGTTTTTGTCAGCATCCTTCTAGAAATGATTCTGTTTCCATCAATGTGACGTGATATGACATCTTCTGTTAACACATGCTTACTGAAAAAAACAAAAAAGTCTATACTGTCTATATGTTTTGCCTTTTAACAAGTTATCAATCATTTCAAAATTCAACAAAACATGCAAATTAATTTTAAGAACAATTTTAAATTAAAGCACTCTCCCTTTTCATAGATAATCAGTAACCGGCATATTTTTTTTAGTAAGATAAAACATCACATATTTTCATTTCGTTAACATACTTAAGCTATTAATAAAAGTCATAAAAAAAGATAGGATTATAATAGGAACCTATTTGGATTGGGATATCGTTGCCATAAACCAATAGCTACTTGTTCCCAGGTGTACTTAAATAAACTTGTTGTGGCGACAAATTTAACCATGGCTGAAAGAAAAAAAAAAGTTCAAAGTAAATATATTGTAAGCATCTACTTCAATACATCAATCAAATAAAACAGATTCATTATAAGTTCATGTTTACTCTGTGCATATGACTTTTAGTAGCCAGGAATTGAATTTTAATTTCTTTTTCTGTAACTCCATCAATCATCACATATATCTTTTTAGTAGTATAATGCCGCTATTGTGAAATTGAGAGTGCTACTTGAGTTTCAATAACAGTCTTTTCATGATCTTTCACAACTATGCTTAAAATATATTTTATATATGCAAATTTTTCATGAGGGGTACTTGGACAACTTAGTATTACAAAAAATAAGAAAGTAGGGGTACACTGCTTTACGCCATTAGTATGATTCACTTCTTCTTCCTTTGGCTCTACGGCCCATTCAGCCTTAGGGCCCTGGCCTAGTATGATTCACTATGATAAACTAATAGCAAATTGAGTGTGGGAATATTAATGGCAATATATATGCGATTTTATAAAATTATTTCGTTTTTGCCATAAGGAAATTTGCCAATTATCATCAGTTTCTGTTGCATAACAAAAACGAACATGTAACTGTAGTCTGAACAAAGTAAAAATAAATAGATAACTATATTACAACAAAATTATTTCTGCCTCTAAAATACGATATTACACATTATAAATATACGATAATTGAATAATAACAATAATAACTATGCAATACATGTTACTAATAACTTGCTTTGCGTCTTTTGTTATTGCTCCTTGGGTTAATGGTGCACGCCGGTGAGGTGTAATTTGTAAGATTTGCAATATCCGATTATTATTACATAGTATGTCTTATGAATATTTTGCCGTCAATAAGTAGTGATAACTGGCATAAGCATAATGTCTTCTTTGGTAAAATTATGGAACGTACGATAAATACTGAAAAACAATTATTTATTGTTATTTTAGTAGTGAACTGTGACCTTAGTCAACACAGTACCGGAAGTATATGATTGCACACAGGCACAGCACACGTTGAATATAGGGCTGACAACTTAGCTAATTTTTTAGACTAAAAAAAACATATTTAGCTACGGTGCCCCGGGGGAGGGGGGCACATTATCTGCTGTCGGAGTGGGGGTAGGGGCATTTTGGGTGCACAATTGGCTCTAGAGCGGCTCTTTAAAAGTGTTTTTTTATACAAATAATTGGAGTGCATTACCACTCTGATTTTTATGATTTTAAGTTTTGAATGTATTTGATTTATATTTAACTTGAACACTGGGCTTGATTCAACAAATCTTAGCACTTTTTTGATCCCCCTCTACCATAAAAACAAAAAAAAAAAATCCCCCCTCTCAAATATACGTTAAATAACCAACTTAAAACTCCACCCCTTAATTGTAATTATTGAAATCTATTTTGACTAATAACAGAACACCCTATTTAAAGTTTCTTTGTTGTTTTGTTGTTGTTTTTTTTTTTTTTTTTTGCATAGCGAAATAGGCTACAACACACTTTAATAACATAATGTGATGAATTTGTAAATAAGAAAACTAAAACACACTATAACAGAATGAATATCAAATATACAGAAAATATTAAGATGTTTGTATTGTGTGTGTGTGGGTGGGGGGATAAGTACGGGGTACGGGCATGTGTCGATGTGTGTATGGGATTGTTGTACATGCACGGCTGCATAATAGTACGAATGGTCAGGGAAGAGAACCAGTGAATGACTCTGGTAATTGCGTTGTTTTTTCTGTCTCCCCGCAACACATTCACTGAGCACGTGCATTTTGGGCATGGCATAAACCACTGGGTTTGTTTAACTTTGTTATTGTCAATCGTAGAGGAGTAGTGAAATGACATCCTTGTCCGCGGATTCTGTTGACACCTTTGCTATTGGTCCTTGATTCAGATCTTTGATACCATTTGGGTTTATCTGTTAGTCGTCACCACAACTTTTATCTGCCCGACCAGTTGTCTCTGCTGCACCGTTTCTGTTGGCGGAACCGTTACCTCATTAACACAATTACCTTAAGCATCAGTTCTAGAATTATTTTTATTCTTTCCTTTCCTGTTATGACCAAAGCTTTTCGCCTTGTTCTCTAATGTCTTATTTTTCACAACACCGACTGGGTCACCATTGAACTCGTTCTTGTCATTCATCTTAAGCACCATTGCGACTTAGAACCTTCACTTCTATCTCTTTCCTCTAAATTTACTCTCCATAGTCTTGTCTTCATTTGCCATCTCTTTCATCATCGATATCTCCGTCACCTTTGACCCTTCTCTCATTTTCACTTCCCCGGTCAACACTGTTTTAATGTCATGCAGTTGCCTCAATGTCCTGCGCTGACTGAAGCTACTGCTGTTGCCTCAATTTCTTGCGTTGACTAAATGTCTTGCAGTTGCTCCAATAATCTCCTGCTTTGACTAAATTCATGCAGTAGCCTCAATGCCCTACATTGTCTGAATGTCCTGCAGCTGCCTCAATGTCCTGTGTTGACTAAATGTCCTGCAGTTGCCTCAATGTCTTGCGTTGTCTGAATGTCCTGCAGTTGCCTCAATGTCCTGTGTTGTCTGAATGTCCTGCAGTTGCCTCAATGCCCTGCATTGTCTGAATGTCCTGTAGTTTCCTCAATTCCTGAGTTGCATCACTCTCCACTTATTTACTTTCCTTACATGTGTTAAGGCCACTTATTTACTTTCGTTACATGTGTTAAGACCACTTATTTACTTTCATTACATGTGTTAAGGCCACTTATTTACTTTCATTACATGTGTTAAGGGAAGTCCCATAAAAGACAGATTTTTAACTTTAATCATAATCTAAAAGTCTCTGCAGATAAAAAAAAAAGCTAGAAAAATTACGTTAAGTTAATCAAAGATTTTAAAAAATATATAACTCATATATAGCATATACATATTATCGGCAGTTGATAAGACATAAAAACAGAGAAGACGTCGCATAATTGTTTTTTTTTTAATACAAATAATACCACAATTGTTATTTGAATACCATAATTGTTATTTTGTGAATGGTCAGGGGAGAGACTCAGTGATTGAATGAGATCAAGGATCACGTGCGTGGATGCGTTAGTAGTGAACGAGTGAACATGTGTAGTAGTAGCTGATGTCCATTTATTGTGGGAGACATTAGGCAGAGGTGAATTAGTGCTACATGAGATAGCTGTGATTGTAATTTTTACTCATGAGTGCTATCAAAGATTTGTGTATAATAATATATCGAGTTGGAGTTATTGTTAATTGTCACTTATGGAGTTTCTGTGTTTTTCTAATACCGCTAGACAAGTTTGCACGTGACAAAAACATTATCGATTCTTAACATAAAATTCCACAATTCAAGGCAGGGGTAGTCAATTTGTAGGTTTGCAGGCCACAATGGGTTCTCTTAATTTAACAGACGGTCCGGAGTAACAGCCCCTGGATGAACTAATGTAAATTAAAAGTTAACGTCTTTGATTTGAAAGAGCGTAGAGGAACGAAAGGGTGGTCGGATAAAACTGATCGTAGTTGGCCCAAGTCTTCAAGAACAGTGGACCCCCAACCCCTAGGCCGCGGACCGGTACCGATCCGTGGAACAAGTGTTACTGGGCCGCCCAAGAAACATTAAATTGTTTCCTTTTAATTTATTTCTCTCGTGATTGTGCGAATTTCAATGGACGAGAAATAAACAACGCCCCCCCCCCCGGGCCAATTTCTAGTGAGGCGCGGTGAAATTATCAAACGCTGACCTGTCTGGGGCGAGAAAAAAGGTTGGGGTAACACTGTTCTAGAAACCACATCAGCCATACAATATCAATTGGAAATATTATTAAAATAAAGCATTCGGGCCTTGCCTTTTCAACTTTTATTTATTAAATTCAAACTTAGAGATTTTTTGTTATACGATTTTATTTAATTCACTCTGTCTAGGGATTCTATTGCAAATCACACAAGGTCCCGCATGTCATCTTAAAAGCCCCACAAAGGATACTCGCTCTTAGCTTCACGAAATCTAAGGACGTCTCTGCGGAAATGTGGTCTACCGAGTCCTATATATAAGAAAAATTGTTAACTTTAATCATACTCTAAAAGTCTTAACAGAAAAATTACGTTAAATTAATCAAAGATTTAAACAAAAAAAAAAACACAGCTTATAAATAGCTTATACAAATTATGGGATGTTTATAAGACTGCAAAAAAAAAAAAGATTTGTTTTTAAAAAAAAGCACCCAACTTCTGATTGTTTTTCTCCTCTGACATATATGGGAATTCCCGATTAGAGAATACACTGCGCATGCCCACTCAAAAGTAAAATATGCTTCATGTTTTGTTTTTAATAAGAATTATAATGTTCGTTACATTACGGCAGAACCTTTAAAACTATACCAATACATATAGGAGATACTGGGTACGTTTGATGATTTTGTTTTTTAATGAAGGCTTAGAAATTTCATATATCTTAATATTTCATTTGAATAATCTTGTGTAATATACATTAAGGTAATTATGTGCTTCTCGATTTCGATAATTTTTCTGCTTAGCTTTAAATTTATTATTGGACTGACGGGATTGTTTGCAGTTCTTACACATGCTATAACCAGCCCCGTAGCGTGAAAATTCTACAGCACGGGACAGGCCGATAGCAGGGGGATGGCCGGATGGGGCAGGAAATAAATGTTACTAAGTAGAGGAAAAAGCAGGGAGGGGCAGACAAAACGGGGGGGGGGGGGGCAGCCAACCTCCGCACGCTACGGACCTGGCTATAACCAGGGTTGTTAACAATACTCTTAAATTGTATCGTCAATACCGATACCAATACTTCATGAAAATAGTATCGCCAATACCAATACAAATACTCAAGTAAAAATGTATTGCCAAAATCGATACCGATACAATACCGATACTTTTGAGAACAACAAACTATTTTTATTTAAAATATAATGAGTGCAAGTTTCTCAAGTTTTTCAAGTAATGTACGTGTGTCATCTGTAATGTACGTGTGTCATCTGTAATGTACGTGTGTCATCTGTAATGTACATGTGTCATCTGTAATGTACGTGTATCATCTGTAATGTACATGTGTCATCTGTAATGTACATGTGTCATCTGTAATGTACGTGTGTCACCTGTAATGTACGTGTGTCACCTGTAATGTACGTGTGTCACCTGTAATGTACGTGTGTCATCTGTAATGTACGTATGTCATCTGTAATGAACGTGTGTTATCTGTAATGTTCATGTGTCATCTGTAAAAAAAAAGTGAAAACAATAAAATACAATGTCAAAGCACAAATTTAATGCTAAACACTTTAGTACTTGACGGATGGCCAAGTGGTGTAGATACTCGACTGTCGACTTCAGAGTCATGGGCTCGATCCTCGGTGAGAACAATGGGAATTTTTCCACAAGTTCACCCAGTTTTAAATAGGTACCCGACTTTAAGCTGGGGAAGTAAAGGCGGCTGGGCGTTATGCTAACCACACAATCCCTTCACTAGCCGATCAACTCAGCAATATAGTTTCTTAATGCTTGGGTAGGGTAGGATGCTAATGACAACATTTCTGATGAGTTATCTTCAAGATATCTGTCTACTTCAGCAGAACTTTACTATTAAGCCAATTCTGCCGCCGTGCAGTAAAACTGTACTGCTGACTGTATTGAAGCTGCACCACCCTGCAAAGTAAGTTGAGTGGAAACTGCACCCAGTGCACTGCAAGCACGCTTAATGTTTTGTTCAACTTCAGCCTTGTGATCCAAGTTGTCTTGTTGGGGAGGTGGGTGGTATTAATAGTTGTAGGCTTGATGGTTATCATTACAAGCAGTGATTGAATTTATGAAGATTACTTTTAAAACAATGTATTAAAATCGCTATTATTATTCTGCAATTAGCAAATAGTGGCAACAGAAAAGTATTGGTATCGAGTATCGAAAATTTTTCGTTTAAAATGTATCGGCGATACACAAATCAATACTTGATACAAAAAGGATCGGCAATACAGCAACCAATACTGAAAAAGTATCGCCGATACTGTATTGGCCGATACCGATACTTCGATACTAACAACCCTGGCTATAACTATACATGAATTATATCAAACATTAGTAAATAAAATCAGTATTTATGATTCGTCTGAAAGATAAGGAAATAATCTAGTCGTTTTTTAAAACTGTTTTAAGGTATATTTTAATAAATAGTTGTTGGATAAACATTTTTTTCTTTTCATTATTATTTTTTGGTTTGATGTGCACCAAAGAATATGCGTGCATAATTTTTGTTTTTCTAAACACATTTTGTTACCCATAACCAATATTATGGACAAGAAAAATATACAAGCAACCAACGCCACCCCCTTCCAATACCATGTACCCATCCCCTCCGTCTTTCCAGGCGACTACTGGTGTTAAGATATCCAAAAAGAGGTTCTTTTCCTAAGAGCCTCCAATAATTCTCTGACTAGAGCCCTCAAACATTGGCATAACTGGGTGGAGGCGGTTCGCACCTGGTGGCACTTAATTTGCCACGTTCTGTGACACTTATACCCGCCAGTGATGGGTTAACATACGCTAAATTAGCACGCGCTTAGGGCATCAAGGAAAACTACTAATTGGATGTGCCCTTCTTTCATCCCCACCTTAGGCGATAGTGCAATGGCCAAGGAGGCACCACGGAAAATATAGCGGGAACATTGACCTGAAAATCTATTTGTCCTCACCGGATATCGAACCAGGGACTTTCAGGTCGACATTCGAGCACTTTACCACATAACTATCCGTCCCCCATAAATAAACACTAACGCCGCCATTCACTTGGAAGGGGGTGGGGCTTCCAGCAAATGTTTGGGGGGGTCATTCCTAAAACTATTATTACAATTGTTGGGGAATATTGTTCCTAAGGAACCCACTCACACAGCTTTGAGGGCTCTGTGCCCCGTATAATGCCACTGAGTATACATAACTTTAGTAACGTGTAGTGAACAAGTAAATGCAGGTTTTGAATGCAGGTCATGAATGCAGGGCAGGGCAGTAGAAAATGAAATAACACATAAAAATAATAGATAGATACAAAGAGTCATAGGTATTTGACCAAGTGATAGGTCTACTAGCCGCATTAGCGCATAATAATCGGGAATCAAAAATAGAGCAATTAATATATGTATATACATTTGTGGCCTTAGCAGTACGCGGGGGACGAGTCTGAATTCGGGGCCTAAGGCGAGTGTTTGGGGCCTACAAGTAAATGCTGGTTTTGAATGTATGTCATTATTATTCTAAAAAAACGTAATTGATATATAATTCCACAATTCAAGGCAGGGTTGATACATTTAAGATTTGGGGGGTCATATTTTGTTCTCTAAATTTGACAGACAACATTTGATTTGAAAGAACGTAGAGGAAAGAAGGGGGTTGCCGAATCAAACGAAATAAGACAAGTCTGGTCTAGAAATAAAGCTCAGATATAGGTGAACCATGTGATCTGTTGATTTTGAGTCGCTTGTATTGTTTATTTTTTAAGCGAACATTTTGATTGTTTCCAATAATCAGTCCACCCCATAAATGTTTATCATTTATTTGACTTTCAAAAGTAATTTTAAAGATTTTTTTAAAGAGTTATGTTTGCTAGTTGTTCGTGAACGTTGAGGGGGGGGGGAGGATAATTTTCATTCGGGCCCCTCACTTCCTAAGACCGACCCTTCCTATACTGATTCTATATCTACCGCTATTATTAGTAACGATGTCTCCCCCCCCCCCTCCTTCATCTACATAACGTAACAACGTGTTCATTGATAAAAGAAAAGTGGCATGTACACTTCCGTCATCACATACATAGCCTACACATGAAACGACACATGAAATAAAAGTGTATATAAACATTGATACTCAATGCCTATCTACTGTGTTTGAAAGATTTCTTCCAAAAATAAATGGGAGAACACGGGAAAGTTTTATTTAGATATTTCTTTTATTGAAAGCTTAGAAATTTCATGTTTTCCTTAATTTGTTTGTATAATAATGTGTAATATGCGTCAAGGGGAAACTGTAATTTACAACTAGGCCCCGCAATTCCTTCAGGCCCGTCCCTTCCTGTAATGTTTTTATCTTCAACGCTATTTTTAGAAACGCCCCCCCCCCTTTTTTTTAATTGAGTTAATTCAATAACAATTCTATCATTTCGTCTCCTGTTTTATTTTAATTTATAAAGTATTTTAGTAAAAAAAAAGATTATTGCAAACTACAATATAACTGATAACGAACGACGGTCTGTTAATGATTTATAAATTAAATATTTGACGGACCACTACTGCAGCTCGCACATGGTATTAAGGGTGGACATGGATTTGCGACTGACACAATGACAGTCGCGATTTACATTTTATATAAATTTGTCTGATGATTATTATCTTCGACTGCATGTGTATGTTTTTTTTTTGTTTGTTTGTTTTAGAGAAGGATATTGTTATTCTTAAACCCCCTCCCTTACCAAAGACATGGACTAAAAAAATCTAAGGTTACCCGCGGAGTGTGTGTGTGTGTGTGTTAATGTGGGGGGGGGGGCATATGTCAAAGTTTACTTTTTTTTTTGTCCAATTTAATAGTACTTATTGATACAGTATTGCTAAGAGAAGAGGTGGGCAGGGTAAGGGAGTTAAACAAATGTCTTATGACGAGATTTAAGATGATTTTTTTAGATGACCGCTCGTAAGACGTTTTTAAGTTGGTAAGAATGTGTTGTTCTAATCTATAGTCCTTTGTGTGGATGTGATTGATGGAGGGTCCAGCTTCGTTGCAATAATTTTTTTTGTAAGTTGGAAGACATGTGGAGTTTTTAAACCCGGGGCCCAAAACCAGTGGCGTAGATAGTTGGAGGAAGAGATGGGTGGTAACCCCGAATAGTTACCAGCACGAGACCGCATTTTCATCACTTTAGTGCTTTTTAGCTAGGGAATCATTTTCATAGTTGCCCCCCATGTTACCTATAGGTAGGTTTTCATGTTGTCTCGTGATTCCTCGCTGACATTAAACAAAAGTATTTCTAAACAAACCTAAAGGAATAATTTAGACACCATTTTTTCATAACTCAACTGAAATACATATCGGGAATTTCCGATAAAACAAATGGCAGCAAACAGGATGACAGAATAAAGCCAGATAACGGACCAGTTTTGATCCTTAACTCGTGAAGAACTCTGTACCATATAACAGTGGAAACTTCAGACGAGTGTTAACGTGCATCGCTGATGCTAAATAAATAATTTGGTATATCAAGGCTGATACTTTATAATTATCTACTGTGTTTCGAAAAATTTCTTCCAAAAACATATAAGAGGAAACGAGTAAGTTTGATGAATTTATTTTTTAACGAAGGCTTAGAAACGTCATATTTTTATTAATTCATTCGTATAATAATTCTTCTGCTTAGCTTTAAATTTATTCTTGACTTGACGGTATAGTCGTAGAGTTTATACACATGCTATAACTATACATGAATTATATCAAACACTTGTAAATACAATCAGTATTTATGATTCATCTCTTAAAATGATAATGAAATAAGCTAGTCTTTTATTAACCACCACCCATTTTTATGGACAGGAAACTATACAAGCAACTAATGTCACCCTTTTCACTACCATGAACCCACCCTTTCGCCTTTCAAGCGACTACTTTTGATTAGGGCCTCTCTCTCTCTCTCTCTCTCTCTCTCTCTCTCTCTCTCTCTCTCTCTCTCTCTCTCTCACTCTGTCTCACACACACACACACACACACACACACTATCAACATCTATATTCGAATTTATATTTTAAATTATCTACAAAATGAACTATTTTTGACCATTTGATTTATACTAGAGTAATGATAAGTAATAGCTTCAGTACATGGTGTTCACTAATAGGATGTTATACACAGAGCCCTTCTTTACGGTTAGGACATTTATGAGGATGCCTAGAAAGTAATATTTTACTAGCCATTAGAGTTTCTATCCCGGGATAGCGGGATTCCGGCCAAATTTCAGCCAATTAAACACTTCTCGGGTAATTCTTGTTATGCCAGCCACATTTCCTCCCTTAACTAAAGGCAGGTACCCATTTAAAGATTGGAGGACTTTGAGACTTTTATCAGGACCTGGAAAACGTCATGTGGTTCTCACCGAGGATCGAACCAAGAATCCTCAATTCGAGCGCTCTACACCGCTCGACCAGGGGACGGATATTAAAACATGCGGTAAATACCCGGCTGTCGACCTGAGGGTACCTGGTTCGATCTTTGGTGCGCACCATACGATATTTTCAGGTCATTACTATACTCCCCGCTATATCTCCCGTGGTGCCTCCATGGCCATTCCACTATCGACTATGGTGTGGATGAAAGAAGGGCACTACAAAAACAGTCCGATTAGTGGTTTATAGGATCTAAGAGATTTCATGTCATCCTTACAGGGACTTCACTCACACACACACACACACCGCTCGACCATCCATCTATCGCAGCGGTGGCGTACCTTTTTGGGGCATAGTGCCCAATATTCAACAAAAAAAAAAACAAAAAAAAAAACAACTTATATATAGCAAAGTGTCAAAATTCCAATAAAAATTAAAGTAATTGATATTTTGAAAAGACGAACAAAATTATACATAAAATCCCCCCCCCCCCCCTTTTTCGCCAAATATAACGTTAAATAACAAACTTTAAACTCCACCCAATTGAAAGTTTCTTCGTTGTTGTTTTTTTTTACACAACGAAATAGACAACACGCTATAGTGAATTTATAAGTAAAACCTAAATAAAGCAAAATAAAACTAAACACACGATAACGTAATTGAATATCATCTGTTATGACGGCCTCAATGGACTACCAATGTCATGTGACAATTTTTGAGTAGCAATAAGCCTTCTAATAGATGCCTTTATTAGGCCATTATAGTCCTTGCTATTTAGACAAATATAGTCCTTGCTATTTTGTTATAGGCTCATAACTCACCTGGTAACTAGATTGAAAAAAAAATGAATTCATAATCACAATTAGCTTCTAAAAACTAATTTAGATAACGGTTTTTTTTTTATCTCCGATATAATAAACGAAACATTTGTTGTAGTTACAATCATGTAATTTACAAGGGGAAAACATAAAAATACTTTTTAAAAAACAGGTGATATACATCCATTTTCTGCTAATCACTTTTAAATTGGTTATATGCCTTCTTTCTGTTAATGAAAGCGATAAGCAAGTAAATACAACACAAATACTGTTAAGAGTCTTTAAATTTTTAAATTCATTTTTTGTGATTGCCCTTTCTTATCGTGGACTCCTCGTGTAATGACATACTTTAGTTTTACGTTGAGAAGATATATATATTAGGTATATGACTTCAGAACAACACTTGTATGGCATACCATCAACAGATGAGTTTTTATTGTAGAAACACAAAACCATATAAAATTTATTAAAAAAATTGAAGAATGTCACCCACCAAACATTTTGAAGTTTTAGAAAAATTGACATTTGTTAATAATTTCAAGTATTGTTTCATAAACGTTTATTTGTAAAAATAAAACGTAAATTCAGTTTCTCTGGTGAGTGGCAAAGGGGAATAATATCTTGCAGAACTTTTATTGCTCTTTCTGCACAAACATTGGTACGTGGAGTAAGTATTGGAGATGGACTTTGAGACCAATGATTTCGAAGACAGCGCAACCCTTTTGGATAATCATTAACAGCATGGAAAAGAAGTTCATATAGTTCAGCTTTGTAATGATGATCACTAAACCAGGCATCACTCCAATGTCCACATATAAATTCACATAATTTCTGAAGGTTCTTTCGTTCATCAGACAATAGTATGAAAGCCAACAATGCAAAAATTGCTCGAGAGTTCCATCGGGCATTGCTGAGGCCAGGCAGTGCGCTAAAATTAACTTTTGGCATTTGTTGAGAACTCTTAAAATGCTTAAAAACGCAAATTAGATGGTGCGAAAATTTCATATCATCTCTCCAATCTATTTCCTGTTTTTCTAAAATTACATTTCTTTGTTTTACTTTCAAAACCTTTTTTAACATTTCATAATCTTTAAGTATCTTATTTACAAATGGATAATTTATGTTAGGAGACTCAGTTGAATCACCGAGCAATGCATCACACACGTGTCTAAGAACACGATCAAGTATGTGGTGCTGACAACCTATAAAGACTGGTGCAGACTCACCATGTTGAACAAACAGTTTCTGAAGTTTCACCACAACACAAGACTTCGACCCTGTATTAACATTTGTAGTGTCTGACACTATCATCTTTATAGCTGACCATAAGTTATATTCATCTAAAACTTTTTGAATGGCAGAACCGATCGTAGCAACTTTGCCATCAGGTAAAACTAAGACGGCTAGCCTCACTTCTTTTGCTTCCTTTTTTAATACAACTACTTGGTGTTCTTTTTTCTTCATAATTTTACCATCAAAATGTAAACTCCATAAACTATTACGCAAAGTATTTATTAATGTTTCTTTTAGTTTACTTGCTTCTATGAATACAGCTCGATAGACACCTGACTGAGAAGGAGTTGCTATTTTTACGCCGGACTTATGCAAAACTTTGCTTACTAATGCTGCTCTTCGAACTGGTAGTTTCCCAGATTGAACTAATGAAACTGCACTAGAAGTAGATTGCTGTGATTGTTTCTTATGTGTGCTTTGATCTAAGCTTTCTGTGGATGACCTCATTGCATCAGCACCATCAGAGCTACTTTGAGAATTCTCGTTATCACTTGAATCACTGGAACTTTCAAAACTGCTTTGTTGTTGTTGTGCCTCATTAATTTTGCAAACAATTTTCTGTTTTAATGGATGAATTGTACTTTGACTAGCAATTTTAGTTGTAGTATATCCCGTCTTACCTCCACTTTGAATTTGTATTTCGTAAAGTTTTTTGTCCTCAGCACATAACCATTGACCAGTTTTGTTTGTGACATCAAATAACTTATCAAACTGCTCCCGTATGTCACCCACAGGTTTTTTCAAATGAACATCATACCTTTTAATTAAAGTTTCAATTTTTCTGCTCACTGATCGCAAAGACAGTCTCGGGAAATTTAAAAAGCTCCATAATAGCTCTACTTCTTTCCTGAGTGCTGCAACTCTTTTCAATCTGGATTTTTCCATAGAGGCCAAGCCCATGTAGCGACCAATTATCATCCACTCTTTTGGCACTCTAGAATGTGAATGCAATGGCTCGATCTCGATTCCAATTTTGTTTCTTTTCTTAAGAGTGTTTTGAAATTTTTTCAAATTACTCGCCCATTTGTCCTTATTTTTAGCAACGCATAGTGATGATTTTTTGTAAGACATTTTTAAGAATAAAATTAAGCAAAATTAAAATAATTATTCAAACTCAAGTATAATTGAAAAATCTAACATGGAGAACAGGAAATATAATCTTAATGGTAAACAATAGGAGTAAAAGTGAACTTCAGTAAAAAGAGCCAAATGGATTATTTTTAAACTAAAAAATATTTTGGTGGGTGAACTTTTTCAACAAAATTGATGATTTTTTGTTGTATTTATTATTTTTATATAAAAGCTCATCAGAATCTGGCACGCCGTTTGTAAAATTACAAAATTTGTTTTTCAAGTCATATACCTAATATATATATATATATATATATATATATATATATATATATATATATATATATATATATATATGGCAGGGTTGGAAAATTTGAGATTTGGGGGCCATATATTGTTCTCTAAATTTGACAGACAACATTTGATTTGAAAAAAACGTACAGGAACGAAGGGGTTGCCGAATCAAACGAGTCGTAGATAGGACAAGTCTGATCTGGAAATAAAGCTCAGATATAGAATATACATATTATAGAATGTTTATAAGACTGAAAAAAAAAGATTTCTTAAAAAAAACATCCAACTTCTGCTCTCTTCTTCCCCCCCCCCCTCTTTATTAACCTCTTTCTGTCATAAACTATTACTTGAAGTTTGTAACTTGAACTCAGTATTATAAGATAATAATGTAGAATATAATCTATCTGTTTGATAAGTTGAGTTTGAGTCGCTTTTATTGTTTGTTTTTTAAACGAACATTTTGATTGTTTCCAGTGATAAGTCCACCACATAAACGTTGATAATTTATTTGACTTTAAAAAGTAATTATAAAGACTTTTTAAAGAGTTATTTGTGCTAGTTTTTCGTGAAGGTATAGGGGGGAGGGGCAGCCCCGTAGCTAAGGGGGGAGCACTGGGGGCCGTACCCCCCCCCCCGTTACCGCTAGGTGTGGAGTGTCCTCCCCCCCCCTTAAAAAAGAAGAAAAAGAGGAACAAAATAAGAAAAAGTAAAGGTTAACCCTTTGCTGTGTATTGGTGCCTCCCTGCTTACTTTGCCCTGGCTACCGGCCTGGGAAGGGGGTATAACTTTCATTCGGGCCCCGCATTTCCTAATGCGACCCACGTAATGATGATTTTATATCTACCGCGATTATTAGTAACCGTGCCCTCCCCCCCCCCCCCCCTTCCTTTTTTTTATCCACATAACATAACGACGTGTTCATTGGATTAAAGTAAAGCGGCATATACATATACTCAATTTCTATCTACTGTGTTTGAGAGATTTCTTCCAAAAATATATGGAAGAAAACGGAAAAGTGTTGTTTCTATATTTCTTTAATTGACAGCTTAGAAATTCCATATTTTCCTTAATTCTTTTGTATAATAATGTGTAACGCTATTATTAGAAACGCCCCCCCCCCCCTCGTTTCATTGAATTAATTCAATAACAATTCTATCATCTCGTCTCCTGTTTTATTTTAATTTATAAAGTATTTTAGTAAAAAAAAAAAAAAGATTGTATTTCTTGCGAACTACAATATAACTGATAACGAACGACGGTCTGTTATTTCAGCGACCACTACTGCAGCTCATACATGGCATAGGGTTGGCCATGGATCGGCGACTGACACACTGACAGTCGCGATTTGCATTTAATATATTCTTGTTTGATATTTTTTAGTTCGACTGCTTGTGTATGTATGTTTTTTTTAAACAAGGATATTGTTATTCTTAGACCCCCCCCCCTTACCAAAGACATGAACTAAAAAAAATTAAGGTAACCCGCGGAGTGTTTGTGTGTGTTAACGAGGGGGAGGGGACATATGTCAAAGTTTACTTTTTTTTGTATAATTGAATGGCTCAATACTTATTGATACAGTATTGCTAATAGAAGAGGCGGGCAGAGCAATGGAGTTAAACAAATGTCTGATGACGATGATTAAGATGATATTTTTTTAAATGACCGCTCGTAAGACGTTTTTAAGTTGGTAAGAATGAGTTGTTCTAATCTATAGTCCTTTGTGTGGATTTGACAGATGTAGGGTACAGCTTCGTTGCAATATTTTTTTTTTTAAGTTGGAAGACATGTGGAGTTTTTTAACCGGGGCCCAAATGCCAGTGGCGTAGATAAATGGAGGAAAAGATGGGTGGTAACCAATATTTTCTCTAAGCTGAGCGCGTGAGCGATCACTCACATGTATTCAGAGCGTCGCTCATACTACACGTACGATCGCTCACTCCGACGGATGACATCGCTTAAATCGCTCACAAATTTTGGTCTCAAAACAAAATGTCGCTCAGAGACAAAATTTTATGCTCACTTCATATCACACATTAGAGGGAACATTGGTGGTAACCCCGATCGGTATTACTTAGCTAACAGAAAGGGGCCACATGTTCACAACTTTAGTGCTTTTTGGCTGGTGCATCATTTTCATATTTGCCCCCTATAGGTCTTCAGGTTGTCTTGTGATTCCTCACTGACATTAAAGAGTTCAAAGTATTTCTAAACAAACCTAAATGAATAAATTAGACACCATTTTTTTATAACTCAACTGAAATATAGATTTGGGAATTTCCGTTAATATAAGTACCACCGACGTTCAAAAGTAAATACAACAACATTGCTCATGTCATATAGAAATACTTTGGTAAATTAATGCAGAGAATTTTAATTATCTACTGTGTTTCAAAATAATTTTTTTCAAAAACATATAAGAGGAAAAGGGTATGTTTGATATTTTATTTTTTTTTTTAACGGAGGCTTAGAAACGTCATATTTTTATTAATTCATTCGTATAATAATTTTTCTGCTTAGCTTGAAATGTATTGTTGAACTGATGGTATAGTCTAGAGTTTATACACATGCTATAACTATACATGAATTATATCAAACACTGGTAAATACATTAGTATTTATGATTCATCTCTGAATGATAATGAAATAAGCTAGTCGTTTGTTAACCAGAACCACTCTATTGGACAGTAAACTATACAAGTAACTAATGTCACCCTTCTCACTACCATGAACCCACCCCTTAGCCTTTCCAAGCGACTACTGGTATTAAAAGATCTAAGAGAGCTACTTATGATTAGGGCCTCACACACACACACACTTACGCAAATCTATAGTGAAATTTATATTTTAAATTATCTGAATAATGAACTATTTTTGACTATTTGATTTATGCTAGAATAATGATAAGTAATAGCTTCAGTACATGATGTTCAATAGTAAGATGTTATACACAGAGCCCTTCTTTACGGCTGCCTAAAAAGTAATATTTTGCCAGCCGTCATGGTTTCTATCCTGGGATAGCTGGGTTCCGGTCAAATTTGAGCCCATTAAACACTTCTCGGTTAATTTCTTTTATGCCAGCGACATTTTCTCCCTCAACTAAAGGCAGGTACCCATTTAAAGATTGGAGGACTTTGAGACTTTCATCAGGCCCTGGAAAACGTCATGTGGTTCTCACCGAGTATCGAACCAAGAATCCCCAGTTCGAGCGCTCTACACCGCTCGACCAGGGGACGGATAGTAAAACATGCGGTAAAACAATCGACTGTCGACCTGAGGGTAACTGGTTCGATCTTTGGTGCGCACCATACAATATTTTCAGGTCATTACTTAACTCCCCGCTATATCTCCGTTGGTGCCTACATGGCCATTCCACTATCGACTATGGTGTGGATGAAAGAAGGGCACTACAAAAACCGTCCCATTAGTGGTTTATAGGATCTAAGAGATTTCATGTCATCCTTACAGGGACTTCACACACACACACACACACACACACCGCTCGACCATCAATCTATCGCAGCGGTGGCGAACATGAGCGTCGCTAGGAATTTTTCCTGGAGGGGGGGGGGGGCAAACATTTTCCAGGGGGGCAAATAACAACTTTATGACATTTTTTTAAATGTAGGGGGGAGCCAATGTTCCCTCTTGCCCCCCCCCACCCACCCATGAATACGCCCATGGTGGCGAACCTTTTCGGGGCCTAGTGCCCAATATTTAACCAAAAAACAAACAAAAAAAACTTATTTATAGCAAAGTGCGAATACTCCAGTTAAAATAAAAGCAAGTGATATTTTAGTTTCGTTCCAACTAATTAAGCTCTGAGTGCCGACTGCGACACGCGTGCCATAGGTTCGCCACCCCTGGTCTAGCATATATGTCGTTGAATTCGTGTCGACCTGACAGTTTGGATGGATAGAAACATGCTAACTGATCATTCACATCTGTATTCAACTCTTTCATAAAAACCTCGAACCGAATCCTTTAAACTTTATAATTAATGACCATACAAATACACATTATCAGATAAAATACGATTAATATATGGGGATAGAATATTTAGTACCTAAATATACTAATAATTAGTTATTATACTATTAAAGAATATTGATTTTCATAAAATAAAATTCGTGGATTAAAAATGATCTAATTTGGTAATAACTTAAATAGATAGGCCTATATTACTACATTTTATATAATTATATTTAAAGTTTATAGTATTTCTATGTAACAAAATTCATACTGTAATTAGTTTTATTTAAAATGTAATTGCCTTTTAATGAAATCAGGGGAGGGTATTTATACAGACAAATAAATCATCCCTCGGGGACGGGGATGCATTTCTACAATAGAAATCCATTGTGTCCTAATAAAGTTTTAACTGTTTGGTAAAATAGTAGACCACTCTAAAACTACAGAGTGTAATGTGATTTTTATATTGTAGCTTACTAAGCTTATGCATTTTCCTTGTATGTATTTCATAATGTTTTCTTTTAAGTTTTCAGAACTACATCTATACTAAAATGAACAACTACCAGCAAGAAATAAACAGAGTGGCCAATTGGCTGTTAGGTAAAATAAATGAAACATTTTATGTAAATTAAATGCAATAAAGAAAAAGTGTTGTATATAACAAAATCAGAAGATCCGTTTTCATGTATTAACAAACAATACACCAGTTAAATAATGACCTGCGTGTACCTCACAGAATATAAAGGTGTATCCAGGAAGTTTATTTGTCTATAACAGGGTAGAGCAAACATTTAGAACCGCGGGCCACAAAGGGTTCTTAAATTTGACAAAAGTGCCGGCCACGAGTAGACGGATGGAGTGTTTATATGAACTAATATATTGCAATGTAAATGCGCAGGTTAGATCACCGGGTTCAGCTGCGCTGGAACAATTTTTCAGTTAAAAACATGTGGGGCCCCTAAATTCGGGGCCCCTTACCAGAGGCGTAAATAGGCGGAGAAAAATGTGGGTGGTCTCCCCAGACGGCTCTTACTTAGCTATCAGCAAGCATTTTTACCCCAGGTTTTGGGCCTCCAAATATCTCTGGGAATCTCTGCAATTGCTCCATCCCTACTCAAAGACCTTCGATTGGATCTGCTTTCAAAATCAGGCCCACGTGAAAGGATGGTAGATTGGGTGAAGGGGCCTGAACATTTTACAGAGGCTCTGAGCCTTCGGCCCGCCAATTGACACATTTAATAAAAAAAAGTTGGCTATAATAATAATTTTTTCCCCTAAAAAAACAAATTCAAAATCCACGTAATTTAAGATTATAGATCGCTATTATAAAGTTCTCTATTACAGAAATATTTTAATTCACGATTTTGGAAAAAAATTTAAGGGAGATAGTATAAGCTAGAAAATGTTATTCCTAGTTAGTTCCCTTCATACATGGCACAATCGCTATTAAGTAGAACATGTATAGACAATTATCTACACCAAATTTACAACATTTATATATTTACAATAAAAAAAAAATTCTTACCTTCAGTGAGATTATGCAGATATAATCCAGTACATTTTGTTTACTATTTCCGATGTTTTTTTTTTTCTATGAACTATGACTATGTATAGATTAGTAGCCTAGCTGTTAATGACACACGAAGATTTAGTTATTTTCGTATTTAAGTATATTAACTTATCAGACCGTATCTCATAGAAGAACTTTATTTCAATAATTAAGAAATATCCAAACATGATTGAAGAACACTGTCTATTAGCTTACTAATCTGTTCACAGTAATAGAAACAAAATATAGCCTAAAGAATTATTCGTCTCTAGCCTGAAATGACCAAAATAGTGTTTTAAATTGAGTAAAATCACTTTGCATAAACAAATACATTGAAGAATTAAATTATTTTTTTTTTGATAAGACAATCACATTATTATAAAATAGCACACGAATAATTTTTAAAATACGTGTATTGAAAAATAACCAATCTCAAGGAAATAAACTTTCGTAATTATAAATCCGGAATGTAATAAATCCATTTTGTTATATTCATACTCTTTTTCACTGGCTAAATAAATTAGTGTATTTAATTGTTTACTGCTAATGTACAAATACGTCAGAATTGAATCCGTGAAACATAAAATGAGATAAAATTCAAACCATCGACACAGATATACATGTATATATATATATATATCTATGCTTTGTCATTCCGGAAATTACCGAAATTAATTTCTTTGGGGTATATTTGTCTATATTTATCATCGGGATTTGCTGAAGAGATTTATTTATAAACAAAAGTGTTATTAAATATTCAAAGATTTGCGGTCTATTTTTTTTTACCAATTTCAAGCCGGTCAAGGCGTAAACGTAATAAGTCTGTATGTAATACAAATGTATGTATTGAACCTGTAGTGTTGGATGGATACTGGGGTGGGGGGGGGGGGGGTCACACTGACCACCAAACTAGAATGTGTGCTATTAAATATTTTGTGTTGAACTTTTCAGATTGGGAGGGGGGGGGTCTAAAAATGTAACTCGCACTAGTAATGCTAATTAGTAATGCTAAGGTCCCTTGAGCTGTAAACTGACACAATGTTTTTCACCCAAAAAGGGCCGAGCAAAGTCATGACGTTACACATTTTACACATGAGAGACGCAATTTTTCACCATTGGTATGGGTATGTATCATACCCTTACGGCTCCTAGAACATAACACTCGCCCTAAGCCCAGAAAATGGGACTCACACCCATGTACTGCTAAAACCGTCTAAGTAAAACAGTAAACAGAATCAGACGAGATCCAAAAAAAGTCTACCAACTCGATGGTCCCATTTCAAATTATCGGCTTAGGAATCAGAAATCACATTTTAAAAATATCCGATTCATGTATACATATTTATATAATTTTTAATTACCATATTTCCAATTCCCGATGACTATTCCGTTCATTTTGGTAAATTCTGATGACTCTTTCTATCTATCTATTATTTCCATGTGTTATTTCATTTTCCGCTACCCTGCCCTGCATTGATGACCTGCATTCAAAACCTGCATTTACTTTCTCACTACACGTTACTTAAGTTATGTATACACAGTGGAGTTATGTGGGGCACAGAGTCCTCAAAGCTGAGTAAGTGACATCAATGGCTCACAACAATTGGAATAATAGTTTTAGGAGGGACATTTCCTCCCGAAAGTTCTTGGCGGCGTTACTCTTTATTTTTAGGGACAGATAGTCGTGTGGTAAAGCGTTCGACTGTCGACATGAGAGTCCCTGATTCGATCTCCGGTGAGGACAAATAGATTTCCAGGTCATGGTTAAAGTTCTTGCTATATCTCCCTTGGTGCCTTTATGGTCATTGCACTATCGCCTATGGTGGGGGATGAAAAAAGAGCACCATAAAAAACTGTTCCATTAGTGGTTTATAGGATCTAAGAGATTTCATCTCATCCTTACAGGGGTTTCACAGACACACTGTTTATATTCTAGCACTTCCACTATTTTATCTTTATATATAAAATTGACATCTAAATAACGATCCCTTTTAAAAAGGAGATATTTACTAGTCCATCAGCAGTAAATAATTCTATGTATTGTATTTTCCCCCCTACAGACACACCTCATTGTTTGAATTGTCGGGCGGCTGGTTGTGATATGTGTGTCAACTGGCCATGCGGTCACGTGGCTAACTGCTCTGCTTGTCGGTCACATATCAGAAGCTGCATCTTGTGTCTCAAGGAAATAAAATCCAGCCAAAATTTAGATGAGCTCCTACGGCAAGAAACAGACACACAGAATGATATTTCATTGCATGACAGTACTGTTTAGGACCAGGAACGTGCTAAATGAAATGCAAAGTTGGCAGCTCATCTTTATTATTATTATTATTATTATTTTAAGCAGTTTATAATAGGAGGCAAAATTAGCTTAAATTCTGTAGTAGAGTTTTGAACTGTTTGATTTTGGTGTTACTCTGTGCCGGATAAGCATGTCCCCTTGATGTCATAAGCACCAACTAATTTTGATGCGCCTCCATTTTTTTGCCCTAAAATATAAAATGGACCAAATTGTTTAAGTTAACAAATTTTAAATCTTCATCTAATATGCTCTTTAACATGTACTTGGGGCCAAAAAAAAGTGCATGCAATTATTATACCGTAACGGGACCTAATTAATTGTTGGGTATTTGTTTTACTTCGCTAGCACCGGTCGTTTGTACTATGTCAAACATCCATAATACAAAAAAATCAATTCCAGCTCTGTCGGCAATCCCGTGTCTGTCACGCAAAATGCAATGGTCCCCAAATATGCCAAGTCCCCCGCCCCCCCCACGGGGCCCCCAAATTGATAGGTTAGGCACTGCCAGGTTGGCAGTATTATCTTAGTTAATTCTCAGTACGATATATTGTACTATGCTACAGTGTGTATAACAGTAATTAAACCACCTGCTAAACACGTAGCCTGAAAGGCACTCACTCACTCTTTTTTTTAATGAATCAAGATTTATCAATGATAAGGTGTTGTGTGCGCAAATTATGTAGGCTATAGTTGAATTTTAGGTTCAGAGTTCAATCGTCGGGGGTTGTTTTTGTTAAGCTTCTGTACCTATAACGATGATTATTTTCTTTGGGATGAACTATATAACATATGAACTTTATTTGATGTACTATTAAGTTCCCCTATTCTCAAATGTATTTTGGCTACAATAATCTGTTCATGTCCTTTGCGGTCACTTTGAGTACATAGACATGGGGCTGTCCATTAATTACGTCAACAAAAAAGGGGGAGGGGGGGTCAGAAAATTTTTGACAATTGTTGACAAGGGGGAGGGGGGGAGGTCAAGAAAAGTTGACGTCAACAATGTTACTTTTTTTTAAATTTAATATAATTACTTAATAAATGGGAAATTTAAGCAGCGTTTGTAGTCGTGTGTTACACACTCGACTAACATTTAGTATTTTAATTAAACTAACTATGTTCCTACTAATTTTGCAACATAAACATTTTGGAAGCCACCTTTTTAAGGGGGGGGGGGTATCAAATGTTGACGTAATTTTGTAGGGGGGTCTCTGGAAGTTTGACAAGTTGTTGACAAGGGGGGAGGGGGGAGGTAAAAATCGCCAAAAATTTGTTGACATAAATAATGGACAGCCCCTATGCTATTTTTTGTATATAGACTGATTGTTAACGCGCTCAAATATATATATCACCATTTTCAACTCCAACTTGTGCCTACTCGCCGGTCCGGGTAACGGGCCTTTGTTTACTAGTATCTGGAAATGTTCAAAATGTTAATAGCTTTATTTATATCTGCAAACACAATGTTATAAAGGTGTTATTTTTATTATTTTTAATTTTATCCAAGTATTAAAAAGTCCACAAGTGTAATTATAAACTCGGGTATGAAATTATTTGAGTGTTGTCCCTTTGAACATGTTTGCTTTATTTATATGTAAACCCAGCCCTTGGTTAATCCAGCACGAGAAGTACCAAGTGGTGTGTTTTTAAGAAAGAAAATTGCCATTTACAAGTAATTTGTACACAAAAAAAATTGATTTTATTACAAAATATTATATTTATTAATGGAAAGAATTTTATGTAACTTTTTAATTAACATATTTGAGATTGTTCACTTATTACGTAATGTTGAGAAAAACTTAAACGGGGTCGGGGGTAAACAGGGGCATAACAAGCATTAGAGGCGCCTCGGCGATCTTTTAAAATGTAGTGAAAATGCCGCCCCTTCCTGCTGATAAAGTAATGACCGCCTCCGCCCCCCCCCCCCCCACGCCGGCCTAGCTTCGTAACTGCGCGTAATTTGAAGGGAAAAACAACGTTATGTTAAAAGTGAACTGACTCTTTACACACCAAGCAGTTTTTGTCTGTTTTTTTTTTATTGTCTGTCTGTCTGTTTTTTTTTTTTTTTATTATGTGAATGAGATAATAGTATTTGAAATGTTAACACTTGTGTTCATCAATTAATGCAAATCTTTATTGATGTAAATATGTGAATTATGTGTATATGTTTATATTTTTAATTTGTTACTGTAATGTGATGATATGAAAATCGATGCTGCTGATCGGCACCGCAAAGTTTCAACTTTACTCGTTTATTTTTTTTTTTATTATTGTTTCGATTCATGTGCCCATTGTTACTGACATAACATATTTCAACATTTAGGCCTAGATATTATTTAATACCCCAACATATGTGTTAGGGGGCCCCATTGTTTTCTTCTGCGTCTCGACCCTAGACCGATGTAATTTTTATTAACTTTTTTGTACTATATCTTACATTGAGTCTTATATTGCAGTCTTATATTAAGTAAAACATTATATAGATATATATATAAATATATATATATATATATATATATATACATATACATACATATATATATATATATATATATATATATATATATATATATATATATATGCCATTGTGTACAAACATTTTTATAAAATACTTATTTCTACTATCATAACTGTATTAAAATGACGCATAATTTTAAAATACACATTCGAGTTTCTTATACATTTATATTTTGTTATATTTGATTGCAATTGGTTTTAATATTAATGCTATTTGATTTTATTAAATGAAAAAGAGTATGGAACAACTTTTAAACCTATTTTAGAATCATGTCCTTAACAATAGTTTTTCTTTTAGAATAAAAAATCCCTTGCATACAGAGATTAGATTTAATTTGAAATTATAGTTTACTCAAGAATTCGCTAATGTTCAAACAGCAAAGCAAGTAATAAATTAAAAAATAAATTGTGCGAATTAAAATCAATGCCAACTATACTATCTTCAGGTGGATAGAGATAGGCGACATGTCAAATAATATATATAAATATATAGATTGATTGATTGATGGATATACAGGTTTATTGATATATAGATAGATAGATAGATAGCTTGATAGATAGATATATAGATGTTAGTTTGATAGATAGATAAATACATACATACATATCGATAGATAGATACATAGATAGGCCGATTTGATATTTAAAATTAAACAGTTGTTATTGAGGCAGGGGCCAAGCAAGCATCGTTAAATTGGGCCCCCTCAATTCATAAGGCCGGGCCTGTCCACAACAAGCACTCAGTCCTTTTTACATTTTATAGTTTCTTAAAATATCAATGGCTAGCATTTTCTTTTTCATTCTTTTTGTAATAAAATTGTCATGCTTGAATCTCGATGCTACTACAACATTAACACTTTCAAACTTATTAAAAACTGCCAAAATCAAGAGATAAGGTGTTTTTTTTTCCCTCTAGTGTGATGTCCCTTCTCATGATTCAAATCATTACAGGGCACGACTGGGCACTTCACAATGATGTTCTATTCCAAAAGTCGTTGTGAACCCATGGCACCTGCCAATCAAAGTGTCACAGCATAAGCAGGTGTTTACTAACTGCATAATTACGAGTCGTAAAATAGCTTTAAAAAATGACAATCCTTTTGTTTTAAATGTCACCTGGCTGCTATAATTTCATGTTAATTAGACAGTTTTTTGGGTCACTTTATCTGCCCTAGCTGTTTTGATATTTTCTCAAGTGACAGCATTTGGGTAAATATTGACGAATTCAGGTGCTACATTTAATGGCATATTTTTTGGCGTTTTAATCTCGCGTTAAAGGCGTTGAGTCAGCAGCTATAATTAAAATCTATTGTAATTAAAAACTAATGAGTATGGAAATGTCCTTTCAGTTTCCTAATGTAGATCTTTGATGTAGACAAATGAAACTCTTTTTTTTAGGAGAGTCGTGAAAATTAGCGAAAAGCTGCAAAATTAAGTCCCTGTATGGAGATAAAATGTTTCTCTTGTTTCCTAAAACCACTCAAGACAGAGGCGTAACTAGGATGGGGGGGGGAGGGTCCAAATTCGAAAGTCCCCCCGGGCCCAAGCTTGAGGAGAGATCCCCAACATTTTTTTACATTAAATATTAAGTACATTATCTCATGTCATGATGTTGAAGATCAAAATGCCCCCAAAGAGGTCAAGCCCCCCCTCTGAGCCCCCAAATCCCTCGGTTTGGCACAGACACAATTGAAGTTTTTTGTCGCCCTTTTCTACATCCTCGACTTGGTGCTATGGTTTTGAAAGTACCACGAAAAAAAAAAGCTAGGTGACTGGTCTTGCTGTGATATGAGCTCGTAGCCTACAGCCTGACCATCCCCTAGGTAGTTTTATGTGGGCTTGGCAAAGGTACGTTTGGGGACTCAAGCCAAAAGAACTATTTGGAGCAATAAAGGCCGCAGTTTACAAATATTGGGCCCTTAATCTCTCTGTCTTCTCTCTGTCTCTCTCTCTCTCTCTCTCTCTCTCTGATTCTGTCTCTCTTTGTATCTGCTTCTCTCTCTGTCTGTCTGTCTCTCTCTTTGTCTCTCTGTCTTTCTCTCTCTGTCTATCTCTTTTTCTGTCTGTCTGTCTGTCTGTCTGTCTCTGTATGTGTGTTTCTGTGTGTGTGTGTTTCTCTGTCTGTCTGTCTCTTTGTCTCTCTCTCTCTCTCTCTCTCTCTCTTTCCTCTCTCTCTTTTTCTCTCCCCCTCTCTCTCTCTCTTTCTCGCTCTCCATCTTTCTCGCTCTCTCTCTCCTCTCTCCCTCTCTACCTTTCTCTCTCTCTCTCTCTCTCTCTCTCTCTCTCTCTCTCTCTCCCTCTCCCATTAGAACATCTCTGCATATCAGGCTATTCGCAAACGAGCCACTACAAGTTTTAACCTCTTCAAATGTTTTCCATTTCATACGAGTAAAATAATAACAACGACCAGAGGGATTTAACATTGTGTACACAGAGCACGTTTCCTTTTTCCCAGGCCCCCCGATGCACCCCCCACAAATCCCAATTCTTCACATGTATTTGCGTTTTTCCTCACCTCTCAGTTTTTCCAAAAGTGCTCCTTATTTACTTTTGCACCCATGGCCTCAGCTGACCTTAATTCGCCTCTAATAT
The DNA here is from genome assembly GCA_021962125.1 of Bulinus truncatus. Classification (NCBI taxonomy): domain Eukaryota; kingdom Metazoa; phylum Mollusca; class Gastropoda; family Planorbidae; genus Bulinus; species Bulinus truncatus. Next base: position 631,943 of record JAGDYQ010000179.1, on the reverse strand, counting down.
GACAACCGCTGCCAGTAAATAAAAGGCCCTTGACAATCTCTTTGACAATAGGACCACACCCCATTCACCTCCACGGGTGTTCTCACTGTTCTTTAATTAGTGGCGCTAGGGGCGGACTAAAGAAATGCCAACTTAATCCCGTGCCAAAATTAATGAATTCTAGCGGGTACCGCCCATGGTTGTAAGCAAAATATGTGCCGTCTGGGGCCCCCTCTATTAAACGCTACTGTGTGTTCTTAATTCCACTAAGACCCGTCACCCCGAGTCAGTAGGTTTCTGCAGGTACTTCTGTCTAGGGCAAAGATAGGGCTTATAGCTATTTGGCCAATAAGGTAGCAGCCTATTGTCCTATACAAAAAAATCGGGCCTCATGTATCAGTTTGTAAATGATAGCTTTTTGGTAACAAGCCTTTTGCTCACAGTAACCTGTATCCGGCCCTGGCTATGTATCTATGGTCTTGGGTTCCCGAAATTTTAGTCAAATAAATCCTCTGCAGGCAAACTTTGTTCAACTCACACAGACACACTTCTCTCTCTAATTTGTATTAATTTGTATGAGTGTAATGTTTCGATCAGTTACAGATGAGTCTGCCTGGACTCAATTTCACAAGAAAAGCAGTTCGATTTTATAAATAGTTTTCCGGTTTATGTTTTCGAACGATTAAAAGTGGGTGGGTCATAGCTATTCGGCTCTTCACTGTATAGAGTTACGATAATGTCTATATTTTTAATTTACTAACCTAATCAGGCTAATAGTTTGTTCTCAAAGGCAGTCACAACTGTTTATAAAAAAAAATCCAAGTTTCAACGTTAATGTAGTGACTGCTTCTAAACATTACTAACCCTACAATTTTCTTGGCTAATATGGCTATGTTTACAGCATCATCTAGGTGAGTAAAATCATAAGGCCTATCTTATAACCTGGATAGAGAACGTCAGGTAACATTACAATTTACCACCCAAAATTATTATGATATTAGTTATTACGGTCACTAAATCTAAGTATATACTATAATATAGTTACAATATACTACGTCTATAGTAGGCACCTAGTTCTAACCCTAATAATTATGCTAATAAAACAGTACTTATGGCCTTACCCTTGCCTTGTCTATTTTGGATTAAAAATTGGCCTGTTACAATTGATTCATTTCAACATTTGGCCATTTCATTTTGGGGAAATATTTAGATTATCTCATTTGATTTCTTTTTAACTGTTAAAACTAATAATTAGTAAAAATTTCACAAAAATAACCATTAACCATCTATGACTAATGAGAACAATTGTTGAAAATGGAAGTACTTTTATTATATAGTTATTTCTATAGCCTATGAAATTTGTGTAATTTGTTCTAGACACTCATAAATACATCCAAGACACATTTATTAGGATTAGTTATTGACATGTGTGTAATACTAAACACAAATTTATAGAAAAGGAATATAAAAGGATAATATAAAGAATAAATGATATATATAATGGTACCCTCAAGATACAAATTTAATTAGTAATTAGTTCCATAACATTGTTCATATAACAATTTGTGAATATCTCAAAGCAATTTTCCCAACAGAAATTAATTGTAATGGCATTAATCAATTCCAGCCTACCAAAATGCCACCCCAGTTTTTTTTTCCTTACATGTTTTTGAGTAAGAAAAATGTACTTATACATGTCAAATATTGTTGAATGTAAAGAAATAAAACTGATTTTATTAAATGTTTTTATTTGGAAATTAGACAACTTGATCTTACGAAAGATTCTGGCTAGGAAGGAGGTGATATGTGGAGGAGCTTAGAAATTATTGTAATGCCCTTAGCTGGGGTTATACCCTTTATTAACTCCTTCTGTTTATGCACAGTACATATCTTTGAAGTACTATGTCCATACTACCTGACCAAGTTAGTCACTGGCATACCTCATGTTTTTCTATGATTTCACTCTGAGCATTGACCTTTCCACACTTTTTTCGGACTCATGGTTTTAAAAAGAAATATGATAAAGTACTGTAAATGAACAAAACGCACAAAACACAAGCTCAGCTTAACAAAGATGCGTTGACAGCGAGGCAAACAACCACATTGACTGAGGCACTGGAAAACGTGAAACACACTAGGCTAAGTAATCTCATTGTGTGCAGCTGAACGACCTGCTCGTATCTAAAAATTTTCTCATATTTCAAAGTGAAAAAATGCTTGCTTGACAACTCTTTTTTTAAAAATGTCGTTATTAAAAAAAATATGTTAGGTCACTTGTATGTCAAAGTACCAGTGTATATATATGTATATATAAAACCCTCTGAATTATAATATAGTGGATTACTTATGGGTACCTCAATCTCTAAAGTCTTAAAAAGGTCACATAGAGTTGAGCATAGCATCAGTGATGTGGCTAACGACATAGGGGCATTCCATCAAAATATTTGACAATATTTTTCCACTTGTGGGAGGCCTCTAATATTTTGCCCCTTTATTAATATTATTATTAATATCGTCATGATTGTCTATTGACTTTATCGTGATCTTTTTTTGCAGCATAAAGAAAGCAGTTACACTTATCAATGAACTTGATGTGAATAAATTCCCTCTGCTTTTGTCAAGAATTATACAGAAGCTGCATGTGAAGGTAGGCATAGTTTTTTGCTAATATCTAGTGATTTACATATTGGTTTGGGATATGTGTAAGTGGTGCTAACACTTGGATGCAGATTCATCAACTGATAATTGTATTTAATGAATACATTTTAAATATCAAATTAAAAAAATTACGGCAAAGCTAATGGTCTTAAATTGAACTCCTAAGTAAATGCGTCACTTTGATGTATTGAATCTATAATTATGGAAATTTATGTTTGCTATTATTCTTTATATATTCACATATTCATAATTGCACCATTATTTGAAATATTAAGCTTTAAAACTGTTTGATGTGATAAAAAAAAATTTTTCTTATTTAAAACATTTTCTCAGCATTAGTTATTTTAGCATTATATATTACATTTTCTTTCTTCCTCATACATTTTCTTATTTATCGTTTTTTATTTCTTTCATAAATCAGTGGATACTTTTTTATAATTTAATATTATCCAACTCATTGTGCTTAGGAAGAACGTACATTCTCAGAGGAAGAAGAGGAGAAATTGCAGAATGCTTTTGATATTTCTGCTAGTGATTTAGAACTGATTTTACAAACATTAGAATTTATTTTGCAGCAGGTAAACAAATACTTTGAAAACTACCCCAATATTAATTATAAACTAGTGTAATATTAATGGAAATAGTAATGTTTAAATATTTAAACTTCCAAATTTATTCTGATGTGAAAAGTAAATTTCACAATTACAATGGAGCGTTTCATTAGTTTAAGAAATGCTTTTAGGAAAGAACTTAGGTAAACCTTTTTAATAATTGAGTATTCATGTTTTAAATGACAACATGTTTTCTATTTTATATAGGCAGCATATCATACTGCCAAACCTGCAACATTAGGGGAGCAATTGAAAGATTTACAGCTAGATGACAATAAGGTGATGACTGATATGTTTCTGGACAAAAATATAAATAACTAATATGTTTGTAGTAAATAGATGTATCACTATACACTCCTTATTATTATATGCTGAAAAATATATATTTTATTAACTACTTATGGATATGTTGTACCTTCTTTCCAAACACAATATAATAGCTTTTGTCTGATAAATACAGTTAACGACCATCTGTAAACCCTTTGCAATTGCATTTCAATTTTATTGTGTGTGTTCTAATCTGTACTTTTATTTTCTAGGTTAGTATTATTGTTGAAGCTTGGGCAGAAGGTGCCAGGGATTTGGTTCAAAAATTAAGAGAAAGAACAGTTCATCCTCAGCAAGTAAGAAATAGTTTGACATCTTTATAATCTTTCATGAGGAAAAGTATACTGGTTCATTGCCCTCAAAATTTTGGAAGAGCTTTTGCAGAGTAGAGGATCTGTTTTAAACATATGCATGTATTATTACTAAGAAAAATATGATTTTTAAAATTTACTATGCTTTGTTCTTTTTGTTATTAGGCTCAACCATTCTATGAAAACTTTGCCTTGGTTAAAAACTGAAATACCTAATGTTTACATCTCCATTCCTTCCAGCATTTAAAATAATAAAATGGGAAAAAAAAAACGTTTTTTTACCGAAATATTTACGGACCCATACAGAAAAATTAACATTCTTTCTGAAACAAAGAAAAATTTCATGTTAATGAATTTTATAATTTTTAAAAGATCATCAATGATATGTATTGTTTAATCATAGTGCTACTAATTATGAACATTTAAATTGTGAAAATAATAGCATGGTTTTTTTTTGTATTATATATCACAGCAAATTCTTTTTCATAAAACATAAAAAAAGCCCCTCCCTTGATTTTAAAATACTTCTTAAAAATAATTTAGGTAACTTTTTACTTATTTACATTTTTATTATTTTTTTTTTTTTAATTAACTGATTCAATTTTCCAACATGTAAATTGTAGAAGTTTTGACAGGTCAGGGTTTTACTGGTAATATCAAAATTAGTTGAGGCATTAATAATTATTTTTACTGTTTGTAATGACAACCAAATTTTTTTTTAAGTGAAAAATTATTTAAATACTTAAACAAAAGTACCAACCTAAAAAAAACTGGTATATTGGGAATCACCTTAATCACAACAAAGGGCCACATGTGACTTTAAGTGCCTCATTTGGCCATCATTACTTTAGAACAATGTTAAGTGAAATAAAAACAATACTGCCAAAGTTTTTTATATTTATATCAATTGTCACACAGTATAAGAAAATAGATTAAGATATTGTTGAAGGAGTCTGCTTGTTTCTTGTAACTACATTTACTAGTACTTTACTAGAAAGTATTTATTGGGAGAGTTTTCCTTATCGTGGACTTGACAGATTAGCTTTGTTTATAACAACTAAGACCAGATGTGGCTCTTAGGACTGCATATGGCCCTTCACTGAGTTTTGTGAGGCTCCTTTTGAGGATTTTTAAAAAATATTTTTTACACTATATCTTGATCAATCTTGACTATCTAGCAGCTCTTAAAGTATTCTTAACTTTATTAAAAAATCAAATGCAGTTCTCGTTGACCACATGAGAGAGTAAAGTAAATCTGAATTATTTCACCAATGACATTTTTCATTAAAGTTAGAAGACATCAACTGGAGGATCAATCTTCAAATGGCTCACACATCCCAGTCTAAGATGAAACTGCCCAATGCTTTATTTCAACTGGGTATCAGAAATGACACAACTGGAGTATGTTGCATTTTTTTTTACAGTTATTTAATGTAAGAATTAGTTTTTTCAAAGAAAAAAGGATACTTACACTGTACCTCCATCAATACTTAGCTAAGTATTTCTCAGGTGGGCTCCTAGAGACTTATCAAATTTCTTTTTTTTTCAAAGTTTTGTAATGCTAAAAGTTACTTTCCATGACATTCAAATAATTTTTTTTTAAGAAAGAAAGGTTTGATATTGGAAGTCATAATATCATTCAAAGCTAAAAATACTCCTAAAACTAAAAATTAACTTGAAGCTCATCTAAAAATTAACTTGAATCTCATCTGTCATTGATAAAAAAAAAAGACTTCTATTCTATTTAGGCAGTTGTTATTTTTACAAAATCTGAGATGTAACAGCTGCAGCGTCTAGTCAAAGTTTTACCTCCCTCCTTATAAAATTTTTCTAAATAGAAATAAAATATTATAGATAATGATGCAAATTGAATAACAATTGCTTATGTGGATGTTAGAAAGTCTGTTTTGAGATTTGTAGTAATCTGCCTAATTCTAATAATATTGTTAAGAAGTGTTGTGTATTTTTAACAATAAAATGTCATATAATTTTCATTTTACAGTTGAAAGAAAACATTCGACTTGAATTCACACATGAGGAATTGTATGAGTTCTATAATCAGGTTGGTGATATATTTGATTCTATTTTGTTGATAGCAACAAGAAATGTATTGTCGATATAAATAGTTTTCTACTAGAATCTGAGAAAGGCGAGTTGCGTTTATAAGACAAAGAGCCAGTATAAAATCAGGGGGATGCATTTTTTAAGTTCATCAAAAAATATGCTAACAATATTAGCAAATACATGTACATGCGTGTTAAGAAAAAAAAACATAAGGAAAGGAGAGAACAAAATTAGATACATATTTAATTCAAACTAATTTAAACTAAATTATCCCTGAGCATTGCTCAGTACAATTAGACAAGAGTGTTATTTCGGATCAAAGTCTTCTTTTATTTTGGCTCTTACAATGTATTGTAGCTTTTGGTAAGCCTTAGGCATCTTTCAATCAACAATAATTATTTTTATAAGCTTTTTAATTATTTTTTCTGTCTGTGTTTTCTCAAATATTGTGACTCAATTTTGGACCTTTTTTTAATTGAGTAAGCTCAAATTTGGAACAAGTTAATTCTTGATTTTAATAATTTCAAGTCCATGAATTAACACTTTATTGAATCACAAAGCTGATTACTTTTTAGTAGAGCTGCTGTTCGATTAAAAAAATTGATCGAAATTAACGCATGATTTAAAATTTTAATCGCAAATTAACGCACATTTTAATCGCCATAATATAATACAATTGTTTGTATTCAAACTAATATGTCATAATATCAAAGCATAACATTGGCATAATAAACAAGTCATTTTAATTTACGAAAGAGGTTTAATGAATTATAACATATTTATTAAGTATTAGCATATATGTCTATTGAATTAGCTATTGAGACCATTTTATGGACATGTATCAATCACGTCAATGATGCGAATTGTTTTCTTTTTATTTAACAACAATGTCTAACCTTTTTTTCCGTACCATAGTTTCCGAACTAATGAAGTATGTCAACCCCTCTTTCCTCCCTCCCTGTCATATTTTGCTTCACTTCGCCCACACGTAAGTCTGTTTACCCTACCATCCATTTCCCATTCCAAAAAAAAAATACACACGTCATTTATATCTCAAATGTAACTTTTCTTTCATAAAATAATAGTATAGAGAGAAAGTTGTCGCTCACTTATTTTTAACGCGTTTTTTTTTTTATTCTCCCCCCCCCCCCTTTTCCCCACCAAGTCACATTTTTAGCACACTCTCTCTCCACTTATAGATGTCCCAAAAACATGTTGACGCCGGTCCCATTGTTTCAAACTATGAGCTCGCGTCAGAAATGACAACCACAGTCACCGAGTTGAAGGACAAATGTACTTTTGATCTTCTTTTGAAGTCTATAAATGTTACTCTTATATTCTTTCATTCATTTATTTTCATACTATAAACTATTTGTTCAATGTTTTAGTGAACAACAGAAAAGATTTTTTTTATCTGTCTGTCAGTTAAATTAATAAAAAAGTATCTTGTAAAATGACACTCTTTAATGTTACCGTTTCAAACGTTCAAAGCAAAATTTTGATAGGTCGGCTTTTATTTTTAATCTTCTGTTGTTCTTTCGTGTGTCAACATTAAAAAGTCTTTCTTTCGTTTCATTTTGGTAATAGCAACAGTTGTATCAGAATATTTGCTGGTCTAACTCTTAGAGAAAAATCTATTGATGTTTTTATTGCTCTATACAAAGAACAAATGAAAATATGCCTTTCTTTCCATCATATCGACACCGCTAGTTTCAGAACGTTAATTAATATAAAATATTAAATTTAGCTCAGTATCACAATAATTCTGAAAAATACATACACTGTCTCGTGTACTGATGTTTGCATAGCATAGTCTAGACCATGTCTAGACATTGATTTCAAGTGTCATGAAACTGTTAGTGCAGCTGATGCAAGACGCTGTATTTTCAAATGCGATAAAAATTGTGCGCAAAAAAATGGTGATACAAAATTTCTAACATCTCGTTATTTTAACCTAATTATAGCAGAGTTCATCAAACACTTGTCGTTCTTTTACCTCCACCAGTACACTACAGTACCTCACCAATACACTATAGTATAAAATGTAAACTAGTGAATGAAACTTTTTTCTTTTTATATCGACCGGGAAGGGAGCAGGAGGTTCACTTGTCGAAGGGCTGTATAACAAAACATCTTCATTTTATATTACAATTGGGGCTTTTGTCGACGTACCTAGGGGTGAGGGTGTGTGGAAATTATGACAGGGTGGGGGTGGTAGATCTACTTAATAAGTGAACGGAATTTAACTTCAAATTGTTGCGTGAAATTCCGTTATTTATCGATTTGGTGAACTTTCAGCATTTTGGTCAAATTAATGCATTTAGGTGTTGCGTTAAAAATTTTAATCGCAAATTTCTTTTGACGCGTTAATCGCAAATTAACGCAGTTTAATCAGCAGCCCTACTTTTTAGTAATGTTTATAATGGGAAAAAAATTAATTTCCTTGGTATTATCCTGTCAAAATGAAATGCAAAGCATAGCACAGATACAAAAATGTACAAAATAGTGAAGCCTTTTTTTATTCTTATAAAGACAGGCCAAATTAATTAAATTACCATATTTCCCCATGTATAAGCCACCCCTTTTTTCCAAAATTTTCAAGCCCAAAAAGTAAGGGGGTGGCATATGCAAAGCAGGTACTTTTTTATATGTGAAAAATGCATAAAATAAGGATCATGAGCCAACGCTGGTAAAAGTGGTCAGGACTTGTCAGATTTTCAAGCAGACTACTAAAAGATTGAGAGAAAAGAAAACTGGGCAAACTGAAGAAGATAAGATTGTAGTGGATAAAGTGGACAGGAAAATGGAGGGAAAGCCCAAGCAAATGAGAGGTGGCACTACGAGAAGAATGGAACCACTACATGATGAAGACAGCAGGAGACAATCTTACCAAAATTGGTCGACTGAAGAAACCATCAATTGGAGAAGTTTCGAAGTGGGTAAAGAAGGCTTGGGACAGTGTGAAGATCGAGATCATTGTCTAAGCCTTTAAAAAATGTGGAATATCTAATTCTCTTGATGGTTCATTTGAAAATCATTTGATATATGAAGATGACGATGAAGACGACACAGAGAAAGAAGAACACTTAACTAAATTAGATGTCAATAATATTGAAGAAGACGTGGTATGTGATGGACCAGACAGTGGTGATGAGTGTATGAGTGATTATTATGTATCTTGAATTTTGTTTTCTTGTAAATTTTCTTTCTTTATAACTTGTTTCTCTAATAAAATATTTTTTTCAAAACTTCACAGTCCAAAAATTGGGGGGGGGGGGGGGGAACCTTATACAAAAGGGGTGCTTATACATTGGAAAATACAGTTTGTTAAAGTGTGTGCAATAGCCAACATTTTCTTTTAAAAATATACACCAGTAAAAAAAAATGATTCCTTAGATCATACAAATATTTATAGAAAGTATCATTACTAAAATTAAAATAGCAGGAGAATATAGTACACTGGAATAAATATGTCTTTACATTAGCTGATAGAAATAAATAATCTATGTATCTATATATATCTTATATTTTTAGTAATTGTGTTGAGAGCACATATGTCATTGTAGTGTACACACTGTAACATAGTATTAGACCAATGGCCTAGAGAGAATCTTTGTTTTCCTAAACAGTCCGGTGAAGTATTATTTTCTTCTAATTCACTCCAGGTAGCTAAAAACCAACCACACCCCTGCTCTAAGGAGTCTTTAGCTTATGCAAACAATGATAGGTTTACTCCAATGGCTAATTCACCCTTATTTAGTGAATTATCGGCATTTTTTTTTCGTCATTCCTCTGAAATGCACAATAAAATTTTTAAAAAATGTCTGTTTCAGCTGGACAATAATAATGTTTTTATCTTGCACTTTTCCAGTTTTTGAAGATATTTTTTGCATTCTTTTTGCAAATACATGTATAAATTAAAAGAGTGGTTGTCTTGTGGTTGGTTGCATATAAAAAATCAGGAGAAGTTAAATCTGTAATATCAGAGCGTGAATAAATAATACAGCAGTTATAGCCCTTGGGATTATTATATATTATTACTCATTTTCTTTCGCTACGAAAAGGTGTTTATAGTATTGATTCTTTTTTTTTTTGTTCCCCTATGTGATATTTAATAATCTTATCTTTGAGCCGCAGGTAGTACAATATTGTTGCCAACTCCTCTACCTATCATATACTTTAAAATCACCGCATTTTACGGTGAAAAATTTGAGTTTCCACTATGGCGCATGGCATGGAAAATAAAATGTGTCACTTGAGTCTGCGTCTCTCATCGACACACATCATTAAAATAAACATTTTTGTTTTTTGTTCTCTAATTTTTAATTTAAGCTCTCACAGCTTCGGTTAAAGTCATTGGCTACCAACAAATACGGGCTACCTACCACCGGGCTACCTACCACCGGGCTACCTACCACCGGGCTACCTACCTACCGGGCACCAACATATACGGGCTACCTACCACCGGGCTACCTGCCGCCTTCTGCCCAATACCTGGATTTTATTTTTTTTTGGTCAATTTACTTCTCATCTATTGTCAGGGCTCTGTTCTCATCTATTGTCAGGGCTCTGTTATACATCTTTATGCCCCCATTCCTTGACATATTTTTCTAGAACTGTAAAGCCCCCCCCTCTCTACTCTCTACACGTGCACATAAAGGAACTATTCTCCCGTTAACAGAAATACTCTTTAATACTTTAGTATTTTTTTCCTCAGGAGCCCTCGATAGCCTCCCCTTCCCTATCATTGTCAACCTTGTTATATAAATACAGACAAGGGAATGGTGTACAATGTCCCGGCCCCTATCTCTATATGCCGCCGCAACCAAAGCTTTAGTAACAGAAAATTATCAACGGGCCGGGCCATGCAATAGCTCACTGCCAACTCTAATGATGTATCTCACTTAATGAAATATTGGCCCTCGACCGGTGGTGGACTGTTTTAATAATGTTCCAAAGTAAATCAGTGGAGTTGGCGTTCTATTTCTTTTTTCGATGAAGAGTTTCTAGTAAGGGGAGATCATTTCACTTTTTTTTTTGTCTTTCTCCTTTCGTGGTCTCCGAGGTCGTAATTCCCGATGGGAAAGGAGGGGGGGGGGTCACCCATTGGAGTATAGGAGGTGGAAGTAGTTTCATTAATAATGAATCTGATGGGCGGTATCGCTCTGTCTGCCGAGAGAATCTCGCCTGGGTGAAGGGGAGAAAATTGAAGTTTGTCAGAGATGGACAGATTTGTTGTTCCCGACACGTGACCCAAGTTTGATGGGTGCAGCAGCCATGACACTTGTGGCTGGAATAGAAAATGTCAATTATATAGCATTAGAAGCGGGAAGTGGAAAATAAAAATAGATTGGCCTGTTTAGTTATTGGGTGGTTTATTTCTGTTATTTCCTGATAATGACCAATGATTTCCTCTTCTAAATAGTTTTACATGTGCCGTGTTGTGCTTCTTCAGAGTATCATAGACAAACTATCCTAAATTATCCCAGACAGACTATCTCAGACATACTATCCCAGATATGCTATCCCAAATTATCCCAGACATACTATCCCAGATATGCTATCGCAAATTATCACAGACTATCCCAGATATGCTATCACAGACAGACTATCCCAAATATGCTATCACAGACAGACTATCCCAGATATGCTATCACAGACAGACTATCCCAGATAGGCTATCACAGTCAGACTATCCCAGATAGGCTATCACATACAGACTATCCCAGATAGGCTATCACAGACAGACTAGACTATCCCAGATATGCTATCACAGACAGACTATCCCAGATAGGCTATCACAGACAGACTATCCCAGATAGGCTATCACAGACAGACTATACCAGATATGCTATCACAGACAGACTATCCCAGATAGGCTATCACAGACAGACTATCCCAGATATGCTATCCCAAATGATCCCAGATATGCTATCCCAAATTATCACAGACAGACTAACCCAGATATGCTATTCCAGACAGACTTTCCCAGACAAACTATCCCAGAGCCTTTCTGGTGTTTTCGGAAGCCCCATTGCTAGGGCCCAACGCCTTACCCACCCACACAAGTTCTCTGTATGAACTCTTAATAGCTGAACATCATTTTTGAGGAATGAACTTGTAGTAATTAGTTTAGCGCATCATATCATTTTATGATGATATAACACCATATATATATATATAGCATATCTGCCGCCCGGGCAGCAAAAAAGTGCCGACCCCCCACCACACACACACACACACACACACGCCCATTCGAATGATCAAAGTACCATAACACCTGATATTTAAAATCATTGAATAGAATGAAGTAATACGTACAGAGTTCTAACCCTCTAAAGTTCTTCGTACAACAGCTCAAATAATTGTACTTGAAACACTCCTCTTAAATAATAATGAGACATACCGTCAGCGTCAGGAGTTTGTCAGAGCTGGTTAGAAGAATCTAAATAAGTGTGCAATCACGTCTCCCATCTTCACAGCCCCCATAAACCGGTCACCTTATGAAGGGAGTTTTTTTTATGCTCGTGATTCTGTCCCAAAAGTGAGATTTTGCCGCTTCACCAAGGACTTGAGTCTGGGTGTTTTGTATCCCCCCCCCCTTTACGCCATAGTGTTGCACGGCCATGAGTGAACCTATCTAAGCATGTTCATAAGCGGACATTTCTTACAGAAGGCATTTGGCATTGGGGTCATTTTTATGAGTAAACAAACATCTACAATATTGAAAAAAAAATTTCAAAAGTCTCACTTGACAAAAGCCAGGGGCGGCCCGGTCTAAATAGGTCAAGGCGGTCGAGGGTGGCTACGCATGAGGTTGATGAGAGCCGCACTCCTGTTGTCTGTCTGTACTCACCCTAAACTCTCGCTGGTATAGCCCGTTGGACCTGACCTCTGTATGACGCATTATACTTTGTTTTATCCACCAATCTTCTATTAAGAGAACAAGAACGTTAACTCCGACACAATGTTTTTGAAATTGAATCTATATATAGATAGATATACATGTACAATGACTATTGAAAAAAAATGCTGCAAATTAAGTTTTCTATCTTAATTTTTTTTCCAGTAACACGCCCCAAAATATAATAGCTGATATTGAATTAATTGTATTTAAAAGTAATAATTATAATTAAACAAAAAAAATCTGGCTGCTATAATTGTATTCTGTTATGATTATTTTGTCTTATAATAGTATGTTGTTGTTTTTTTTCTACACGTTAACATTCTTGATGTTTTTGTTTATAACTTGAGTTCCTTTATCATTTTAATTACAGCACAACTATTCGAAAGTGAATTGGTTTAACGTAATTATGTACGTTTTTTTTTTTTTTTTAATTTCAGTTGGAGGTGATTCAAAGTCAGCTGGATAGTTTGAGTTAAAAGTTCAGCCATGTTGTATCAGTTCCCGACCAAACCACTTGGACTGATTTGAACTGAATCTTTTTTTTTTTTTAATTTAATATTAACTGGGAAAGTTTTGCGTGTGTGAGAGAATGAATTCTAAGGTAAAGATTGGATGGAAGAGAGTAAGATGAAGTGAGTGCCCCTGGCTTTTGTTTAGACGCGCTTGTGTGTTGGCTGTTTCCTGCCAGAGATTTACTGCATTTTGAGACAGCCAGTGAGTCTGATGACCGAAGAGATGACCAGCAGTGGGGAAAACAAATGAAGGCTGGCTCAGGGGTTGACCACCTGAAGAAAGACGGGAGAATTCTCCCTTTTGAATACAACTGGACGTTGGTCAGCGAAATTGAGATTAAACCAGGGACAGGGTGGACAATGATACTCCCTTGTGGCGTTGTCTGAAAAATGAGATTTTGGTGTTGAATGTTTCATTAACGTCCAGGTTAAACAACTCATCATGTGGACATCCTGGCCAGTTTTTCTTTTGAAATCCATTTGGTACCCCACTCCCCCCACCTAACACTGACCTTATTTACTTAAAATCAAGAATGATAATTTGATTTGTATAGATAGATTTACTTCCCCTTACTGATTATTTTTCCCTGCCATTTTGGCAGTGTGTTTGGGAGTGGGGTGGGGGGTGTCGGAAGAAAGATTGAAGTGAGTGAAAAAAAAATGTCCAGAATATTTTGTGCTTTTAATGCCAGACACATCTGACTAACAATGACAAGAGAAAAGTTTTAGCACATTAAAATGAAATGTTATTGATGAAAAAAATGTGTTATTGTCAATGTTTGTGTACATAAATTTTGTTATATATTTTTTACCGTCAATTTTCAATGTCATTTGTAGACACAATATTGATATAGAGATGCATTGAAATAATCTCAAATCTGATTTTTTTTGTCTTTCAAATGTGATGTACTCTTTAATTGTAATTTAATTTACAAAAATCTTATTTTTTTTCTTTTATATCATGATTTATGTTGCACTGTTGAAATACTTTGTCTTTTATTCAGACATGATCATTCTTCATTGCACTTTTTGTGTATAAAATCCCCTGTAAGGATGAGATAAAAATCTCTTAGATCCTTAAGCCACTAAATGGGACAGTTTTTATGATGCCCTTCTTTCATCCCCACCATAGCCAATAGTGCGATGGCCATGGAGGCACCACGGGAGATGTAGTGGGGACTTTAACCATGACCTTAAAATCTTGTGACCCTGATGGGAGATCAAACCTTGGACCCTCAGGTTGACAATTGAGCACTTGCTGTTGCTCAGCAGTTTCCACTTGATTCTTGTATTTGTTGTCATATACTGACATTGATATCTGCATATAATCATTATTCGAAGTATATAGTTTAGTCATTTAGAAAAGATTCACCACTTTAATGAAAATTGAAATATTCGTTTTTTTAGACACAAATTTAGACTTCAAATTATAAGAAACACAGAATAATAAAAAGATAGTAGTGAATAATACAAAATAAAAGCCAGTCGTTATATTGGTAAGTTATTTTACTTTATTTGTAATCATATAATACAGTAACCATCTGTTCTGAATAAACAAAATATCATAAAACAGGACAAACATTAGTTGTTTTAATAACAGCAGTTCAATTATATTGAAAAGAAAAAGTACAGCAGTTTGACACCCCCCACCCCACCCCCATATCTTACAAGCTCTCTTCTATAAAATAATAATAATTAGTATCACTTCATTCAAACAAATGATTATGTGTAAACATGACAGTGGGAAATAAGAATAATTAAATCTAGCAAAGCGAAATGATGATTGCTAAAAAAAATATTCAACGGAAAGCTTTACAAAGTAAGTGGAGTAAGATATTGGCACTATAAAGCAAGGAGTTTGTTTACGTCTGATAGATACATAAATATATATATATGGTAAATATATACACAAATTATTTTTGTAATTTCTCTAAGTGAATGATATTTCCTTGTTTTTTTTTACAAACGTTATATTACATTTGTTTGGCCAAGTACATTTCTAATATGAAAAAAAAAATTCAATCAGGTGCGCTTTGGTGGCAAGTGAGGATGTTAGCCAGATCAGCAAAGTACACGTTTTGGGTTCGAGTCAACTTTTGAGTAGATATATTAACTTAAATTTTTTGTTTACTATCAATGATGACACTTATGAGAAGTCTTTACATTAGGTCTAAAAACTTTCTAAATGTCTAGCAAAAAACAATGAATTTCTTAGTTAAAAAAAAAATAATCAGACGTATTGGAAGCACAAAAGCAATTAAATTATTCAGTGGAGTAATAAACATGATACTCATTACAGTAAAACATGATATTCATTAAAGTAAAACATGATATGGTCAAGGTAAATTGTGTCAATTATTTTATCCTCAGTTCATGTCAAAATTAATTAATTTATCTTGAGATAACACAACAAGTAAATTCTTCAGCATTATTTGAACAAATACAAAACAAAAACAAATTATTCTCACTCGATTCTCAGCATGTTTTTTTTTTCACAAGAATAATGTATTTAGATATTTTGGACTGAACGAAATTAAAAAAATGTTTTTTGATTATCAATGTGAATAAAAAAAAAATAATTAGAAACAGAACACAAAGACAGTCTGCTTTGTAAAACTGAAAATTTTCTTTAAAAAAAAAAAAAAACCAGTGCACAATGGTGCCTTGATTTTCAACACACCATGATAAGCTGCCAGATATCACAGTTAGTTTGACCACAAAAAAAAAATGAGGGAGTAAGACAGACAAGTGAATATATCTATAAGTGGCAGTGAATAAACTATTGTGAGAGGTCACCAATCCTCCCTCTATCAGAACCCTTTATTTTAACCTACACTCCCACCTACCCCGGCACCTTTTTAACCTATTATAAAAAAATTAAAAAAAAAAAAAACACAGCACTAACAGAGCTAGAGTAATATAGACATAATGGAACAACCAAATGTAACATTAAGATCAACTGTCACATTTATACACTTTAAATTTTAAGTATATATATATTTGTGCTTACAGTAGAAATAGGATATTTTTTTTTTTAATTTAAAACTTCAATATATGTACACTCTATAAAATAAAATATAGAACAGAATACAATAGGTAATGAATTTGGCTTAAAGTCTTTATGCTGATGACATAGCTGGAAGACAGATTTGAATAACAGGTTGACAGTGTCACAGTAAAACACATGAACATACTTCCCCGTTATCTTTTCTGCATTATGTGGTTTCATTGAGAAAAGATAAATTGGGCAACAATTCCAACAAAACAACAGCAACAACTATGAAAATATTGTAGGTAAAACAGAAGTCTAATAAAACAGAGGTCCACAAAGTCTCTTAGCGGCTTCCAAATGTTATTAGATAGGCTTTTTTTTTCATGAAGTTATGATATATTTGACATGTATTAAACAAAGTAGTAATAATTTTCAAAGATATATTTATTTATTTATTTTTATTTGAAATTTTGAAGGCAGCCTCCAAGCTTTTTGTGATGCAACAGATAAATCACAAAACATTATATAAAATAAAATCTAAGAGTCTACCTAGTCTAAATCTGAGATAAGATCAAACTATCATTGAAAGTAGTTTTTAAAAAAACATGGTCTTTTTATGTATAAAAAATAAATATTTAAAATGT
The DNA here is from genome assembly GCA_021962125.1 of Bulinus truncatus. NCBI lineage: Eukaryota > Metazoa > Mollusca > Gastropoda > Planorbidae > Bulinus > Bulinus truncatus. The sequence continues at coordinate 614,938 of JAGDYQ010000179.1, read as the reverse complement.
AAATAATTTATTGTTTGTTCCATTTTTTTTTATTTGCGCTTCATTATTTTTTTTTAATTGTTCTAAAATTTAACAAAAGAAAAAATTAAAAAACACAGAAAAGTGCTTCCTATAACTAAATTACATATTTTTTTACTGCTAACTATTTGACCATCTAATTCTACATGGTTTAGAAACAACTTCTCACAGTATCCATCATTACTAGCAACTACATTTCTGAATTTAAACAAATGGCTAGAAAATTATTAACTGTCATTTTGAAAAAGGTTAGATATCTAAACTGCTTGATATAAAATGATCAATAACAACACTTCAAGCAAATATTTATGTTTAAGTTTTTTTTTTAATTTACAAATAAGAGATGATTAAATGTAAGTATGACATATTTTTTTTTAAACTGGAAGCATAAAAAACCATAGTGTCAGTATGTTGTTAGTTGCATAGATAGATGTGGAGATGAAAAGTGATTTAAACTCTTGTCTGTTTCAAAATGATTTTGATTCTTAAAAGTATGATCCTATCAGAACCACGGTCAAAAAAACAAAAACAATAAAAATCATTTAGGTATACAACATTCAAAAGAGAAGACACATAAATAAATGATATCAGACAGATGATGCCATTAAAAAATTCTCTGGACAAGACCTCAGATTGCCCTACCTTGAGGCAGGTACAAATACAAAAGTCGAAACAAGGAGCTGCTTTAACAGAGGGGGCCAAAGGCAACTGCCTAGTCTGTCAAAGCATATGACTGACTCTGTTAAGTCATGCACTCCAGTATTAATTTTAAGATTTGATACATAAAATTAAATGATATAATACATAATATATTTGTAACATTGTTAACATGGGTTACAAATTACATTTTTCAATATATATAATTCCTATATTCATGTTTATATTTAACTTTGCATGTATATATATATTCAAATAAACATTTATAGTAGAAAAGTTTGAAATCACAAAGGGGAAAAAATAGAGCAGTAGCCATTGGGGTAAATGAATGCCTTATTTATTACAATAGATGATATAAATTTGTTCCTTTAGTGGCTCGGTTTTTTTATACAGAGATAACAATGAGTTCTTCAACAGTTATGACATGAATAGAAAAAAAGGAGAAAAAAAACCTAACCAAAATTTTTGGTAAATTCTCTGTATTGCTACATCTTGAAACAATTTAAAGTTTGATCCTTAATTGAGCCCATCAATTTGATTCCAGCCATACCTTGACCACATTGTGAAATGTTTCAGTCAATTTGATTTTTATGTAACTTTTACACAATTTTCCCCTTAAAATTAGTAAACTTACAAACATGGTAAAACTTATGATAAGTTTAGGCCAATTGTTACAAAAAATAGGGAGAGAAACAACTGAAGTATGAGGGAGTGAAAAAAAAAAAGTGAAATCAAATGAAATATTACCCATACATAATTACAAGTAATGAAATATGTACGTTGTCAAAAGCTATTAATCAATACTACAAATTATATAATGTATGAGTTATGGCACACAAAACTAAATCATTTGATGACACAAAATTTTTCTTTCAAAATTCACAGACAACAACTTAACAATCTGGAATGTGTAGTCTAGAAGAGACTATGACAAATGTTAAAAAAAGAATTTTAAAAAATCACAACCAAATTTTTGATCATATTTAACTATACATGTATTTAGCTACACAGTTCTAACAAGTAACATCAAGATGTCACTGAGTCAGGATTGGTAAATATACCTCATGGAATGCTTTAACATTAAATAGCAATTACTGTAAAAAAGCATTTTTCACAATTCTTAAAAAGTGAAGCTTTACCAGAGTTAATGAATAGTATTTAGAAAAAAATTAAGTCATTTGTTTTAATTTCTGTAAATTTCATTTGATGTATAAAAAAATTCTTAATTAAAAAAAGATTTCTTTATAATATTTTTTTATAAGATAATTAGCACAAAAAGAACAGAGCAAAACATGTCAGACCACAGTGATGGTATTAATATATAGAAAATGCATAAATAGCCCGAAATGTTTCACAGACAAACTTTGGTCAAGTTAAAGTATTATGTCCTTAATGAGATTATATATATGAAGATTATTTTTTTAATCAGTTTAAATAAAGTCAAGGTTAGTTGAACATTGACACGATGACCTAAACTACTTAAATAGTTATTTTAGCAGCAATGTCAAAAAAAAAATAAAAAAATTGGCTTGTGTCACCTCATTAGTTTTTAGAAAAAACTTTGCACATTTTTTTTACAAATAATTTTCATCTTCAATTTAGCTGAAAATTATTGTCAAGTCATTCAGGAAGAAATTATTATATTGTTTTTCACAGCCCTGCAAAGGCAAAACTATAACAGTCCTCCAATGAAATCTCACATTTAAGTTTGTTGTTTGTGACTAAATTAGCCAACTAAACAACCACGAGCAATTTGAGTTTAGAATAAGTGAATCCACAAGGAAATATACCAAAATCATTTCAGTTAACATATTGCTGTAAATTACTAATGAATCATTATCATTTCTTCATAACGAGTGAATCCACAAGGAAATAAAAGAAAAAATTTTCAGTTTAACATCTTGCTGTGCATTACCAACCAATCATTTATTGCTTCTTAGTCCATAATGTGTGAAGAAAACAGATGCAGTTTATTTCAAAGCAAAGATTGGTGCATGTGCTGTGCTGCATGTGTGCAAGTGGCCAATTTGTGAAAAACTAAAACTGTAAAGACACAAACCACATCAAAACAGTCAGAAATAAATGGGGCTGGGCCTCCAGCTGCTGATGACTACACTACAGTAGATACAGGCCCCTTATGAGGCATCGCCATATGAAAAGATTCACAAGAGAACAGCAGGTTTCAGCCATTTGTAAGTGTAGATCTATGTAAAGGGGGGGAAAAAAACGACATTTTTAATGAATCTGTGGAGTGCAGCACTAGAGATAAACTTTGTTTGACTTCATCAGAGGTTTTGGCTCTATTGCTGAGTTTGTCTTGCCATTTTTCATGTTGAGGACGATGTTCATCTGTTTCGGGGGATGCATGTTCTTGGGATCAGTGTGAAAATAGGGATTGTCACCGGAAGACAGTCGATTTCTGCCACGAGGGAGGGATGAGGATTCATAGAACACATCATTTCTGTCACGATTAGATCTGCAGGAGTGGAACTTGTAACCAATGAAAAATCCAACAACAAGGGAGATCAAGATGGCTACTATGACAGCTGTGACTAATATCTCTAGTGGAGCTCCACCAGCTTGAGCTGACACTGTGGCCCCAGATTTAATATTTTCTGAAACAAATAAATAAGAAAACTATTAAATTTTCATTAAACAGATTTAGCGTTAATTTAAAACTAGCAATATATGATGATTATTTATAAAATAGATCAGAAAAAAAAAGTGAAATCCATCATCTGTGATGCGTTTTCTCTAAATGCACATTCCTGGCCCCAGATTTTAATAACATTACTTGGAAGAAATGATTGATAAAACTATTAACTTTTTTTTTTATAAGCCAAAGGATCTTGCTTTATTAAAAACTACGAGAATATTACTAAAAGTAACATAGTTTTCAAAAAAATTTTATTTTTACAAAAAAAAGTTAAGCTGATAAAACAAAATAAATTGAGGAAGTTAATTAGTAGACATCACAATATTCTGATGGGTAAACTATAAATGTTTACTATCATTGTCATATGACCCATTCATAGCATTTTGAGAAGATGCACACTAAATGAATGGACATTGGACTATCAAAAACCTATACAATTATACAGTATATATATATTCTTTTTAAAGCAGAATGAATGAACAAATGTTTGCTTAGTTTGATTAATTAACCTTTTAGATGTTGGTTAAATGCTTATTATTTACAAATGACTGGACGCTGTAGGAAGTACAGGCATACACCCAAAAGAAATAAAATCCGAATATTTCTCTTATGCCTTGCTGGAACTTTTTTTTTTTTAGTTTTATTAATAATCAAAAAGAACTGGAGTAAGCTAGGAGGATTCCAAAAAAATTAATGTAAGAATTTGTCTGTTCTTCCCTCAAATTTGATTCTCTAGTGCATCATTTGCATATTTTGATAGAAGAAAAAAGTTACTTTATATTTATTTTTTTTTATTAAAAGTTAATTAAATGTAATATAATTTGCATTTTTCAAAATACCTCTTTACTATTAAAAGCAGTTTAGACATCATTTGTCTTCAATTATTCAGCATTACTTTTGATAAATCATTTGTTATTATAAATAAAGCTGATCTTTACCATATCTACCGCATCATGTCCTTTTGAAGTATTGAACTTTTTTTTAATATCATCTATAAAGTATTTTTCCCCCTCTCATGCAAAAATAGTACATTGCAAAACATTTAGTTTGCATAGATTAGTTGTTATAATTAATAAAAAGTAGTTAAATAAATGTGCTTATAATGAAAAAAAAAAAAGCTACAATCTTTATGTCTTTTTATTTGTAGCAGAGTACAATCATGAAAACAATAACAACACAAAAGAAATTAGACTGCAAGAAAGATTGTTTACATAAAGAACTTTAAGGGTTATATTTCCTGATGTATAAAATGCAACTCGATTTTGAAGCTTACAAAATGGCAGGGAAATTTTTTTGTTTGACAAACTGTTAGGTGTTTTTCTTTGCTGACTTAATATGTACTCAGTTTTCAGTCACAAAATATTTTAAGAATAAGAACACGTATGTCTTATACATGGGACAATGCTGCATTCAAAATTTTTTACCTATATGTGGAACAGTTTACATTTAAACCTCTTACCATTGTCTTCAAGATTCTTTTTCAAAGCTACTTCATCAGAGTTTCCATTTCCCTTTTCATCTGAGCAATGAAATGAAAATATTTTAAAATATAAAAAAATAAATAACAATCATGAAGATTAAAAAAAATACATATATATATATATATATATATATATAATCAAAATTAAGAATAATCAAACATACAGTAAGCCAATAGAACAATCAAAGCTTAATACAGAAAATAAACATTCTAGTCCAGCTTTATGTTAGAACAAAACTCAATGGCTATTTTTTTTATACCAACATTGGCCCAATGTAGCTTTTATAGTTGAGTGCATTTCCATTTAATAAAATTTGCTTATTTTCAATATTTTTTTTCATTAAATCTTGTTAAAATAGGTCACGGTATAGTTCTTTATGTTTTACTCTATTAAAGTCAACTGTCAGCTAATGTATGGGCACTTCTGTGAAATAACTTAAAATTGAGATTTCAGCATTTGTAATAATTAATTTAATACTCAATAAATACTTTTCTTTACAGCTACTATAGATGAAATAAAAGCCATTCTAACACCAAGAGAGGTGGGTGGGTGGGCGTGGTGGGGAAAGAGAGAGAGGAACATCAAAATGCCGCCATAAAATATTTAGGTCCAAAAATATAAAAATGCCTATATAATACAGTGTCATTCACATTAAACATTGCAACAAGCATATGACACAATAACTCAATGTGAACAATGCCAAATTAATATAAAGAAGGAGAAAAAAAGGTTCCTAAACTTCCCAACTGACTTCACCCAAATGAAAGAGATATATTACCGGCTGAAAAATGAGTCAAAACTAACTTTAAGTAACTGTTATCAGTGGCAACCAAAGTTGTGGTAAACCAAATTTGTAAAATTTACAGAAATACAAGATATTCTAACAAATAAAATTAGAGAAATTTTAATAAATCAATTATGACGAGTAAATATAGAAAAAAATAGCACAAGAATTAGATACACATTTTATTGCAAGGATAAGAAAAAAAATTTTAAATTAAATTATTGGGTCCAACTGAATCTACTGTGCACGATAAACCAAAAGATTAAACCCTGTCACTTTATTCTTGTAGGCCACACACACTTGCTGAAAGACTTCGCTGAGCAAGTGGGTAGCACTGTCAAAACAGTTTGGCATCATTAGTTATTATAAGGTGAATTAAACTGTTGCTGAGTTATTAACGTTATATGTTATTGTAACCCAACATCTAATACATTACATCTTACATTCACTTGGGGGTAATGGGGGAGGTAATGGCAGTATAAAGTGGTTTTTAATTTCCTCCTTTGATAATTATATTTATTTGATATACTGTCTGTAGAAAAGATAAACACATAAATGTAGGAAAATTGCATTATTTTATGCATGATCTGTAAAGCTTTAAAAAAAAATAAGTAAAAGTTATGCTAATATTTTAAAACCTATCGCCAATTAGGGTCAAATTAAATCACAGTCAATAGAGATTGTGTAATGGCCACATACTGTTTGATACTTAGCATAGACTTAACATTATGTTTCACTGACCATTAATTACTGGAGATTTAGTGTCCGGAGTTTGCTTGTCTGGTTCATCTTCAGAATTAACAGACGGACAATTACACTTGGTGGGTGCAGTGAGAACTTCAGGCGCAGGTGTGCCAAGCTCTTCTGTAGTTACAAATTAACCAGAAAAGGGTTCTAAGCATTAATGATTTAAGGCCATGCTATAGTGAAAACAATTGTGTAAATTGTGGCAATGTCAATGATCAAGATTTTATACCTTTAAGATTATTTACACAAAAAAAAAAGAGGAAATGTATCGTCAATAAACTTGACAGCGTGACATTTAAGTAGACAGGATATTGCAAAATGCAATTTAGCATAATTTAACTACCTAATTTTCCTCAAGATGATCGATTACTAAAATTATGACCAATACAAATTTATTATATAAAAAAAAAGCCGAATCAAAACATGCCACATAAAATGTACGATATGAACATTCCTCATAATAAATATAATAGATAATAAATATTTACAATAAAGTATAATTTTTGCATAAAATTAAAACTGTGCATGCATTATTGCTTTAACAAATATTTTTCTTTAAGAGTAAGCTCTATTAAAGAAAAATCTATTAACTCATTTTAAGCATATGAATTAAAAGAAATTTTAAAATAATGTTTTTAAATGAATTAGACATTAATAATTGCAAACAGCTTTGGAAAGTGACACATTCAAACTTATTTGATAAACCAATCAGAAATTTACCTTCCAAGTCTGCCTTGCAAGCGTTGTGAGTACCAGATGAAACACTCTGAATACTAGAAGAATAAAAAAGATATCATTATTTCAAAGTGTATCAGCTCTTGTCAATCAAATTCCTAAATAAATAGGGTGTATTTTTTTTAACAATAGGTGAACTACAGCTCGTGGGGATGGTTGGTTATGTGGTAAAGCACTCGACTGTTGACCTGAGGGTCCCTGGTTCAATCTCCGGTGAGGACCAATGGATATTTCAGCTCATGGCTTAAGTCCAGCCATATCTCCCATGTTGCCTCCATGGCCATTGCTCCAGCGGCTATGGTGGGGATGATAGAAGCGCACCATAAAAAACGTCCCATTATTGGTTTGTAGGATCTAAGAGATTTCATCTCAGCCTTACAGGGACGTCACATACTAAAGCAACTCATAATGTTATTACTTACCCAGTTTCAGCACCCATACATTGTTTCAGTTCTAGATTCCAGGCACAGTAAGGATCTTGAAGGCCAACGCATGAGCTGTCAGAGAAATTAACAATAGTTTAACAACCATGTCAAGACTCTATTCAATCGAATATACTGCACCAATTGTGAATCTACATCAATTATGTGTCCTACATAAGTTATGAAGTTATATCAATTAATTACTTATCAAATAACAGATAGGATTTTAAATCAATTATGCAATCCAAGTCAATTACTAATCTAAAAACATTAAAATATTTCATGCAATTTTTCATTGATGAACTGTGATGAAGAAGAAATTCGCTGACTATAGTCATTAATCAACAGCACATAAACATAAACTTATCAACGCAAAATTTAACAAACAGACAAAAGCAGGCCCAAAAGCATCAAATTGTGTCCCTAACCTGCAGGTTTTGGCCCGACTACAGCGATGTAACGGCATGGCCTCTATTCTGTTCCTAGACATGACAATCAGTCTTTGCTGGGATTGGTCTGTTCTGTCATTGTGCAGTTTAAGGCCGGTGACTGCCACGCCTGGGGCTAGCACCTGGATGTCTTCTATCACAATGGACTCAATCTTAGCATCAGTGCCTTTGTTAATGGCTTTAATGATTCGTCCATCATCTACAAATGCAAGATAACAAGTATTAGAGCCATCAATGCTTTTAAGATATAACATCCATTAGTAGCATTTGTGACCTTTGAATATATAGCATTTATTAGTCCCATCAGCTGATTAAAAAATTTAATACCATCATTGTCTTAAAATATTGCAAATAAAACTTATAAACAAGCCTCAGACTTAGCATTTCAACCGCAAGAAATAAAATAAGAAAAATACTTATAACAATTTACTTAACTTTAGTAAGCCTACTTTAAATAACAGTCACCATTAGTGACTATAGAGTCGAAATGACAAGTTCTTACCAGTGCCAATGAACATGACATCATAATAGTTTTTGTCAGCAGCCAGTACCTGCCAGTCAACTGCTATGTGAGTAAACTTGGCACTGTGGAAGACAAACACACAATTTTAAATGGTTAACTAACAGTGATGTTGCAATTTTGTTTTTTATTTCACTTGTATGTCAGAGGAGCATCCAAAGACTTACAAAAGTGCCTAACAGAGAGAGATTGAAAACCGTAACAATATCAAATTTTACCATCAATAAAAAACAAGAACATCAATAACCAATAACCTACAGGCAATGACTGTAATATTTGTTTCTTTCACTCTCAAGTACTATTATTAAACCCAGCAAAGTGTAATTAAATGAAACGTCATTCACTTTTTAAAAAATAAAATCAACTGTTTCTTAATTCAATCATCAATCACTTTCTATTACATTTACTGACGTGAGTTCTGAAAGTTCATACATTTAAATATCTTTTTTTTCCAAGTCATAAGCAATTTTAAATGTGTGACCTGTTTGGAAACTTTATCCTTTTGGCCTATTTACTTCATAAGTAATTGGATATGTTTTCTGCTTGGTCCTCCGTGGCTTGGTCTAATTATTTACATTCATTATTTCTAAGCCAACAGGCAAGTTTTACAACTAGCAGCAACTGACAACTTAAAAGGTTTACTGAATAGGTTCGTACATGAGGGAATGGTGAACTTATTTAAATCACTAAATTTCAAATATTTGATGGTGACTTTACAACACAAAATATTGGATCGTGAATTTGAAAACAATAAATTTAGCTTTTTTTAGAACGTAATTCGTTGAAAACTTTATGAACACACATGTATTTAATGAGTTAAGTTGTAAATACGGGCACGGTAGGTGAGTTAACATTTTGAGAACCTAAATGTCGTGTCAACCTCAGATTTTTGCTCTAGCCCATAAATCAAACAGTTCTCTCCCTTCACCTGTACAGGTTCCCGCCCTTTGATCACAGCATGTCATGTTTTGATTTCATAATTAGCTGGGCGTCCCGATTATCGGATGTTTCCTAATTGATAAACAAACTGATTCAAAATGTACTTATGTCATTGGTCTAAAGTGCCGTTACACTAATCTCCCTCCCTCCCTTCCTCCAATCCCAACTAAATAAGTAAATTAGCATTATTTTTTTTATACTGATAAAACTAAGAAACCACTAAGCCACTAAGCTACCCAAATGTAATAGAAATCATATTACAGTTAGTATTTTAAAAAAATAATGAAAATAAATAAGAAATAAAAACTCATCAATCTTAACTATTCTTTGTAGACATTCGAAGAAAAGGAATCGCTAGCAGACGGCGTGGAATCAGCAGACGTGTCTTAAGAGTAAGCTGCACGGATGAGTGATGATAGACACTATAAAAATAGACTTACTCGGGAGACGCCCCCTTAACATGTTTAGATAGTTAAACAAATGTAGTGGAAGAACTGGACTCTAAAATTAAATTAAAAGGGGATAGAGTCACACAGTTGGTGGTGGACTTCCTCTAAAGGTGCGGACCCCTTAACGAACCCACCAGTACCTTTGGACATATGTCATGCGGGAGGTGGAGGGTCCAGAGATGTAAGTGTTGGCTATTCACTTACATCGCTCATAACCAGCCCCCCCTCCCCCATGGGAAGCTAGTGGAAGTTGCCTTCTGACCATTGCCAGCGGTATTCCTTAGAGACACATTTGTTCAAAGAGAAAAAAACAAAACATCAACCAACCACTACTCACAACAAACAGAGAAAATGCAGCACATAAGCATTAACTTCATTATTTAACATAAAAAAAATGAACGGCCGTTAACAGCCAATCAATATTTCTTATACAGTCCCATCAGAAATCCTTTTAAAATAGTAACTGTGAAACTCGTCAATAGACGCAGCCGAAGGAAAATTTTATAATAAAAATAACATTAAAAAAAACAAGCAATTAAGCCTGTTCCATTCTGGACACAGGACGTGTTAGCGCATTTTTCGTATTATGTATCAGTACTATGCTATCTTTCAGTAAATATTTGTACATTTTGGAAATGTTTACAAATTCAATTGTGTAATGCATATATCTGAAAAAAGATATTAAAAAGACGTTTCTTTATAATTGAAAACAAAATTATTTTCTCTTAAATCTAACTACAAGTGGTTTGTGGTCACTGAAATAGGACTCATAATTGAAGCATTCTAAATTGTAGTCATTTAATCATCCGAAAACTCCATCAATTGTTGTTTGATAAATTGTTGTTGCCAATCTTGGCAAAAGTAGTTCAATGTTGAAGTTTGTTTCCAAGAAGTTTTTCAATTTCTGCCCCGGGCTCTTTGAAATCTTGATTGAAGTCCCCACAAATGATGACGTTTGGTTGATTGAGTTGTGCTGCAAAGTTGTCATTGAAGAAATCTTTAGCAAACCGATTGTTTATTGCTGGGTTTTTGTATACGTTGATAATAAACAATGTTATCTACCATGCACGATGTTGCTTTGATGTGTTGATGTTGACCAGATTCTTGTTTAATCGATTTTGGTTGTGATGTCATCAAATCCAGAATTTGTGTTTGCATAAGATAATCGTACCTTCTGCTTTTCTACTGGTGCTTGGATTTCTCACGACTTCAATCATATTTGGAATCTCCGCATGCATCATCGGTGAGTTATTCATCCAAATTCCTTGGAAGCACAAAATGCTGCTGACTGTGTACCTTCGTCTGCTCTTATACTGGCTGCATGTTTGTGAAGCGACTGTACGTTAAATGACACAAGTTGTATGTCTGCTGATTGATCTTTAAGCATCTTGAAGCGTGGTGTGTGAATACAACTTGTTTGCAAACGCTGAATTTCCTTTTCCATTAAAAGTCTTTCCTAGTTGGTGGTCTTGGGTCTCTGATTCTCCAATCAGATAAAGACCGTTCAGGGATGTTGCACGAGAACAGGCAACATACAACAATTTGCGTTGCAAGCTTCTAGCGCCCAAATGTACTGAAATAGGACTCATAATTGAAACATTCTAAATTGTAGTCATTTAATCGTCCGAAAACTCCGTCAATTGTTGTTTTATATAAAGTACGGGAAGAAAGTCATGTTGAATAACTGTTACAAAAAATAAATAATGATTACGCCCCTTTGATTAGCTTTTATTATTTATATTTAAAATATAAGCAAAACGGTACATAAAAAACTCTTATATTTTGGCCCTGAGAGGTCAAATCGCAAAATGGACTTTTGATGTACACTTGGCAGGCCAAGACCTACACAATGATATATACATCATGGGTCTGACTTATGGTTGCTGAGATATAGGGCGCTCCTTTATTAATATAGCTTATATAGTAAAAAACGGTACTAAGGCCCCTTTTACGGCCCTGAGAGGTCAGATCGCGAAATGGAAAAAAGTCATTTCTTGGCAGGCCAAGACCTACAAAATAATATATACATCATGGGTCTAGGACTTATGGTTGTTGAGATCTAGGGTGATGACGGACAGACGGACAGACAGACAGACAGACAGACAAAACGGGGACAATAAAAAAAACAAGTCAAACAAATTGAATGAATGAAAACAAAAAAATATTGAACTTTTTTTTTTGTTTTGAAAATTTCTTTTGAATCTTATTTATTACCCATAAAGCAACATGCTAAAAGATTCTGGAATACAAAGCTGTGCAACTCAGAACCCCCCCTGGGGCATCCCCTCTGAAAAGAGAATTGTCTTTAATGGGCAGACATCCGTGGACTGAATGAAATTCCCAGTGCAACAAATGACTCTTGACAAAATCAATACTAAACATCTCTCGACTTATCTGGCCAGCTTTGCTGTTTGTGCCACTTTGGATTTTTGCCGGGCCAGACAAATAATAAAATGAACATGGCGTATGAATAACGGTAAATGCTCTTCAAATGTTTGGCCGTGTGATTTTATTAGGGGACAAATTACACGACCAACCATCTACCGTTAAGTAACAGTGAAATATTGTGGTTCATGATGATAGATGGAGCTTGGACCTTTGCAGACTTGAATAACTTATAAATATCAGACTCGTGTAAGCTGTATACTTACATCAGTTAGTTGATCAAAGTTTATTTATGAGAAGCATTCGTTCATTCCATCATACATTAATTCCCTCATACATTCAGACCCTAAGCTCAGTAAGTGTCGGTTCAATTCTTTATGTCATTAGGAGGATGTGAAGGTTATCCCCTAACAAAACACTTTTTTGCATTGCCTTTCTTCCATCTGCAATGGTGACGAAGGCCCCAAAGAAAAGAAGGTGATTGATGTCACTGTAGTTAAACCCTTTATCTGCGGCAGCCATTTGGGCTCACTACCAGATCCCATTGAGCGAACTGTCGTAAAAACTGTCCATAAACTACAACTATAATCGCTGATGAGCTAAACAAGCATACACTAAAAATTCAGGGGACTTCACACAGGGGGAGGTGTGTGTATGTGCTAAAGTTCACTGAATACATTAACATATTAATTAGCAACAACAATAAGGGGGGTTCACTCACTTTAGACTGGTGTACACCAACATTGGCATGCCTCCACTGGGCTGGACAGCCTCGTCCATCAAGGGTGGTTCTTGATGAAGTTCAAGTACTTGTAGTTGGACAGGGTCTGACTGTTGTTGTTGCACTGCCAGACATACAATATCAACAGTAAGGCATACATTACACATGTATGTGTGTATATATATATAATAAAATATACAATAATGCATACATTAACATCAGTCGGTCGTTTTACTCAGTGTTATTTGTATTTATTGCACCATTCATCATAGTATAATGAACAATGACTTCTGTTTAGTTGTTATGAATGAAAGCATGAGGGGCAGAGCATCAAGAAACACTGGAGATAAACAATATGAAGGTAGACAGACATACGAAAGTAAGATAAGACAAGACATTGGAGACAAACAAAAAGACATAAGTGGACACATACAACATATTCATGCAATGTATAATATGTACAGCAAAAAAAAAGTAATGAGTGAAGACTAACAGATGACAGATTACAACAAGAAGACAAGACACTACTGCAGACAAAGATGTCTCAGCTAAACTACAAAAGACAGTTAGACAAAGATGTCTGAAATAAAATACAAGAGACAGGGAAGACAAAGATGTCTCAACCTAGCACTAGACACATATATTTGTATGTACCTGTTCAGGGTGCGGGACGGGCGTGTTCTCCCAGCTGACAGGCAGCCAGTTGTAGTTGTAAGATTCCTGACCTTTTGAACCTTCGCTTGAAGACATTGGTTATGTCAGAGTACCTGTATGCACAGACTGCGGAACCCCGAATTGCATTCCTGAGGTGCAGATAGAAAGAACAGACCAAAAATGTCACACAATGGGCCCAACTCATGCTAAATTACGCACATTGCTCCTGAGTCCCCCCCCCACCCCCAACCCCAACCTCTCCCTGTTACAGTTTGTCAAGTGAAGACAATGAACGTCCTTAAGTGGAACAAATTTAAGGTGCAGTCTTTGTAGACTTAGAACTAAAAAAAAAAAAAATACGTAAAGATTTGCTTTCAGCTATTTCTGTTATAATTATACTTTACTAGCTGTACCCTGTAAAAACTTTGCATAGAGTTATATCCCCTTAGGCTTGGTCGGTAGGCTAGGTTACTTTTGGTTTCGGGCAGATCCGATTTTTTTCATGATTGTATTTTAAACTGGAATACTGTTGTATTAATTCTTTACTTTCGATTTAACGCAGGGGAAACCCCCCCCCCCCCCAAAGCGCTTTTATATTATTAGAAGATTGGTTTTTCAAGATCACAGCTATAGGGTAGACCTCTTGGAGGGAAATATTTGTGTGCTTTGTCAAAAGGTACCCCCATATACTACTTAAACAGAGTTTTTTTTTTTTTGTTGAACATTCAAGTAAGAACAGCAGCTCAAGAATGTAATGAAACTTACTCTGGCGTATTGAAGATAGCATAGATCATGTCTGTACGATCACCGCTATCTTTGGTGGGTCGGTAGTTGCCTTGACCAAAGTCGGAAGTGGATTCTGGGAACAACAAAGATGTCGATAGGTGCATCTATGTACTAGCTCTAGTATATCGGCCTGTATGTTTACATCATATATATATATATAACAGGATGTCAGTAAGTACTCACGAATTTCATCGAAATAAAACGGAAATTCTCCAGGGATGGAGCAGTTCATCCTGGCCTTGAAGAAGGAGGTGAAGGTGTTCTGTAGCGTTCGGGCTGCACCTCCCTTGTCCATTTTACAGACACGCCCAACCCGAGAGAACACGGCCTATGCAGAGACAATAAAAGGTTTAATGTTGTTATAGACTGCTACACTCTTATTGCATAACAAGTTTAATGTTGTTATAGACTTCTACACTTTTATTACATAACAAGTTTAATGTTGCTACAGACAGCTACACACTTATTACATAACAATTTTAATGTTGCTACAGACAGCTACACACTTATTACATAACAAGTTTAATGTTGTTATAGACTGCTACACTCTTATTACATAATTTAATGGTATTATAGACTGCTATACAGTTATTACATAACAAGTTCAATGTTGTGTTATAGACTGCTAAACACTTATTACATAACAAGTTTAATGTTGTTATAGGCTGTTACACACTTATTACATAACAAGTTTAATGTTGTTATAGACTGCTACACACTTATTACATGGTCAGAAACATTTAGGGCAACGGCAATGGTACTCCGTTTGCCACTTATGTGTAACAAGTTTATACATTCGCTTTGGTTTTAAACAAATTGTGTAAAACAAGTCATAATGACCAAGTATTTTATGAAGAAATACACGAACGTTTAGCAAAAAGCCAGTTTATGAAGAAAAAAAAACATTTTTAAAGAATAAAAGTTTGCAACGTGCAAATACAAGTCAATCTTTCATTTCATAGTTAGTTCCGGTAGAGAGTTAACTCACGCTCACCTTGCCACAATTGATATTCTCCACCGCCATTTCTCGAAAGAAGAAGAAAATTTTGTCGTCTTTTTCAAATGAGCTAACAAAGTCTGGCTCTGTGGACGAATCATGAGATAGATGTAGCCCTTAGTTTTAAAACATGTTCATGAGATAGATGTAGTCCTTAGTTTTAAAACACGTTCATGAGATAGATGTAGCCCTTAGTTTTAAAACACGTTCATGAGATAGATGTAGCCCTTATTTTTAAAACACATTCATGAGATAGATGTAGCCTCTTAGTTTTAAAACACGTTCATGAGATAGATGTAGCCCCTTAGTTTTAAAACACGTTCATGAGACAGATGTAGCCCTTAGTTTTAAAACACGTTCATGAGATAGATGTAGCCCTTATTTTTAAAACACGTTCATGAGATAGATGTAGCCCTTATTTTTAAAACACGTTCATGAGATAGATGTAGCCCTTATTTTTAAAACACGTTCATGAGATAGATGTAGCCCTTAGTTTTAAAACACTCTTCATGATTATCAACTGAAAGATCTAAAAAAAATCCCGCCTCCCTTCAAGCCAAAGCATCAGCCCGACCCCGTTAAATCACTGGCACATGTACCTGTACACGGGCACCTGGCCGTGGTGTTGGGTACACCATTAGAACAATTATCTGTAAAGATTTCCCAGGTCTGGTGCGGAGAGGAGCTAGACACACCAATATGGACAGACGATGGACAGACGATGAACCCACACCTTTAATTATATATTTTCTTTTTTTAACTCATGGAAATCGGAAATCATATAAAAATGCCGAACGTGTAATTTGTTTCACTTAACAGGGATACGCAGTAGAGCGATGAAATACTTGTGTCCATTTGTACATGAGTCACGTGTCACCCATACACACAATACGTACTCTGCCATCTTCTGTTATTCCTTTAATAAAAAAAAAAATAAAAAAGGAAGAGAGGGGGGAGTTGTCCTCATTCTAGTGTCGTTCTATTTACTTCTTTCTTAAAAGCGTCCTTTCAGATTTAAGGGGGGGTTTGGGAGGCTGTCCAAACTGAACCAACGGGCAAAGTTCCAAAGTGTCAGGGTGTAATGTTCTATACAACAGAAGAACCGCTCTATATACGGAGGTAAACAGACCCCGCAGCCACACACACACACACACAACGGTGTGACAAAAGAAATGAACCAAACAGTTACCTACCGTTGAGAAACACACGAGGTCCCTGGGCTGGGTTCTGACCAGAATATTCTCGGCGTTTTTCTGCAGGATGAGAGGGTCTCTGGAGTCAGCGTCAGCCACTGTGGCCGAGTACAGGCTGCCGTCTGAAGTAAAGTACATTATATGTCATTGTACATACATCAAGTGGCATTTGATGTCATGAGCTGTCAGCTCAAAGGCAAAAAAAATACATGTGTATACATAAACATACGTCAAGTTAACATGTCATGTAATAAAATAACATCTATAGAGAAAACGCGTCCAATGCTCAGCGTACGGGTATAACCCAAGTGTTTTATATTTTTATATAAGATTTTGTTTGAATGAATGAATTCAGTAAAAAAAAAAAATTGGAGGAAAGACATTTATTATGAAGATGTTCAACAACAGTTTTAGATTTAATTGACAATGCATAATTAAGTAAAAACAAGCAATTAAG
Source organism: Bulinus truncatus (assembly GCA_021962125.1). Classification (NCBI taxonomy): domain Eukaryota; kingdom Metazoa; phylum Mollusca; class Gastropoda; family Planorbidae; genus Bulinus; species Bulinus truncatus. The sequence continues at coordinate 597,888 of JAGDYQ010000179.1, read as the reverse complement.
CCTGTTCCATTCTGGACACAGGACGTGTTAGCGCATTTTCATGTTATGTATCAGTACGTATGCTATCTTTCAGTAAATATTTGTAAATTTTGGAAATGTTTATAAATTCAATTGTGTAATGCATATATCTGTAAAAAAAAATTATAAAGACGTTTCTTTATATTTGAAAAAAAATTATTTTCTCTTAAATCTAACTACAAGTGGTTTGTGGTCACTGAAATAGGACTCGTAATTAAAAACATTCGAAATTATAGTCATTTAATAGTCCGAAAACTCCGTCAATTGTTGCATAGCTCTGATACTTTCAATTAAACTCAGAACACAAGCTTACTATTTCATTTGATGAGTTTCTTAATAAATCTTGGTGAAACTACGTGCTGCAGTATTTCGCACCAAATGAACGGGCTATTGAACGTACAAGGTGTATATATAATATATAAGTCCCTTAGGAGCCCTGAAGCCCGGCCCTCAGAGGTCCTATCGCGAAGTGAACTTTTGATGTACACATGGCAGGCCAAGACCTACAAAATGATATATACATCATGGGTGTAGGACTTATAGTTGCTGAGATATAGCGCTCCTTTATTAATATAGCTTATATAGTAAAAAAAACGGTACTAAGGCCCCTTTTACGGCCCTGAGAGGTCAGATCGCGAAATGGAAAAAAGTCATTTCTTGGCAGGCCAAGACCTACAAAATGATATATACATCATGGGTCTAGGACTTATGGTTGTTGAGATCTAGGGTGACGGACGGACGGACGGACAGACAGACAAAGCGGGGACAATAGAGCATTTTTTTTTTCGAAAATGCTCTAAAAATTAACGTAAAAAAACTATTCACAGCAACATATTTAGGGACAATCCTCTGTATCACTACTCTATATATTAATTTTGACGAGCAAAATGCAAGCATGGCAATTAAGGAAGCAAAAAAGTGAAATATGGAAATTCGTACAACTACAAATACCTGCAAACAGTTTTCAGAGCAATGAAAAAATAGTTACTGTAAAACTTAACAAGATGTGGTTGTTGTTGTTATAAGTTCAGCTCAACTACATGAGTTTCCAAATACCAGGCCTGGCCTACTGACAGACTTCAGTTTGAGTTTAATGTTGTATTTGTGTGTCCCATCTTCAGGCAATCCATTCATACAACATTAAGAAGTGGAAGGGGGGGGGGTCATTCCTTCACCGTCACCCACCCTCACTTTGCTCCAGCTACCTGTCTCAAAAAGTGTTCCCCCCCCCCCCCCCCAGTTGCTAGCTGCACTGCTGAGAGAAATATTTCACCCAGGCGGTTGACGTAAACAATGTTACCTTGTCTCGAGATGTAAAGGGGGACATAACAATATAAGTTGGTGGTGGTTGATACGTTGCCCAGACAAACTTATCTCCCCCTACCTAAAGCCGGAGCTCTTCCTCTCCAGAAGTTAAAAATGATTCTCTCAATGATTTGTGAAATATTTATAAAACCTAACAAAACGAGGGGAGGGGAAGAGAGTTAACCTCTAACCCCCGCCCCCCCTCGACACTGGAAAGTCGAGAAAAGAGAATAAAGTGTTGTGTGGGACGGGGAAAAGGGGGGGGGGATGTGCTAGAATTATTATTATTTTTTTTTACAATTTATAAAAAAAATATGACCTACTTCGAAATTCAAAAATGTGTCTTTCCTTAAAATAACTGAATTAAAGAGTCAAAGAGTGGGATTGGTCTTTTATGTTGTTATTGTTCGCAGCCATGGAATGTGTGGGATGATAGCACGTGGCTGCACCACAAATTATTGTCTAACAATCGTCCATATTCATCATATGTGTGAGGAACACTAGTATTATACACACTGGCATATATAATAATTTTATACATTTTAATTCATACAGAAATGGCAATGTAAATATTGTTTATCGGAAACATCAAGTTAGAGATAAAAAAAAAAAAGATTGTTATCTTTTGAATCTATTTTCTAGCCTGCAATCAGTGACAGAAGTAGTTTTTTTTTTTAAAAGTGTCCTTTGCCTACATTAACAGACATAGCCTGGGGAGGGGGTGTGGTTAATATGTAAAAGGAGGGGGGGTGAGGGGACAATGAGGCACTTCGAAGAAATGGCTCAAACAATGTTGTTGCTTTAAATAAGCAAAAAACTTTTTTCTTCAAAAAACTTTTATTCAATGTAAAGTATCGTAAACAGCCCGATAGACAAGATGTCACTTGAATTCAATATTCTCTCTCTGTGTGTGTGTGTGTGTGTGTGTGTGTGTGTGAGTGTCATATGGCAACATCTCAGCAGTGAGACCTTACATAACAGTGACCACAATTTCCGTCCAGTGAGGTTGACCACGACGTGTGTCACCTGGCAACGAAAAGTGTGATCTCAGGAAACTGCGCATCACACACAGACACACACGCACGCACGCACACACACACAAACACGCGCAGACAAAGGAGGTTACATAAAATAAAACCGAGAGAAGACTGGGCTAGAAGTCACACCGACACCTGGGAGGCAGAAAAAGCTACCCCCACCCCTCTCCAAATCCCCCTTCCTTTCCCCTCTTTCCGACACTCCACGTGTTCATCTTTGCCACAAGCCTCCACCCACCCACATCCCCCCCCGGTGTTGTACGGTCCTCTCTGTGTGACAGGTTCAAGAAAGAGCTGCCCAGGCGACGGACTGTCGTAGATGGACGTCAAGGTATGAAATAACTGACAGCACCTCAACCGTTTTATATACACCTCCACCACCACCACCACACGTTGTCCTCTTCCACTCCAACAACTACACACACACACACACATTCACACACACACACACAGTTGAGTTCATTCATAATGCGCATTTTTTACTGTTTACGTCTTTCTATTTTATTTTATTTTTTTTTCAAAATTGCACAACATGTCTCAGTAGGCACAGTAAAGTTATCGGTGTTAACAATATCCTGACAACGTTATACAGTAAGTTAACATCTCCTTGACAAAGCTACAGTGTTGGCCATTAACTTGACAGCGTAATGGTGTTAACAATACCTCGAAAAATGATATAGTATAAAGATAATGGTTTGGGGTTAACGTTATTCTGGCAGCGTTGTGCTGTTAACACAAGTCCGGACAATGTTAACAGAAGTAAATTAAACAGACACAAAAAAGTTGACTTTAACGTGCTATTTCAACGATGTTACATTTTTTTTTTCATAATTTCATTAAAAATATATATTAACAATATCTACGTAGCTCTTCACACGACCGACATTTCGAAAAGTTACATTTTAAAAAAAATGTCTTTTAATTTATTTTTTAAAAATATTGAACGAATTCCATAAGTAATTACTAATGTACATGTATTATCGATAGATCGCATAGTTACATCCAGCCAAGTGGTATTTCATTTAAAGAAGTTTGAATAATCCTCCCTCTCTCTCCCCGTTCTATAAGCGCCCCCCCACCCACCCACCCCCCGACGTTTGCACAAAAATGTGGGGCGTTAAGGACGCATTCGTCAGCGCCCTCTGAACGAAACAGCATAAGTTAAAAAAAAGAAAAGGTCTAAAATGACATGTGTCATTTTTGATCAACAGTTTACCGACTAATGACGTTTAATAGAGACGTCATACCGCTGTGGAAGTTGTACAATGGGGGGCTGACACGACACAGTGGCGCCCTCTCAAATGGGAGGGTGGGGGTAGGGTGTCGCAAAAGGGGGAGGAGGGGGGTATTTTTACCTGACGTTAGACAATGAAGAATAAATGATTCATTATATTACTAGCAGTTAACGACCCCTTTATATATATATATTTATATATATATATATATATATATATATATATATATATATATATATATATATATACTGAAGAAATTAACTCCCCTGTTTGGTTAAATGATTCCCTCACGAGTGTTACGTTTTTTGTTACAAGTATGTCATAGTTGTTTAAGTATATGTTACATTTTATCTTTTCGCATGATATGGGATATGGGATATTTGTTGCGTGTTTCTATTGTCCTGTTTGTACTTCAGGCATATTTTCGTAAATGAGTTTACACCCAGGCCAGCAATCACAGTAAATCTGGCGTCTAACTTCAGGGATCCTGCTACAAAACAAATTCAATCGCAATGCTGGCCATTGGATGGAAAGGAAGGGTGGAGCAAGAGCACAACAAAACCACTACAATATTGGGGGGGGGGGAGCAAGAGCACAACACGGGAGACACCACGGGAGATATATCGTGAACTTGAGCCAAGACCTGAAAAATTTCCTTGCACCTCACCGGATATCGAACCAGGTACCTTCAAGGTCGACAGTCGAGCGCTTTACCGCACGACCATCCGTCCCCCTAGATCGGTAGGTAGCACTATTCTTGGCAAACAAATGTTGAAATAAATCGAAGTCACGTTTATATAGGCTATATAGATACGTGTTCTCAAGTATCTATCTCAATATATAAAGATTAATCATAAATCAAGATGTTCTCAGGAAGCATTAACTACAGAATTATTTCTGAACAAGATCTCCCATGTCAATACTAATTAAATAACATGATATATATATATATATGAAGCATGAACTATACAAGATTTACTGCAGCACTTGGGTAGTCTTGTCACATCCCCACAAATCAATTATCAGGATTTAGAAAAACAGGACGACAGACATTTTACTTCCAATATGAATGACAACTGCTTGCCTCCTACATTAAACATTTATCCACCGGGACGCTTAAAGAAAGTCTCTTGTGACTAACCTGAAAGTCTGATGTGGCAAACTTAAAAGTCTGATGTGGCAAACTTAAAAGTCTGATGTGGCAAACTTAAAAGTTTGATGTGACAAACTTAAAAGTCTGATGTAGCAAACGTAAAAGTTTAATGTGGCAAACTTAAAAGTCTGATGTGGCAAACTTAAAAGTCAAAAGTCGGTTGGGACAAACCTAAAAGTCTGTTGTGACTAACTGAAAGTGTGAATCCTTGACAACCCCCCACCCCCCAAAGCACCCGCCACCCATTACCATAATATTGACGGATACGTGCTAGTCAAGTGAAAGGTCAGTGGTCAGTCATGGCGGGCTGGTTGTGACAGTCTAATAATCTTTTCCCCCATTCTCGTTCCCGCAGACAGCGGCCTCGAAGGCCTGGCACCGCCGTGCGTGACTTGACAGTGTGACAGTTGCTCCCCTCCCCCCTCCCCCACCCATGCCACCCACACTTCCACCTCACGCCAACGTTCAGATGATGTCCGGTAAGAAGGTGCTGGTATCAGCACGACCTACATCCAGATAAGCACATCGGAAATATCTCATATAAAAAAAAACAAACGAACACACACACACAAAGCCATACATTTATATAGGCGGGTTGGTTTCACGCCAAGGCACACATTTAAAATGATTGAGGGGGATTGAGTTCTTAATCCTTGAAAGGAAAAAAATGCACTATCCCAGTGGTCGGCAAAGTGCGGCTCCGGAGCCGCATGTGGCTCTTTGGCTCCTTAAGTGCGGCTCTGGCATTTAGTTTTATTTAGTTTACTACTTATTTAGTATAATAAAATTTAGTGTAATAAAAGTTTACTAAACAAGCAGATTTGGCTCCCAATTTTTTAATTGTCATGATGTTCATAATTGGCTCTTTGGCTGATAAGTTTGCCGACCATTGCACTATCCCACTGACGATACAACACAGGGATTTGGGGATTTGGGATGCGATAGCCTGTTTAAACATTTAAAAAAAAATCACCAACAAGTTGTCCGTGCGCTAAATTAATTTAGACATCTGTGCATCACACCACTCGTAGGCGCATGCGCCACAGATTGGCCACCACAGAACTATCCAAATCCACCGAGAAATGTACGTCACGCATGTCCACTGCACATGCGTGTTTTATAACAATCCCACCACCATACAAACACACACCAAAATAAAATAAAAATTAACCTAATTTAACAATAACACTTCCCATGGTTTTAGGGAAAGATTCAAAGTCATTGAGTGGACTTCATGTTTATGTATGAACTGTAAAATAGAATGAATGTGTGTGGGGAAAACTAATCTATAACACGCGACACAGTGCACTTGGATTTATAGGGATGCAGTGCATTTTAATATATATTTAGGGACACAGTGCACTTGGATATATATATAGGTAACAGCAATGTAACATTTACAAAATTAAAGGACTAACAAATTACCTGAGTATATGGCCGTGGAGTTGTGTTCAGATTCGAAAGGACACAGACCAATGCCAGAGACGTCCTCTTTCCTGGAATTCTGCATTTTGAATTCGTTGCTTTCCTAAAAAAAAAAAAAATCAACAATTGAAACAAAATTAGCCACCTTAATTAATTCTTGACATTTTCCAGCTCACATAAACAGGATCTGGGGTTTATTTGTTTGCTTCACGTTGAGATCTAATTCTGTAGAACAATAACATCGCCTGAAAGCCTTTCATTGCATAATTAAATAACATAAAATTTTTAAAAAAATAATAAAATTCATTAAAAAAAAAAAAAATCATCTCCCAAACCAAAAAAAAACAACCTACCGAAGAAACCCAAGGGGAAAAAACCCTAAGAAAGGGTTTGAGGTAGACCTTCTAATAAAATAATTAACAATAGACGAATCGTTTGGTTTGTTATAAATTGGATGACGTGTGTTTTATAGGTACAAAACAGGAAACCAAATACCCACCAATCACGCTCATTGAAAAAAAGATTAAAAAAAAAACTGGTAATTAAACGTGTTAAGTAGTTGATTTATTTTTCTAAAACGAAATGTTTACAAATGTATTTCACTCAATCGGCAAAGTTTCCTAATTGAAAGACATGAGCGGTTTAAATTTAATTAAAGATTTCCCAATTTAAAACCAAGGTTTGTGCAGACGATATTCTGGATGGCTGTCTTTTGGGAATTCTTTAATGTCAGATACAAAGTTTAAAACAGCAACATATTTGAAAGAACTACAAGCAGCTGTCGCTTTTTTTTTTTTTTTTTAAAAAAAGGGGATTTTTAAAAATATATTTTTTAAAGTTAATGAAACAAACCAAAAATGTGAGTTAGTGTCGGGTCATTCCACTTATAAAACATGTAACCAAAGACGTGATTTGGCTTTTGAAGGTCCTATTGAAATACTGTGAGATATTTTGAGGCCCTATGGACCTGTTTTGGCCCCTATTGGATGGGACTGGATACGAATTCGGACCATTTCTATATTAAACGGTTCTGCATGTAACACAGAATAGATAGATGACATATAGAGAAAAGGCATATAGAAAGATTACACTAAAAGAGATGCCTTATAGAAAGATGGCATACAGACAGGTGACATATAGAGAGAGATGAAATATAGAGAGATGGCAATGGCCAACTATATGATATATAGATAAATAACAGGATCGACATATACAAAAATGACATATAGAGAGAGATGACATATAGAGATGACATATAGAGATGTGTCATATAGAGAGATGACATATAGAGATGACACAAAGAGATATAAATAGATGACATATAGAGAGATGACATGCACCCACCGTAAGCTCGTAATGTCTGCATGTCGGCTGGTAGGAGTTGGTGCCACACACGAAGATTCTATCTTTGGACTTCCTGGCCACAACACGGATGTAGTTGTCACACTCAGCCTGCAAGCCAACAAACAAACAAATAAATTAATAATCAGTGTTTACATGGGAATGTTCTACATATGCTACAATATCATGTTCTAATACTACAACATTTATTTACATACTGAAACATTGAATTTCAATTTTCAATATAAAAAATAAAAAATAAAAAAAAAATAAAACGTGGCTAAGAAGCGGAACAAAATTTAGCCACACGTGGTGGGACAGATTGGTTTAAAAATAGTTCACTATGAACAATAGGGTATTCAGTTAATGTCATTTGAGTTATGTCTATTTCAAAAAAATATAACCAGATGTCTAAAATAAATGGTTATTAATTATAAGTCACTCGCAAGACGTTTTCCTGCCAGTCTGTGTTGTTGTTGTTTGTTTATTGAAGACAATGTCTGCGGTTCAAATCTTTCAGCCCACAGTGTCTGATTTTATCAATCTCACAGATTCCAGTGTGTGGTCTTTCCTCAGCATTGTTCAAACTATCTGACAGCCGCAGGACCCAGGCAAAGACAATATGGAGGTTATATTGCATTATTTTTCTAAAAGAAAAAGATGTGAGCCCCCCTACCACACACACACACACACACAATCACAGGCCTTGTGTTATATTCTGTCAGATTTACAAACATCACTCCTCCCCTCCCCGGGGCCCATCCAGACACAGCCACGCACTGTTTATTATCACTAGCAATGAAGGACTTCATTGTGTGCAACTTACTGCCTGTGAAATGACATGATGGGATGCAGAATGTGGTGACCTTCAGAATTAACATAATTTCTTATTTGTATTAGCATAAGATAAAAATAAAAAAAAAAATAAAGACAACTTTCTTTGGCCTTGCTTTTAAAAAAACAACAACTTCAACAACCGAAGTGTCATGTTATATATAACCAGGTGAAAAGTGTTTTCCTTTTTTAATGAACAAATATACAGTCATAAGACAAAACCGTTCTTGGCTAAACATCAACTATGAAACCGTTCTGAGGGATATATAAACTAGGAAACCGTTTTTTATGGATATTTAAACTGGGAAACTGTTCTTAGGGATATATAAACTAGGAAGCCGCCCTATGTCTCCCCACTGCCACCTATGTGGTTTGTGTCCATATAGATGTACCTCAAGGCTACGAACACCCATGTCACGAACAATTCGTGTTACGAACATGTTTTTATTGTTTATTGTCTCGGGAAACGATCAGTGTCTTGTGTTACGAGCAAAGGTTCCAATGCAAGTCCTTTACGTAAAAACATGTAAGCAGTGTATGTCTATCCCTATATGTCCAATACGTACAAATCAGTATGCAGTGTATGTCTATCTCTACATGTCCAATACGTACAAACTAGTAAGTAGTGTATGTCTGTCTCTTATATGTCCAATACGTACAAACCAGTAAGTAGTGTATGTCTATCTCTATATGTCCAATACGTACAAACCAGTAAGTAGTGTATGTCTTATCTCTATATGTCCTACATGTCCAATACGTACAAACCAGTAATCAGTGTATGTCTATCTCAATATGTCCTATATGTACACACACGTCTTCCAACGTGCGCCTCAGCCCGACACGCACTTCAGATTTGCCACATCATTGTGTTGCATGAATGAACAGATTACCTGGCCGTAAATCAAGTCTATTTCTATGGCAATATGAGACCGCAGTGCTGCAAATATTATACATTACACAACACACCGCTCTATACACAAGCCTGCACACACACACACACACACAAACCCTCCCCCCTAAAGAACCAACAGACAAGATTACACAAGAGAGGGAGGCGGTGGAGAAAAAAAAAATTTCATAAGGTATAAACTCTAACCCGCCAGAGGACAAGATAATATATATGTGTAGCAGGCAACTCTAATCTAATAATAAAAAAGTTAATACATACACAGACTACTGTTATTCATAGCAGCAACTTGGGCCGGGGAGGATAGGGTGAAAATACCTTCTTTTTTTTTATTATGAGAAAATATGGGCTTTCTGAAAGTCAAGTGTTTGCCTTTCACCCCTGCTATATGGAATCGTCCGTAAACTTTAAACTAGTAAAGACTCGAGGCTGTCGTTATTATTATATAAAACAGTTTTATATTTGGATTGGAAAACTTTTTATGAAAAGATTTTATTTTTTTTTAAACTCATGTCTACTAGGCACAGGGAGATCACTCATGTTATCTCAAAGATTTACCGATTTGTCATTTCAGTGAAGAATTTTATTTCAGCCGATCCTAAATGTATCGGGTTATTTGGATATTGTGCTGCATTTACAACAAAAAAAATGTAACATGTAAAACTTATTTCATTTCAGTGTGTTTCAATAAAAAAAATTGACATGGAGTTGTTGTTTTTTTATTAACAAATTTATTTGTACCACCTTACAAGTAACCAAGGTTTCATAAAAAATTTGGTTGCATTATACTGCGTCAAATCTTATTATCGAAAATAGTACATTCACTAAGGTAGGAAATGTATAAAACGGCTTCAGTGTACTTGTTTCTCTATGTGTAGTGGTCAAGTGTAACTGGGCATAATTTGTTAACATAAATCATTTCTCTTGAGTCTCTTGGGTACTCCTTATACCCCCCCCCAGTCCCTCTAGCCATTTTAACTGGGGGGTGGGGGTGGGGGTGGGGGGTGGAAGACGTAAGACCTGGACACAATGTGGTGAATCATCAGACACACAGACAGCATTTACTGAACACGTTGTAACAATGAGATGTGGAGAAACGTTGCTGTTTTTTTTTTTCTTCTAACGGATGTAGGTGTACAAAAATAGATCAACCGGAAGTGGTGACTTTCCCAGAAATCCCAGCAAAAATTGATATATGGCCCTGTTATCCCCAGCGCTCAAGGTGTTCAGCAAACAAGATGTCGACTTAAAAATACATTAATAAACGACTTAATGCAAATTCTAATAAATTCTACATTATCTTTTGACGAAGTGATGGCCGATGAACATTACATGTTGTCTATTTGCATTTTAAAAAGTTTTAACAAAGGGCATGAGGTTGAATGGAGATTGTTAAAACAAAGTGAATTTCTAATGTCGATAATTGTACAAAGAAAACATTTCTAAGTTAATTATAAATCTTTGTCTGATGAGTCGAAGTGCAGACAAAGAAGCTAATATATTTAATTATCATCAACTCTTTACTATATTTCCATTAACACACACAGGCATGTATTTGAATGTGCCAATCTAAGATTCGATTGTACGGAATCAAAAATTGCATGTGTAGAAATTTGTTTAGTAACAACACATCTTTAATGCACTAGCGGCCCAATCTGTGTATTACCCAAGTGTAATAATGGTTAACAATATATTTGTATGTACTTACAAAAGTATGCAACTAGCAAGTACAAGTAAATAACAAATCGTTCATTAACAAAACAAAAAAAGCAACGGTTAAACGCTGTAAGCGGCTGTTTATGTAATTGCGTTGCGGGGATTAATTCCCTTAGTTTGACGCGACATTAATGTTACTGTGAAGGTGGAAATCTTAGCTCGGTAGGATTTTATAACTTATAGCAGTGTAGCAGCAAACACGGAAACACTGTGTGTGGTAATGAGTGACTAAATACGGTCAGTTTAGTTGATAATTCGTCAACATGTCTTTAAAAAAAAAACTGGGTTGAATGAGTTAGAACTAAGAATCATTGTCTCCGTGCTGTTGTTGACAAACAAGTCGTGCCATTGAATGTGTTTTACACGAAATTCAATCCTTCATTCCATTTGCCCTTCAACAAGTACACCTATTGTCGTTGGGAGGAACTCCAGGTCAACTGCAGTGGGTAGGTTTCCACATTCCTCTCTTGGTCCTGTTGAGTCAGTTGAGTCGCTACACTTTGGAATGTCCATTGCTAAATGGTGGTTAATCCAGTTCTTTTCTAGGAACGGCCTCCCCTTTAAGAACAGGACAGCCTCTCGTTCGTGCTCCCAACAGGACAGCCTGCATTATAATTTTCAAAAGGGTACTGTGTCGAGAAACATGGATGGACACATACATTATCACATTATGAAACTGTCCTACACATTGGTAGTATTACATCCAATCGTACAAAATGACAAATTTACTAAAGGTTGAAGTGCTGAAGATTTACTGTCGTCAAAAAGTTAAAAACATAAAGTGTCAACTCATTTCATGTCGATTGACATGCACATTTACAGTAAGTGAATGATTTACATTCATTCGAAACTGTGGATGTTTAGTTGCTTTCAGCTTTAAGTGTATCTGCAGACAAAACATTCAAAGAACACAGTTTCGAAATACCAACATTTACCATTCAAATAAGTAGATAATGTATCACTAGAAAAACAAACAAAAACTAATAAATGACAGTATGATTTACTCTGCAACTGATAAATGACAGTATGATTTACTCTACATTGTAACGTATTGTACTTCTCAAAGAACATGATCACAGAAAACAACGCACTATATGATTTGTGTGGTGGGGTGGTACATGTATTGTTATTTACTTCTCAGTTCAATCTTGGTTGATAGTGAACATCTGGGTTGTTTATTTTGTTGTTGTTGTTGTTTATGATGGATGACTGCAGGGAAGAGGGTGTGAGTGTTGCCGGTCATAACTCTTAGAGAAAAATTTATTATTATTTTTATGTTGCATACAAAGCACACACGAACAAAGATCTATATATTTGTATAAGTTATTAGAGTAACAACATATACGATTTATATATAAACTGAATATTATATATATATATATATATATATATATATATATATATATATATATATAATAAACTTAAGTCATTTTATTATGATTGATTATGCTAACTATATTCAATTAACACAGTACCATTATATAGCAGTTTCTATAAATATAACTATGACCGGAGTCATACACGCCGCCTCCTAGGATGACTGAAACTGTGCAACGTGTGGGTGGGGGGTGGGGAGGTTGTGATATAAAACGTCATGGCCTTACAATGATACCAACACATTTTAAACCACGTCAAAAGTATTTAAAACAAAAAGTGTTATTTGATAGAATAGATAACACAGATACATACAATGGTTTGCCTACCTGTTCACGAACATGGTCGGTTCAACACTACAGATACAAGACTTGATTTTAATGATTGATTTAATCAACAAGATCATCATTATTAGATTTTTTTAAAAAGTGTGGGTCTGAAGACTTTAAAAAAAATTGTTTGAGATGAATGAATTCGAACCAAAGTGATAGAAATATACACTGATGTATAAATGTACAATGAAGTCTGTATTTCCTTTCTGAGAAAAAACAATTTTTGCCATCGGATGTGTATGTTTGCCACGAAATAGACTTATGGCAGATATACATCAAATGGCTACAGATGGCAGGTGTACGTCGAATGGCTACATATACAAACACATGGCAGATATACATAAAATGGCTACATATATAAACACATGGCAGATATACATAAAATGGCTACTCATGGCAGATATACATAAAATGGCTACGTATACACACACATGGCAGATATACATCAAATGGCTACATATACAGATATATGGCAGATGTACATCAAATAGCTACACGTGGCAGATATACATCAAATGGCTACACATACAAACACATGGCAGATATACATCAAATGGCTACATATACAGATATATGGCAGATGTACATCAAATAGCTACACGTGGCAGATATACATCAAATGGCTACACATACAAACACATGGCAGATGTACATCAAATGGCTAAACGTGGCAGATATACATCAAATGGCTACATATACAAACACATGGCAGATGTACGCCAAATGGCTACATATACAAACACATGATAGATATACATCAAATGGCTACATGTACAAACACACACAAAACCTAATTAATGGAAATGTTTATTCAATGCCTAAGCCTTCAACTAGTGTCAGGAATATCTTCATGGTCGCTGATTGTTGACAAAGACCAAAGGAAAAAAAAAAATCCAAGTACACTGTAAACACAATACTGACTGCCAGGACATGTTTCTGAGACCCACGGGTCATTTCAGCGTTTGACTACAGATACCCCGTAGTGCCAGCTGTCGTTAAGCAGTACGATCCTGATATGGGTCCTTTGGGCCGACCAGTTTCAGTAATGTTTTTTTTTTAATTCTTTTTTTTCTTCTGTTTATTGAATGGTAGAAACTGCGTCACGGAGTTGACAAGTTCTGGCGCCGGCAACAACAGCGGGGGTCACCCCCCCTGACCTCCATTTGTGAACAACCTTGACCTATGACCCAGGGCTTCACAAATCAGTTACTACACGAGAGTAGCAGTTATGGGTTTCGGGTAGAGCAGAGCAGGTGTGGTTGGGGAGTGGGGGTGGGGGCTGTAATCCCCCCCTACTCTCTCTCTCTCTCCCTTTCAAGTGATGATATCCGATACGTCTTGTCCAGTTTCCGGAACTTATACATCACGTGTTTGATACCGGCGTCTCTCATTGGTTCTATGTATTAAAAAAAAAACCGTGCCTTCGCGGAAAGAAGAGCTCATTTAAAAAAAAAAATTATAACCTGTAAAGGGGAGGAGGGGGGTGTCTATAAATCTATGGCGAAGGGGGGGGGGGCAGAAAAATCTTTTGTCCTTTGTACGGGAGCACTGTAAATATCGGTGTTGTGTGGTGGTGGTGGTGGCCCGGGGGGGGGGGAAGGGAAGAGGGGTGACGGGAGAAGAAGGGGGGTTGACGCCCTGACTAGACAAATAAAACCCAGTGTTGACTTAACACAGCGATGGAGGGGGGGAGTGAAGAGGACAACTATGTCAGACCTGGAACAAACAAGGTCCTTGTAAATCATATTTTTTTAGGACAGAAAGGAAGGGGGTGGAGGGGGTGGGTGGAGGAGGGCAGGTGTGGAGGAGTATAAATACAACTGAGAGTTGGGTTGGGAGTGAGAAGAACAGAACCGCTAACGACTAACACACACACACACACACACACACACACACACACTGCTCTACTAATTAATTATGACGCGAATAACTTACATCCATATATTGCAGCACTAAAACAACATCCAACCAACTACAACAACATCATACTCCATGTGTATATACAACTTCGTGGGTGGCGGTGGGTGGTCACGGGATTTATTAACATACGTTCCATGGAGGGGGGAGGACATACTCTTTATGTCTTCTATTTTAATTTTAATTGAGTAGAACAACCAAATGGCAACATCACACCCCCCATAATTGTCTCCCTTGTGTATATGTGATTTTTTTTTAACCAGCGGTACCCGGATTAATTCGATAATAACTGAATATTCTGGCGCCCCTCCCCCCACACAATACACAATATACCCGATGACACCTCTTGATGCTGAGAGTTTATTTTCAAAATTATATGAACCTCTGGCACCCGGTGTCCAGAAGAATCTGGTGTGTTCTTTGAGCAGACGATTAGATGGGGGGGGGTGCAATGGGATGGCTACTGAGAAAGGGTGTGGTTATAATGTCAAACACTTGAATTGGGAGAAGTTGACATTGCTTCAGATGGATGGAAAGTAAGGTCAAGGTGATGCTAGTTCATTGGGGGGGGGCTAACTTTTCGAACCGCGGCCCATCAATGGAGATGTTAAATTTGACAGAAGGCCCGCACGAAGCGCAGGTGGGTGATGGACTGGTTATAGGCGATACTATAAATTGAATGTAAGCTTCATTGTGTACTAACACGGGCCAGATCAAACAGTAGGTTAGGAGACACACATTTTATGATAACTGACTGTGTCCTTATGTTAGGAGACACACATTTTATGATAACTGACAGTGTCGTTATGTTAGGAGACACACATTTTAAGCTAACTGACTGTGTCCGTATGTTAGGAGACACACATTTTTTGATAACTGACAGTGTTGTTATGTTAGGAGACACACATTTTATGATAACTGACTGTGTCCTTATGTTAGGAGACACACATTTTATGATAACTGACAGTGTTGTTATTCTGAGACCTCCCAGTTCATATAAATAACTGGTACGGCCTTGACCCTCAACAACAACAAAAAAAAAATTGCCGCGCTCACGAAGTATCGGTAGGCAGATTAACTAGAGATAATGTTCAGTGCAGACGACTATATCAGAAGTTGCAAACAATGACACACTATTAAGTCACGTGGTGAAAACAGACGTGAAAATTTCAGTTGCACAAGCACTAAGGGTGGAGAGTTGACGGACGAGTCGGTTGAGTCAAAGGAGGTGGGGTGGAGGAGGAAAGGGGGAGGGTGGAGTTACAAGTGGCATTGACAAAAAAAAAGTTGTAAATTCAAACTCAGTTATAAAATTATACGATCTATAAAAAAAAATGTATATATTTACATAAAACTGTCGATGCCATAAAATCATAAAAAAAATAATCATGAATGAAAATTTTTACAGGGGGGCAGCGGGGGAGGGGGAATAGTGTATGTGACCAAGTGTGGGAGGAAGTGATAGTTTGTGGTGGAAAGCGTGCTATCCTTCGACCTAAAAAAAAAAAGTTTTTAGTTACATATAAAAAAATTAAAATGCATACTAGATTCCCCCCCCCCCAATATACGTCATAATCAGTTCTGTATGCGATTAAGTGACCTAAACACTGAGACCCTTAAGTTCTGCATTTATTTCATCTTCAATAACGGAAGATCTACCAAGTTCAACATCCCAGAACTGCTACTACCAACACAGAAACACGCGAGGTCATGACATACACCTGGACACAACATTCAAGTAGCCACAGGTAAGAAGATACTTGGAAGTGCAGACCATACACTGAACTGGTCATAAAACTGTTCCTAAAAATAAAATAAAAAATTCTTACAGACGGTCTGAAGTCGGCGTCTTAACGTGGTTAATTCCGCGGCACCGGGAGACGAAATGAGGTCAAGCCAGGGCAGGCCACTACTGCCGGGCAGACGAAACTTTTTTCGTAGCTTAGGGTAGCTGGAGTTAATTCTCCACTTGCGATGCCAATTATTAGCCTGAGGGTTGGCCAAAAACAAAATAAAATGGAGGTGGGACGTGGGGTGGGGTGGCGGAGGGGGGAGGTGCTGAGAGGAGAATAGGAAACAATTTGGACTTTGGTGCTAATTAACTTTGGCCAGCCTAGGATGTTCAGTTCATGAACAACGTTAGATGCTCGTGAGTGAAATACGTAAAAGGATGAACGTTGTGTCGATAGACATCACCATGGCAACACAGAACAACAAACTGTATGCTCAGTTGTGTGTCGACTTATTTAACAGTTGGTCAGTTGTGTATTGACTTACTTACTAAATGGTCATTTGTGTATCGACTTACTTACTAATTGGTCATTTTTGTACCGACTTACTAATTGGTCAGTTTTTTTATCGACATATTTACTACTTGGTCAATTGTTTATCGACTTACTAATTGGTCAGTTGTCTATCGATTTATTTAACAGTTGGTCAGTTGTGTATTGACTTACTTAACAGTGTGTGTGTTACTGTTGCTTTAGTTTGTTATTAATATGTCAAACTACCCATTTCCCTTAACACCGGTATGAATTTTTTTTTTCAGTTCATTCCAGATTTAGTCAAATATTCATACATAAATTATAAAATTGATTGCTTCGTGCATTCGAAAAGTTTGTCAGAAAAATATAAACCGACAAAAAATAAAAGCAAGAAAAACGAGAACGAAAAAATGCAAGTCAGTGCAACTAGTGAACGCAGTCTGCAAGTATTATTTACATTCGAAGCAATAATATATTTCACGCTTAAGAAACGGACATAAAATGTCTAAAATATCGAAACCCATTCGCCGTTTATAACAAAAAAAGAAGTGAAAACATGTATTAGAAAATGAATGCAATTTCAGTCCTTTTTTTTTTAAATGTAAGTATTCCTTGGCTCGGTTAATACCTACTCAAACAAAACTGTCACAACCCGACTCTTGTGCCCCCCCCCCCCCCCACACACACAATCCTCTCCACGCTCACTCATCATGTCCAACGTCTCCCCAGCAGTTTGATCTCATTGGTCAAAACGCCGTGAGCGAGAGGTTGGGGGGTGGGGAGGGGTAAGACATAATTTCTGCAACTGGTCTTCCAGCACTTCCGGTCAACTTCCACAATTTTTATTCCGGGAACTCTTAACGCGTACGGGCGAAACATAGATCTTTGAAGAAAAAAAAAATAAGTGAGAAACTGGTTTTTTTTTTTCTTCTTTCTATGTAATAAAAGGGTGGGAGGGTGGTAGGGGGGGGTTGGAGAGAAAGAAACCTAACAAAAACTAAACCGGCACGTGCTTTTAAACACACATGGAACTCTTCTGAAAAGTTTGGCTGTCAGAAGCACAATCGGGACCAATCAAATAGGAGTGAGAGAGAGAGACAGAATGAGAGAGAGAGAGAGAGGGAGAAGGGGGGGGGGGGAAGGAAGGAGAAGGAATGAGAAATAAAAAAATCACAGGGAGATAACGCTTCAAATCAAGGGCCCTTAACCCGTTCGATGACGTCATGGAGAGATTACCTCCCCTGATAGAAATTGGTTCGCTAAAAAACAGTTTTTTTTTTTTGTTGATGTGGCGATTGCATTAAAAAGTCTCGACACAGATTAAAAAATGAATGTTGTCTTGGGAAAAAAAAAAAACACGGTAAAAATACAACAACTCGTGTGGAGAGGCCGAACTCCCATCGGGCGCCTCCCCAGGTGGCGGATAGGGGAAAGCTCGCCAGATATGGTGAGTGCCGATGAAATACAATTCTCGGGGCGGACCAAAGCAGGCAACTACTGCCTTGTAGTTAGAGGAGGGATCCACAAAGGCTAAGGGACCTAACCTTAAACAAAGGCAGCTACCCACAAGGCTGTGAAGGGCAACACCCTAGTGGTTGTGCACAGGGCTAACAACCCAGTCATGTAAAAAAAACACTAGTTACGAAAGCCAATCAACAATTCAAAAACCGGACTGATTCAAATGGAAACCGACCTTCGCATGATCACGGACATGATTACTGGCTAGCGACTTGGAACGTGTTAAGCCTATACAGAGCAGGAGCCCTAACCCGCCTCACTGAACAGCTTAGAAAATACAAAATAAAAATAGCAGCACTCCAAGAAATCAGATGGAAAAATTCAGACATACTAAAAACAACAGAGTATACCATCTTTTATAGTGGAAACACCACAAATACATTAGGAACAGGTTTTGCCGTCAGGAAAAACATCCTCAATCAAATAATTGGCTTTAAACCAACCAATGAAAGATTGTGCAGCCTCAGGATTCGTGGCAAAATGTTCAATATGACCCTAATATGTGCCCATGCACCCACTGAAGATTCAGAAGGGAATACCAAAGAGGAATTTTATGATGCCCTAGAAAGGTTATATGAAGAAGCACCTAGACATGATATCAAATTAGTGTTAGGAGACTTCAACGCTAAGATTGGCAAAGAAACAGTATACAGACCGACAATTGGAAGCTACAGTCTACATGAAGAAAGCAACGATAATGGAACGCGTCTGATTGATTTTGCATCTGGCAAAGGCATGACCATTAGTAGCACTAAGTTTCCACACAAAAGAATACACAAAGAAACATGGAGGTCACCAGATGGGGTGACAAGAAATCAAATAGATCATGTGCTAATGTAACGGGCGACATGGTTCAGATATTCAAGATGTCAGAAGCTTCAGAGGAGCAGATTCCGATACAGACCACATGTTAGTCAAAATAAAGTATAGACAAAAAAATAAGTATCTTTCACAACACAAAAGCAAAGATAACAAACCAATTTGACTGTGAAAAACTAATAAAAGAGCCACAAACAAAAGAAAAATATGCACAAGAAATTAAAAGCAAACTAGAAACACTAGATATAGATAATACTGAAAATCTAAATAGCCACTGGGAAAAGATTAAACAAACCATAAAAAACAGCGGAAAGTGTCATAGGGTACAAGCAAAAGAAGAAAAGAGCTGAATGGTATGACGATGAATGCAAAAAAGAAGTGGAAGAACGAAACAAATTGAGGATAATAATGCTACAAAAAGCAACAAGAAAGTCAACTCATGCATACACTGAGGCTAGAAGGAAGGCCACTAAAATATGCAGAAAGAAAAAACGTGAATGGGAAAAGGGAAAACTAGTAAAACTAGAGGAATACTCAAAAGAAAAAGAAACAAGAAAAATGTACATGGCCATCAAAGAGGAAAGTAACGGCTTCCAAGCAAGATCTCACATGTGTCTTAACAAATCAGGCGACCTGCTTATAGAAAATGAAATGGTTCTAGAAAGGTGGGCGGAATATTTTGAAGAAATGCTGAACATTAAAACTGACAGCGAAAATGATGTACCAAACATTGCAGAGGACGATGGGGCAGAAATAGAAGAACCAACCATAGAAGAAATAAATAATATTATTAAAAAGACCAAAAACAATAAAGCACCAGGAGAAGATAACATAAATGCTGAGTTACTCAAATATGGAGGACGCACACTACACTTAGAAATACACAGGATGGTCAATAAAATATGGAAAGAAGAGATAATGCCAACAGAATGGGAAACAGCCTTAATAGTTCCACTACACAAGAAAGGTTCGAAACTTAACTGCAACAACTACCGAGGAATCTCACTTCTCAACACTGTTTATAAAATACTAACAAAAATAATAGCCTGCAGAATAGGGAATTTCAGTGAAACAGTATTAGGTGACTATCAATGTGGTTTCAGGCCTAGCAGAGCAACCACAGACCACATCTTTTCCCTTCGAAACACTCTAGAAAAATGTTATGAGCATAATATAAACCTACATCAGCTGTACATAGATTTCAAGATGGCATATGACAGCATCAATAGAAATTATCTTTACAAAACATTGCAGGAGTTGTGTATCCCCAACAAGCTCATTAGACTAGTACGTATGACATTAAACAACTCAAGAAGCAAAGTGAAAATCCAAGGGGAAAGCTCAAGAGAATTTAAAGTAAACCAAGGACTTAGACAAGGAGACTCTCTCCCTTTCGTGCATACTTTTCAACTTAACCCAAGAAAAAGTCATAAGAAACGTACAGTTGGATAAGCGAGGAACTATAACACACTACCTCAGAAGTGAAAAAACAAAGTCTATGAAAACAGGAACAATATTTACAGAACCCATCCAATACCTTGCATATGCTGATGACATAACATTGATAGGAAAGCAAAGCAAGGATATAGCAAAAGCATACATAGAATTAGAAACAGCAGCTCAGAAAGCAGGTTTAACAGTAAACGAAACAAAGACTCAATATATGCTGTTACAAAGAAATGAAAAAGAAGGAAGAGAAAAATTTTTCAAAATCAGTGATAGAGCATTTGAAAGAGTAGAAAACTTTAAATACCTGGGATCAACCATAAGTGAGAAAAACGATATAATGATAGAGATAAAAAAACAGAATAGAAGTAGGGAACAGAATATATTATACACTGCGTAAAATACTGAAAAACAGACAGATCTCCAGAAAAATTAAAAAAACCATATACAAGACAATGATCCGGCCAGCAGTAACATATGGTAGCGAAACATGGACCATTAGCAAACAAGCAGAAAATATGCTAAACACTTGGGAAAGGAAAATATTTAGGAAAATATATGGGCCAGTAAAGGACAATAACGAGTGGAGAAGTAGAACCAATTCAGAGCTGTACGAACTGTACGAAGAACCAAATATAGCAGCTGAAATTAAAATGAATAGATTAAGGTGGGTAGGGCACATAGAAAGAATGGAAAACAACAGAGGTCCAAAAACGATTTATAAGACAACACCTAATGAGAAAAGGCCTAAAGGCAGGCCAAGAAGCAGATGGTTGGAGGAAGTGGAGAAAGACCTTAAAGCCATAGGAGTGAGAGAGTGGAGGAAGAAGACCCTGGATCGGGAAAAGTGGAGAAGTGTAGTATGGCAGGCCAGGGCCCTAAATGGGCTGTAGAGCCAAAGGAAGAAGAAGAAGAAAAATACAACAACAAAACAAATGACTGAAACCTGATGGGCCATTCCGGTTAAAGGATTGGCTTTCGATAAACCATTTCGTTGGCTGTCTATTTTTTTTGGTGTCCAGATACGTGCTTTCTATTCTGTCACCGACATTTGCACGAAGTGTCACAACATAAGTTGTGACGTTGCAATGGCTTGCAAAGTTGTTGTTTTTTTCCCTTTCTGTAAACAAATAATGCCTTTAAAATAAAGATAAAAATGTTTCCTTTTTTTTTTCTTTTAAATGATTGGCCTCCATGTTTTGTTTTTTTTTTGGAATAGATTTGTTTTCTACGATACCAGCATGGCCGCCGTCGGAAAGTATTCGAATACGTACACGCCCTTGACAGTAAAAGTTTTTGTAAAGGAAGATTTAGGAAAGCGTCGAGGCCATAAATGATCGCGGGCCTCCAACGTAAATCAGGAGCCCCCCCCCACACACACACACTTGCTTCGGCCATGGTCCTTTTGGAAATACAGTGGATTCCGCTTAATTGGGACACCGCTTAATTGGGACAAAAAGCCTCGGTCCCGATGTGTCCCAATTAAACGGAATCGACTGTACTTTCAAATGCGAGTCGCGACGGTGATTCCGGTGAAGACTGAAAACGAGTGCAAGGTAAGGTTTTACGTTCATTAGCGTTAAAAGACTCGCATCTAGCTATGACATAAGTATCAAGCCTGGTGACTAAAGCAAGAATTTTCTCAAAACAAAAATAACAAAAGTCACATGGATTGGGGGGGGGGGGGGTTCTTTATAGTAGAAGGGCTAGAACAGACCTGAACAATGGCCATAATTGAGGGTTTGGAGGGGTGGGGGGTGAAGTGAGTAAATAAGAGAAAAAAAACGCACGAAAAATAAAAATTTGAGGGGGAGGGGTGAAAGGGGGGGGAGTGTCTGAATAGTTAAAGGGCTAGAACGGACCTGAACAATGACCTTATATATACACAGATATATATATATATGCAAGGATAATCCTTTACAAATAGTTGGTATAATTCAGATAAGACGATATAACTTATCATATGTTCTACAGCAAACATATCATTTATCCGTCTCTACACACAAAAAATTGAAGACCATAATGACTGTGTACACACTATCGCCGGACAAGTTACCCCCCATTAGTTATCGAATCTGTGAGACAAGTTGTTACCATTTAGTTATCAAAACATGTGGGGCACGTCATATCATTAGTTATATACACGTTGCCTGTGGGGAGAGGAGGGGGGAATACTGGCTAAATTTCAAAGTTCCCCCAGACACAGCCATTATTTCAACAATTTCTTTGTGTGACTGACTGTCGATAGATACATTTATATTTTTCCTTATCCTGAATTCTCACACAAAGATACTATTGTGCTTTTCTTTAAAAATTTCACTGGAGCTGAAAAGCCTTTTTTTAAAAAAAAAACAACAAACAACAACTAACTTACACCATTACGTTTAAGTTAGACTTCAAAGCAGAGGCGTACCGACGGTGTGGGGTGGGGTCCAAAATCGAAAGTTCCCCCGGGCCCCAGCTTGAGGGAGGGAGGGGGGGGCTCAAAATTATTTTTTGACATTAAATATTAAATACATTATCTCATGTCATGGTGTCGAATGTCAAAATGCATTGGCCCCCTAAAGAGGCCAAGCCCCACCCCAGGCCCCCAAATCCCTAGATTCGGCACTGGTTCAAAGTAGTAAAAACGGCTAAGGAAATTTTTTTTTAATCTTGTCGGGGAAGAATCGCAAATGCATACAGAAACTTAACAACTCATTGTACAGAGATCGGATTTAAAATCAAATTAACAGGCATCTGATATAATACAAGCCTATATACAGATACATGTATTTGTTGTTTTTTTCTTCAAGTTTTCGGATAATTCCGATGACTGAAATATAATGATTCCGTGACAGAGAGAGGAATGGGGAGATTTAATCAAAAGGCGCTACCAACTTTTTTTTTTCTTAAAGCCGCTAGATGAACAAAGCGCATGCACTCATATGAAATCGTTTATGTTTATAAATAGCGACAGGATTTTGCAAAACACCACAACCGGGTTATCAGAGTTACCACTGGTTTTATGAGACACTAAAATATTGTTAGCAATAAGTCGAGTGCTACAATCCACACAATATGAGGGTCTTTTATATAACAGAAAGTCTTTGACTTCAGCAACTGCAAAATAACGTTAAAAGCACAGTTCTCATGGATGGGCAAATCACCTAGGGTCCCCATCTCCACAGGGCCCCGTTCATCGAGTAGAAATTTTTGCCTAGGGCCCAAAAACTATCTTAAAGTTTTGCATAGGGCCTGCGAAAAAAAAAGATAGTCTCGGGAGTGAATGTAATAACAGAACGGTCGACCTGTTACGTCATTTTTAAATAATCACTCCAATATTATTTATCGCATTAAAAAAAATCGTCTGCAACCCTTTAAAAAATATCAACATTTAGAAAGAATATAGGACAAGACAATGAGTCTGGTGTCTTTAAGGGGGGTCAGGAACTCAGGAGTGGGTTGGGGGGGGTAGGGTGGGGGGATGTCTCGTCTCGAAACTGATTTAATACACCAGGTCGAATGACACAATTTTTTAAATGACTCACACGCACAACTATGCCCCGGCATGCAATTATCGGCAGCCTTGACCTTCACCTTGAGTGACGCCATAAACCGTATACATACATATACACAAGCACGCACACACACACACGCGGTGGAATCAAATTAGCTCATTGTCACTTTTCCCATGATTCCTGTGGAATACTTGTGCAGCGAGCGTCTTTGGCCGAGAGTGCCTGTTTGTGTATGTGCGTGTGTGTGTGTGTGTGTGTGTGTGAACGTATGCATAAGCGTACTAGCGTTATTTCAGACATAACAATAACAAAAGAACCATACCGGAAGAGAAGGTGAGACGAATAGGGAAAGGGGGGGGGGGGAAGGGGGTTGAAACTAAAACATGTCAGAGCGATACCACCTCAGAGTTGGCAAGATGATACAGCAGACGATAATGTATGAGCGCGCGACCACGAAAAAGAAAATTTCGGGTTCCAGGCTAAATAAAATAATTGAAGCCATACAGCTTTTGTATAAATTAACTTTTTTTCTAATACATTGGACTACTGCCACAACTAGTGTGTAAACATTTAGATAATTATGAAAAAAAAAACATTTGGTAGTTGGGAAGGTTTTATTCGTTAAAAAAAGCCAATGGTGAGATAATGGACGACAACTCCTAAACCCAAAGACTAAAATCTAAAATTAAAGTTATGCAGTTCACAGCAGTTTCGATTTGAATCTGTGACTCTGCTTTAGGTCTGTGTAAACAAGATGAAAATGTTTACGCTGAAAGTAGCAGAACAAATGGAAAAATCAAGTTAAACGAAACCAAGAGTGCCTTGCATCAGTAGCTCTCAAACTTTTACAAATTGAAGATTCACTTTGGAAACATTGTTTTTTTTTTGTTTTGTTTGGCGACTTTCCACCGGTGTCATTACAATCTCTGCCTAGATCAGGGGCAGAGAAAACTGGGTTTTTTTTTTCTGGACAACGGGCCACACTGGGTTCTCAATTTTTTTTTTTTTTAAAAAAGGTCCAGACGAAAAGTGATTGGATGGGATGTTTATATGAAATGATAAAAGATGTAAAAACGTCATTGATGTGGACGAGAGGCGCAGAGCAGCGGGCCTAATTTAAACAGCCTGGTGGTCCTTAGTTTGCAAATTACTGCCCCAGACTATGGTTGGGGATAAAGAAGGAAAGGCGCTACGCCAAACTCTCTGATGAGAACCACTGGATTTTCAGGTCATGGCTTGTCCCCCGCTATTCCTCCTGTGGTGCCCCCCCCCCGTTGCTCCATCGGCTATGATGGGGGGGGGGTGCAAGACTGGCACCGTTAAAACCGTCCCATTAGTGGTTTATATGATCTAAGAGGTTTCATCTCATCCTTCCAGGGACTTCACACACGCCAAACTCTCACAACAAGTGGTAAACAGTTTGATATGAGATTCCAAGATGAAAATTGTAAACAATATAAAGGGACATCGTAGGAAGGGTTGTGACTGCAATCTAGCCAGCAACAATAAGCTAACACTAATTATTTGATAGTGGGGGGGGGGGACCTAGTCTCACTGCACATGAGTTCGGCGGTGGGAAAATGTCAAAACTTTTGTCCGACTGATTGAATGTTTATTAATGGCACTGTTGAGTAACGACAGTCTACATCGCAGTTGGACACTGGAGGTTGACATTGAGTCGACCTGTACTTCGGTGACACGTCCTCAACCACCCCACCCCACCACCACCACCACCACCTTACATAGAACATGTCTAAATATAGCTGCAAGACTTTACGTTCATCACACATGACGTTTTTGTATAACACATATATACGAGAAATACAATGTACATGTGATAGTACTACATTGGTTTTATTCATTTTAATATATATATATATATATATATATATATATATATATATATATAATGTGAGGCCTATAAGTGTTAGTAATACATAATATATATATATAAAAAGTCGTTAGCCCTAGCAATTCTTAGATTGATTTACTACCATGCTTTGTAACTTTATATTGACAACATGTTTTGTAACTTCATTAAAGACGACCAAATTATTGCATTATTTGCGTAACTGCAGAGAAGAAGAGATGTTGTGTTGTTTTTCATATAAACTTTATAAAAAAAAAAACTAAACAGACTCTACTGGAGATTTAACCTATAAATATAGTAAGGGTAATATACCCGTGTAAGTAGATTTACTATTATAGGAGAGTACAGACCATCCCGTTATAAAGAAATTTAGTACGGCATGACACACATACTGTAATCACATTAGTAAACAAGACAAGACACTCCAAACGTAAGATTAACCCGGGGGGGGGGGAGGGGAAAGCGGGGATACTAAATAGGTGAAGATTTACCTTCCCCGCTCCACCCAAGGCCCTAATCCCCTAGAGGAAAAAAAACCGTATCCCTATGTACCCTTCTGTTCTCTCTCTCTCTCTCTCTCTCCTCTTTGTCGTGCAAACAGTGAGTCACTTGCAGGGAAATAAAACATTGCACACATTGTGCCTGTGTTTGACAGGATCATAGGGCACTTCGAAATGGGGTCATGCCAGGCCTTGGTATCCCCCCCCCCACTCTCCCCCCTATCGCCCCCTTTTTCACACACACGCACCTTCGCTTCCCCGTTTTCACCTCCACGTGCTATTTTATTCCCTTTCCACTTCTCTCATTCCTAAAGGTTCAAAAGTGTTTGTGTGTGTGTGTGTGTGCGCGTTTGTGTGTGTGTGTAGCACAGACTTCAGCCTTTCCACTTTTCTGTTTTATCAAATGTTACAGGAGAAAAACTTCTATTGTGTATCCCCTGTGTGTATGTGTGTATGCCTCTGTGCATGCGTGGGTGAAGACGTTCGCTAGAAACGTACAATGTGACCTATGAACTTTGACACATGAGCACGGCCGAACAACTTCTACAAGGACACAAGGGAAAAACTTTGAACTTTTCACGCCGTTGTAAAAAAAAAAAATGAGCTCGTCTTTCGACACTACCTATATAAACAGTGTTACATTCATGACTTTCTTTCATCTACAGATAAAACTAAACAAACAGTATAGTACACCTTAGTCGTGATTGTTGATTTGTAAACCTCACTGCGTCCATAGAACTAAAAATTAATTGTATATCACAGAGTGAGGAGTACGGGTTAAAGCGATACCACCCCCCCCCAACCTCAACACCATTCAAACATATAATAAAACGTGCCTTGTAATTTCTTTCACTTTGCTGTTTCGTGGAAAACCGTTTGTTATAGTTTGAAAAAAAAAAATAAAAAACAACGCGTTTGTTAATGTACTTTATGAATTCAATTCATAAAATATCATTTTTTTATATATATATTGTAGTTTATGTAGCCTAGATATTTAAAAATAGGTTTACACCTGTGTGTGTGTGCCTAGCAGCAACAGGTGGGTCACGTGACCTGACCTGGTCATGCAGGTAGACGGGCGGCTGGCCTGTTAGCACGCTGTTTATATTTAGGAAAGAGGGGTTGGGCGGGGGGGTCGGGATACTTGGGGATGTGTGCAGGAGAGAAGGGTCTGTGAGGGCAACGGTCCACACTCTACATCAAGTGTCCACCATCAAGGTCAGTGCCGGACAGTAGTAGTAGTTCGCTGAAACTTACAGGTATGGACTGAGCGTGAAGTTTTAGTTTCGAAACCAACCAATAGACAGAGGGGGGAAATGGTGACGTGATGTCGGCGGTAGTTAAGTCCCCCTTTGCCGCTTACCCTACTTAGTGCATTGAATCATGTTTACAGTCTGATCCACAGAATATGTCAATTATACAGAATGAGCATCCTCAATTTTAAATGTACATTTCCGAAAGTCGCCATGTTTGTTATTGTGTATCAATATTTAGGTGCTACACAATCCAAAAGGAAATGAACACAAAATGGCGGCATTTATATAAGAGTAATTTTTTTGTTTAATATCGATGCGCTTTCAGTGAGATATGTGTTAAGTTTTATTTTTTACAACCAGCGGACTGGGTAATTTTGAAAGGAGGAAAAAAACTAGAGACCTTGACCCTTAAGATACCACAAAAAGAACCAAGGTACCGGTACCTAATATTGCGTTAAAATTATGGTATACACTTCTAAACGAGTTTCACCATCTCTTGGAACAAAAGTATTTTCATGCTTTTTAGTCACGTCACATTTTCATGGTTTATAGTTACATATAACATTTACATATTTTATAGCCATACATTAGTATCTACTTAAACAGCAACCTATTCGCTGTATCGGTTATAGGTTAATTATGTATAAGCGTTATTGTCTTTAAAACACATTTATTAAGGGGAAAAGGGGAGGGGGAGGAGGAGGGAAAGCGGGCTGTAGTTAGGTAAATGTCTGTTTAAAAAAAACTGCCCTTCGGCTACCACTGGACAACAATCTGTAATTCCCAGTAACAACTGTGTAATGGGTGTCGTCGAAGGTTTTGTTTAGTTGAATGCATTGTTTAGTTGAATGCATTGTTTAGTTGAATGCATTGTTCAGTTGAATGCATTGTTCAGTTGAATGCATTGTTTAGTTGAATGCATTGTTTAGTTGAATGCATTGTTTAGCTGAAAGCATTGTTTAGCTGAATGCATTGTTTAGTTGAATGCATTGTTTAGTTGAATGCATATATCAGACTTTATTGTACATAAGAGCTAGATTTTTTGTTTTCCCTAAATGATTTGATGAACTGAAATTGGTATTTCTCAGAAATTGCTATTTCTCAGGATTCAAACAAAAAGGACGTACAAGATTTGATGCTGGTATATATATAACTGAATCAACATTACTCTGGTGCATGGATGAACAGACAAATGGTTTCTTCGACTTGAAACAATTTTTATCTCACTTTAATTATGCGTCATTCCGGGCTACTCTCTACCAATGTTCCCTCTAAGCTGAGCGCGTGAGCGATCGCTCACACGTATTCAGAGCGTCGCTCATACTACACGTACGATCGCTCACTCCGACGGACGACATCGTTTAAACCGCTCACAAATTTTGGCCTCAAACAAAAATGTCGCTCAGAGGCAAAAAATTCTTGCTCACTTCATGCCACACCTTGGAGGGAACATTGATCTCTACCCCCCTCCCCCTCCCCCCTCCACACACACAGAAGCACTCTTCCCCCCCCCCACCCCGTGTTCATGCATAACTATTACAGTCCTAACTTGGCACACATACTATCTACTTCAACATCAACGTATTCGCTAACCATCACATATAATTGATCATATCCAATTATATCGAGTCCCACTTCATTGAAAGACTAAACAGATTCAAGGTTTGGTTCAATTAAAAACATGAATGTTGTTTATTGTTGTTGCGGTTACCTCCCACTGTCCCTGAGCTTTCAGACCTGCTGCACTATTTTATATAGGACTCAGGGGGGGGGGGGACACGGAAGGGGGGGGGGCAACCCGACAGAAAACAATTATAACATGGTTAGAATGGACCTTCTTTTACACGGCCTACCTCCTGCAGCGGAATTTTCTTTATTTCTCCGTTTTCATAGACGGAATGTAATTTCAGGTTGTACGGCAAAGAAGGGGAGAAAATTAAAAAAAAAAACACTTTCCAGAGAAGGTAGCACGGGGGTGGGGGGTTGGGGGGGGGTGGCTTCAACCCTTTTTTTTTTTTAAGTTGGCCGATGAAAAAAAAAAAAGCCAATTATTTTAAGCCTATCAAACAGTAAAATAAGATTAGCAGACGACAGAGCAGACGAGAAGAATCACGGAATAAGTAAAAGGCAGAAAGGGGGAAAATAAAGAAAAAGGTTTTGTGAGAAACAGATCAGCTTATAAAATCCAGTTCGAATTTTATTATTACCCCCCCCACACACACACACACACCCCCCCCCCCCCCGAAAGAAATGAGTTCCGGTTATGTCACGTCAGGACAATGTTTTTGTTGTCTGTGAGCGTATACTTGGTGTGAATTAGTTATGGGAAGCGAACGAAAGGGGGGCCTCCCTCCCTCCCCCCCACCAACCACTTGAGCCCACGATGATGATGATGGTGGCAGCACAGGTTTTGACCTGCTCACCTCCACAACCCGACACACATAGATTAACCCAACTTTTTATAAAAAAAAGTAACAAGTGTTCTAAATAAAAATACAAAAGGGTGTGTGTATGTGTGTTTGGGTAGAGGCAGAGTGGCATGACAAAAAAAATGTTAAGATTGATTTAGCGATTCTCAATAGACTTCTGACGGTAGCCACTTCAACAAAAATCAAAAGTCATTCTATGTAAAAAAAAAAAAATTTGAAGTGGGGATGTGTTTTGAGTTTCGCACATTTTTCTAACAAGTGTTGAAGGACATAAAAAATAAGTGCTGACCAGCGGTCATTTATAAATAAGCGCTTTTGCTGTTGTAGTTTATGGGTTTTTTTTTTTTGGGTGGACCACTGGCAGGATCGAACTAATCTATGACACACAAAATTGATCAGGCTGTAAAAAAAAAGATCACAGAGAAGTCATTGTAGTCATGTCACACGGGCGTTAGGTTTCGATGACTAACTCAGGTAACCACCGCCTTTCACCTTTCCTCTGTTATCGTATTTCGTCTTCTTCCTCCTCTCCCGTAACGTTCCTACTCTGATAATAACACATATACTCTGATAATAATAACACATAGAACTACTATTTTCACATCGCGGTCCTAAGCTGCAGGCAGCAATTAGGGAGGGACGGCATTACTTTAAATCAGTTGCAGGGAGGGACGGCATTACTTTAAATCAGTTGCAGGGAGGGACGGCATTACTTTAAATCAGTTGCAGGGAGGGACGGCATTACTTTAAATCAGTTGCAGGGAGGGACGGCATTACTTTAAATCAGTTGCAGGGAGGGACGGCATTACTTTAAATCAGTTGCAGGGAGGGACGGCATTACTTTAAATCAGTTGCAGGGAGGGACGGCATTACTTTAAATCAGTTGCAGGGAGGGACGGCATTACTTTAAATCAGTTGCAGGGAGGGACGGCATTACTTTAAATCAGTTGCAGGGAGGGACGGCATTACTTTAAATCAGTTGCAGGGAGGGACGGCATTACTTTAAATCAGTTGCAGGGAGGGACGGCATTACTTTAAATCAGTTGCAGGGAGGGACGGCATTACTTTAAATCAGTTGCAGGGAGGGACGGCATTACTTTAAATCAGTTGCAGGGAGGGGCGGCATTACTTTAAATCAGTTGCAGGGAGGGACGGCATTACTTTAAATCAGTTGCAGGGAGGGACGGCATTACTTTAAATCAGTTGCAGGGAGGGACGGCATTACTTTAAATCAGTTGCAGGGAGGGACGGCATTACTTTAAATCAGTTGCAGGGAGGGACGGCATTACTTTAAATCAGTTGCAGGGAGGGACGGCATTACTTTAAATCAGTTGCAGGGAGGGACGGCATTACTTTAAATCAGTTGCAGGGAGGGACGGCATTACTTTAAATCAGTTGCAGGGAGGGACGGCATTACTTTAAATCAGTTGCAGGGAGGGACGGCATTACTTTAAATCAGTTGCAGGGAGGGACGGCATTACTTTAAATCAGTTGCAGGGAGGGACGGCATTACTTTAAATCAGTTGCAGGGAGGGACGGCATTACTTTAAATCAGTTGCAGGGAGGGACGGCATTACTTTAAATCAGTTGCAGGGAGGGACGGCATTACTTTAAATCAGTTGCAGGGAGGGACGGCATTACTTTAAATCAGTTGCAGGGAGGGACGGCATTACTTTAAATCAGTTGCAGGGAGGGACGGCATTACTTTAAATCAGTTGCAGGGAGGGACGGCATTACTTTAAATCAGTTGCAGGGAGGGACGGCATTACTTTAAATCAGTTGCAGGGAGGGACGGCATTACTTTAAATCAGTTGCAGGGAGGGACGGCATTACTTTAAATCAGTTGCAGGGAGAGCGCCAGTTGAAGACCCAAGGCCTATTTGAGAAGTTCTTCAAATATTCAAACGGCTGAACAATGTGGTCCCCCATTAATTCATTAGTCATCGCTGAACTACTTGAGCTCACAGACGGTCCTATCTTTTGTTTTTTGAAGTCTGTACCCCTCCTCCACCCCCCCCCCCCCGCGCCAATCCTGTAGTCTACCGTTGGCACGATTCATAGCTACAACACAAAAACTGGACACGTTAAATATATGTGTGTTACTTAATTATACAGTATTCAGGTGGTGATTGTGAGGGAGCAATGATGATTGGACACCGAGGTGGTCAAGGGTTCAAACCCAGAGATGCGAGCTACATTTATATATTTTGTCCCTGGTTTCTATATATATATGACCATTCCAGCCTAGGGTCATTAAGCGGGAGTATAAAAACGACCCTAAATCAACTAGTTCACTTGAGTTTTACAGGTCGACATTGGCTGGAAATCATGTCACAATAAAACTCTTCCGGAAAATCATAGTAATAAAAGAAAAGTTTCATTTAAATATCAGAAATACATATTTTTTTTAATTCCTCAAGATTTCCACAAACAGATACAGTGCAACTGGATTGTTTCAAAACTCTACCATTAAGCCCCACCCTCCACCCCACTGGTCAGTGTTTTGCTTGGACCAGACAAGGGAAAAAAAACTTTCTGCTCTTACCTTGCCCTTCCTCTTGCAGTTGGAAGTAGCCGGTTCTTCAGGTGGCCACTCGATGGTCTAAATAAAAGAAAACAAAACTAATTATTACAAATGTCAGAACTAATTATTACAACTGTCAGAACTAATTATTACAATTGTCAGAACTAATTATTACAAATGTCAGTACTAATTTTTACATCAACTAAAAAGACTTGGTCAGTGTGTTTGGAATAAACCACTCGGAATGTTGGGGCTAAAGTTCTTTGTTTTTAACGAAGAGAGCTGCGTTATTCCATTGTCACGCATCAAAGAGAAAACATTGAAATTGCCAATGGCCTCACCCATCAATCTCTGTGTACATCTGTCTTCTCATACACGATGACAGACAGACAGACAGGCAGTTTCAAAGATTGTATAAAGATTGGAATGTATAAACTAACGTTGGCACCACTACACGCTGTCACAATTTACTCCAGACAAAGGGACATAACACAGATTCCAGACAGTTGTTGTTCTTGATGGAAGCATCGACCTTTTATCATTTGCTCATTTAATAAAACGAGTATTCGTGTTTATCTCCCCCTTCTCTTTCATGCTAGACGGGTAATAACAATACCCATAAATAATCCACAGCAAGATTCCAGACTTTCAATTCCGGCATATAAAAAAAACAAATTTGTGAAAGTCATTTTCTTTTCTTCTATCCGCAGGACAGGTATATTGAAAGGGCCGAGAAAAATGTGAAAAGAAAGTGAAGTAAGGAAAAGATGGAGCACTCAGGTATAATTGTGATGGTTTCACAAATAATGTAATTATATGTTTGTATTTAATCTCTACATGTGGAGTTATATATTAGACTTCTCTTCGTGTAGATGTGGCATCTCTACATGTGAATGTATATGTTAGACATCTCTACATGTGAAGTTATATATTATATGTCAGACATCTCTACACATGAAGTCATAAATTATATGTCAGACATCTCTACACGTGAAGTTATATATTATATGTCAGACATCTCTACACGTGAAGTTATATATTACATGTCAGACATCTCTACACGTGAAGTTATATATTATATGTTAGACATCTCAACATGTGACTGTATATATTATATGTCAGACATCTCTACACGTGAAGTTATATATTAGACTTCTCTTCATGTACATGTGGCATGTGATTTTAAGCAAACAATTTGTTTTAATCTAACTTAATTCTAAGATTATGATTCAATATTAATTGTCAACAAGGTACAGCCAGAACAGTGTTTCTCAAACGTGTATACTTAGAGACTCACCATAGGAACTGACCTGTGTCTGCGACATCCCCCCCCCCACCCCCAGAGAAAAACTACATCAAAACAAACTGTAAAAAAATGTCAATTTATATAAATGTATACATCTATATATATATATATATGTCCTTGAATCCAGTGCCGAACCTAGATCTTTGGGGGCCCGGAGGGGGGGCTTGGCCTCTTTGGGGGCCCCTGCATCTTGACATTCGACAACATGATATAAGATAATGTACTTAATATTTAATATAAAAAAATTTTGGGGGCTTCCTTCAAGCGGGGCCCCGGGGGAGACTTTCGAATTTTAACCCCCCCCCCATCCTAGGTACGCTTCTGCTTGTATTTTGCAGCATAATAAAAGCTTTCAGTTGTTTTACCATATTGAGATATAAAGAGTTGTAACCATAGACACATGGATTCTAGAGCCATTTTTTTTATAGGTCTAAATTTTCTTTTTCTCTCCACCCGCCTTAAGCACCGGCGCAACCTACCAATGGGTTGGGGGGAACCCACACTTTGAGAAACACCGCGATAGACGATTATTACATAGATAGACAGAAAGTGTGATTAGAGGAATTAATGAAAAAAAAATCATAGACTACTTACCGCTATCTGAGTTAAGTCCTTGAGAGATAAATAATGCAAACGATTTCTGAAAGAAAAAATGAAAATGTTGATTATTTAAAAAGAAGAAAAACATGCTTTGATAGCAATTTTCATTGAATTTCAAACAATAGATTTTGTGACAAACAACAAATCTTGTTGACTGCATCTCATTACTTTCTATTCATCTAATCTACCATGTATCTACTTTCAATTCATCTAATCTACCATGCATCTACTTTCTATTCATCTAATCTACCATGTATCTACTTTCTATTCATCTAATCTACCATGTATCTACTTTCTATTAATCTAATATACCATGTATCTACTTTCTATTCATCTAATCTACCATGTATCTACTTTCTACATTCCTTTTCCATATTGCAGCTCTTTATGTTTGACTTAATTTTTATAATTACATTCTATACTGTATTTTACTATATTGCTGCTCAATTGTAAGTAATGTCTACCAGAGGAAGATGAAGTTTCTGTAACCACGGCACATATCACAACGCCCAGCCGCATTTACCTCCCTAACTAATGTCAGGTACCCATTTAAAGCCGGGTGGACTTGGAGGACTTTAGAACCAACTTCATCACGGGCGTGGCAAAAAATCTCCTTGGTTCTCAATGAGAGATCAAACCCGGGCCTCTCAGGTTGATAGTCGAGTGCTTGTTCATTCGTCCATCATTGATACTCTATATTCTATATATTCACTGTTTCTTTTGCTGCATTTTGCATTGCTACTTTCTGTACGTTTCCCACAATGTTGAATTAAACACACACACACACACACACACACACACACACAAAATAGCCTCCCAATTTAATCATATCTATGATTATTCATAGCTTTATTAACATATATATGATGCCTGATCCGGTATTGTGCACATATATGCATGTTGCTCTCCCGCCAAGGAAACCCTAGCCCTCATCATGTGAGCGCCCCCCCCCCACGCTGATACACTCGTCTGGCTCACCCCACGTCTGGTCAAGTACTCACCTTGCTCCGACGTACGCTGTGTCTCCCTCCACCAGGAGCAGTTTGAAGCTGCTGATCGTGTCATTCTGACCGACGAAATGTTGGTACGACCCAGAATCTGTTGGAGGAGAAAACAATGTGAGGATTCACGTTATTCATCCAGGTATCCAGTGGATAGATAAGCAGAGGAAAGGGTGGGGTGGGGGGGGGGTGATTAAACAGTTATTCACTGACATCCTTGTTTTTTTTCCTGCAGGCAAATACTGGGGGGGGGGGGGGTGAAGAGAATTGTAAACAAAAATATAGCCTATAGTAGATTAGCATGTACTTTTCTTTAACACAAGCATCAACCCCCCCCCTCCACCCTTGTATTTTAGTCAAGAAACTACAAGGAATCAATGATATAGGAGAACTAGCTGTACCCTGCAAAACATTTGCATAGAGTTATATCCCCTTATGCTTGATCGGTAGGCTAGGTTATTTTTTGGTTTCGGGCAGATCCGATTTTTTTCATGGTTGTATTTTAAACTGGAATACTGTTGTATTAATTCTTTACTTTCGATTTAACGCACACTGGAAATGAGTATTATTATATATGATAGGTCAGAAAATTAACAATTTCCATTACACACACACAAAGAGTTGATTAGAAGTCTAGACATTTTCGTCATTGGGTCCAACACTGAATGATTTCGAGCGGCGACTATTTACTTTCAATTACATTTGTTTTTTACTATCAATGATTATATGATTTGGTATCACTTTCTAACCACGGACAAATACGTGTTAAAAAAAATGCAACAAATATATTTCCTAAAGTTACAGAAAACAAAAAACACAATAAAAATAAAAATAAACCGTAGCACTAAACAGGATAGAACTTGAGAGTTATGTGCGTACGTGTGTGTGTGTGTGTCTGTTAGTGACAGATGTTAACACCCCACTCGCCCATACTTCACAGATTTATGTCACATAACAAAATTCTTGAGGCACAACTGCGTCTTACATCTTGACATCCTTTGCCGCTCCTAGGGACCATCTTTCAAGGAGCTAGTCTCTCTTTCTCTCTCTCTTTCTCTCTCTCGTCTGACATTCCATTTGACCCCCCCCCCCACCTCCTTGCATTTTTTTGTACGGATCCCCAAACCCAAATACGGAGCTTCATTTAAATAAACTTGACACGTCTTAGGTCCAGACCGGCGGTTCTCCTCCCATCAAACCAATGGGCCCCTTGATGGTAAAAAAAAAAAATTAAAATTCCTTTCTCGTAAAGTTAGACACCCCCCTTTGCATGCACATACACTATATATATATAATAAGAAATATACGGAAAATAATTCAACAGTGGTCTCCCCCCACCACCCCATCACCCGTGGCTCCCCCCCCCCCCAACACATACATGTTCACAACATAGCGTAAACCTATAAGGGTGTTTGGAGGGTGGGGGGGGGGGTGTTTTTTGATCGGTAACTTTGAGAACTGCCGCGCAAGACGAACCAAGAAGACAAACAAGGGACAGTTTATTTAAATAACATTGACTTAGTTTTAAAAGAAAAAAAGGACATAGGGAAGTATTTGTAGTAGTAAGAAGACCACGAGAACAGTGTACGGTAGTAGAAATTCTTTCCTTACCTACGCAACCCATTACTCGCGTGACTTTCTAACGATCGAGGCGGTAAATTTAACGGGTCGAGGGCAACAATGGACGAAAAGTAATTGGTCACCATGAGTGCGCGAGGAGAGGTCAACGATCGCTGGAAGCCACGTAACCGCAATGGCCATTCTCATCCACTGGGCACTATTTCATTTTTAATGTCCATTCAAGGTCAATCTGAAGTGACCACTGATGGTCATTTGGTCCTATCATTCTTTGAACGTGTATGTTCCGACACAACACAATTGACAGTTTCGGTTCATTCAAAACAATTCATAACTTAAACAAAGCTTGACATAATTAACATCTCCTCCCTTCCCCCCCCCAACCCCCCAAACAGCAGTAGGGAACACTTTACTGTGGTCATCTATTCTATTAGGAGGCCGTCACATTAATCAATCTACAATGTTTCTATATAAGAAAGCAATAAAAAAAAAATAATGCTGATATCATCCATCAGAAATGTTGGGGGAGGTAGAGGGGGGTCATAAAGACGAAACACCCATGTGCCCTATTGAAATTCACTCTAGACACAGGCCTGAAAGTGGCCGTTAAGATCTGACCACACAAAACACAATCAGACCAGTATTTGTGATGGTTATGTGTAAAGTCTCTTTAAAAAAAAAATAGTTCTCTTGGCAGCCATTTTTTTTTTTTGGTTTAGAATTTTACTTCCAATATTACCGAATCAAAGTATCACTATTTTCAATTTCCCATACTCTTAGTTTTGAAATTTAAAAAAAAAAAATGTATTTCATATGTCAAGATTTTAGAATATCTGTTGTATTATCTGCTCAGTTCAGAACATGAAGAGGCGAACAGTGGTTCTGTTAGCCGGACAGGTGGTAAAGTTCCCTTAGCCCTAACGGGCCATCGGGGCAGATGAAGTGTAGAATTCATCTGTTTCTATAACCTCGGCGTATGAAGGGGTTGTGTGGTTAGCACAACGACCAGCCGCCGCCTTTTTATTTCCCCAACTTAAAGTCAGGTACCCATTTAAAGCTGGGTGGACTTGTGAGACTTGGTAGCATAAGTTAATATACCGCAGTGGGTAGCCAAACATGATTAATGGTTGAGGATGTAAACTTACATAATTTTTAAAAAAGTTTTCTTTTCTTTATTTTTTTTTTAAATCAATGTGTCGCGACGACTGAAAAGAATATTTGGTGGGGTCACCAATAACAAAAAGTATGACAACCACTGTTCTATATATATACATGTTGTAGCCGAAAAACAAAATTAATTCCACAATGAATGAATTCAGTATATATGTACTTGTATTTAGTTCATAACCTGTAGAGAAAAAGGGACGTGAGTTTGTGATTTACGTCCAAAAAAAAAGTTAATTTATTTATTTGTTTGTTTGTTTGTGTGTTTTCGCTTAAGAATTAATGAGCACAAATCTTATTTTTTTTTAAGTCCAGTAATCTACAGATCTTTTCCCTTTCCACCCCATTTTATTTAGATGCCTATAATAAACAGAACACGCAGTTAATGTCGACTGGACGCGGTGGCACTTCCTGTGGGGGGAATCCTCCACTTTAATTGGCTCATTCAAAAGTCCGAGGGCGGACATAAGAGCAAGAAATCGATAGCCAAGGGCGACAATATTGCCAGCGACATGTTTGGGCAAGGGAGATCCGTCGCGTGCGTTTAATTGGACATCTCCAGGAGATGAAGTCTGGAAATCTTTCCACCAAACGGTTATATTGTGAACACATTAGAACTGAGAGTGAAATGGGGGGAGGGGGGCGTGGGGGAAAAGGGTAGAAAGATTTCAACAGATTGCCTCAAGATGGAGAAAACGATCACTGTTGGAGAAAACTATCACAGTTCAGATAACGGAAATGATACATTCTCGGCGACCCATTTCTTGCAATCATTACAGATTCTTAATAACAAGATAAACAACTTTGTAAATAAACAAAGCGTGGTCCTTGAATAATTCACAAATTAGCGGGAAAGTATATGCCAGGTTGAATATGAGGGGGGAGAAGAAGAAGAGAGAAAAAAAATCGTACTGTAAACCTGTTGACACTTTTAAACCGATCAAAACTCAATTACCATTTTATCAAATCTGTCAATCGATTATTTTAAGCCACTGAGAGGTGGACCCCCTCTGGGGATACGAGTTTGAAGGAGAAGAAGAGGGGAGGGAAGGTGGGGGGGGGGGGCGGGTTGCGATCGGGTGGTTTAAGTTTCAAGGTTTTGATGGATGGACATTTTCACTGACAATTTCACATGTACCTTTGCGCTCGGGCGAGACCCAGTTTTATGACTGATATGACCAGATTCTCACTGAATGACCTGCAGCTACCAACTAGTTGGGGGGGGGGGGGAGGAGAGAGATTTCTTGCCTGACGAAATACAGACACACATCCACACACTCGCATACGCCGGTTTTCCAGGTGGCCAACAGGTGGATGGATGGCTTTTAGGGTTCATTGTCTTTTCTCTTTTAAAACAACAACAAAAACGTGTTCATACCTAATGACACGACTGATCAGTAATACGGTCTATGATCCCCCCCCCCTATCTCAATTCAGTCCCCCCACCCCCACCGCTCTACGACCCTATCAAAATGTCAGATGACGGGCGGCGACTATCTGATAGTTACTCCCCCCCACCCCTTCATCCTACCCCCCCCCACACTCCCCTACAAACAGGCAACCGGTGGGCTTCGTTTCTCAAGACCTGTCTCCTTGTGGGGAAATAGATCGTTGTCGTTGTGGTGATGGCGCATCGATACAGTCGCACAATTCGAGTTCCTATCCAGTGTTTCCCAGATCAAGCAACTTTCCACAAATTATCATCTACTAATTACTAAGTCGCGGGCCGCATTGGGTTGGTGATTTTTGCTGGGCGGGTCGGACCAAAGATCAGATGGTTGGAGTTTTGACATGAACTAGTATACATTAAATTTTTTTAAACTTCATAACATAAAAGGCTAAGTGCTGTGTTTTACTCTGAAACAAATGGCGGGCCGGTCTTGACCAATGCGGAGGGCCGGGTTTGATCCGAAGGCCGGCTTTGATCATAAGGCCGGGTTTGATCCTAAGCCCTTAGTTTGCCCACGGCACCCCATACAATATATAAAAGAAAAATAAATTAATATTTTACAAGTTAAAAAACATTTTCTGTTAAATTGTATTTTTATCTCTCGCGACCTCAGAATTTTGCTACGCGACCCCAAATGGGGTCGCGACCCATCGTTTAAGAAGCCCTGCTTTAGAATGCTAATAATAATGTTGTTACTGTAGATACTTTAGAATGAAGCATGAAGTTTTTCAAGAAAAAAAATGAATAATACACTACATGTATTGCGATCTTGTTTGTGAAATATCCGATTACAGGCAGAGCACGACTACGTAACGGACAGAACATAGCTCTCGTTCTAACGATATCACTATCCTTCACGATACCTGTGTGAAGAAAGCTAAGTCGGCACCAAGGTTTTCGATCACCGTGGTCGTATCGATATCACACAACGCCACGATACTTATTGAGAGGAAAATCTAAGGGTCAATACAGCTTTTACAACAAAATTAAAAAAAAAATTGGCAAGGCGTCGATATTCAAACTACGAACGATTGAGTTCCCCGTATCCATTTGACTACATTCTCAAGTGCGCCAAAACACACACACACACACACTCATAGAGAGAGAGAGAGAGAGAGAGAGAGAGAGAGAGAGAGAGAAACATATAAACATATAGGTGGATAGCGTCTAAAGGTGCAATGCGGGGGGGGACGACATGGACCAGGACTTGTGTAAGTTGAGAAGATGTGATTCCACCTGAGGATATGACAGGCCCCCATCCATCAAGGTTTATGGCCAACAGACACGATTACTGACAATGTGAAGAAAAAAAAATTTAGGTAAGGAGGAACTTTTTTTTTTAAAGGGAGGGGAGGTGAACGTCAGGGTGGAAGGGGGGAGGGTTAACCCAGAAACGACCAAGTAAAGAAGTCAGTACGTATATATATATATATATATATATATATATATATATATATATATATATATATATATATACATAGGACATTTTATCCAGCAAGAAAAAAAAAGTATAGCAAGTGTTGAAACTTGACACTTAGAGACACAACTGACGCTGTCAGTGACAACTGACGCTGTCAGTGACAACTGACACTGTCAGTCAAAGAAATATTTAAAAAAAATAAAAAGGAACAAGTACATACACTGACGTTACAGACTTACAAGCGCGCGCACAAACACACAAAACACCATTCAGGCAACATAAACAACTAATCTAAACAGCACGTATTAAAACACGATTAAATATATGAATGAATATGCATGCGTGCGTGCGTCGTTGCTCCTCTCATAATTTATGACTATAAGAAAATAGAACTCAAAAAAAAAAACAGACAAAAGTTCAATACATATAATAAACGATCTGATCATTTTAAACATTGTAAACATGTCAAAAAAATCAATATTGCAGTTTATAATAACGACGCGATAGACTGGTTGTTATTGTTAAGATGTTTGTTTACTTGTTTGTTTGTTTTTTTAGGCTGATTTAGTTTAATGAATAAACACAGACAATAATGCAGGAGAAATAAATCAAAGAAGAAACAAAGAAGTTTCAATGTGAAATCAAACAGGCAGGCGCTATTACTAAATAAAAACACTAATAGCATCTCAATAAATTTAATGGAACAAAGTAAAAAAAAAAGTCAAATAGCAAGTGAGATTTTTTAAAAATAAAGTGTTAAAAACCGTTATCCTGATGCCATTTTAATGGAATGAATTATTAATGACATTAGGTGATTAAACGAATGCCATGTACATAAAACACTGGAAGCACTAACGATCTAACATTCCTATCATAATAACTAATTAACAATGAATGGCCTACAAGGCCATTGCGCTATCGGCTATAGCGGAGATGAAAGAAGGACATAGTAAACCCGTCCGTCCCTTCAGTGGTTTATAGGATCTGAGAGATAAACATCCCATTCTTTCAGGGACCTCACACACACACACACAATTTTTCGAGGCAGCGTTTCTCACTAGGTGGGTGAATTTCTGGTGGGTCGCTACAACCGATGAAACCGTGCAAAAACAAAAGAGACATCTACTTCAAACTGTTTATTTCACTTTCACTTGACCCATTCTTAGCTGACCCTAACGTAACCTGCAGCAGGTAGGGGCGTCCAGGGAATTTTTTTTTTTTAAATAAAACGCCTGAAGATATGTTCTTCTAACTGGGGCAACCAAGTCCAGCAACTGCACTGGATGATGATGGCCAGGATGATTGGCGGCCAATGGGAAGGAGGTTGGAGGGGGGGGTGAAGGCAAGTGTCAGGGATGAACATGAGGTGCCTGAATTCACGCTCCAGTGGCTTAGTTAACAGCCTCAGGACCGATGCAAACGCACACCGTTAATCACAATAAACACCCCCTTCCCCCTCAGAAGCGCAATGTCACACGTTTTTTTTAGAACCTGTTTACTAAATAAAACGGCCACAATCAGCAGCTGCCAGTCAAGGCCACTAAGTCTCTTTTCGAAAATATTTTCCCTTTTTTTCCCCTTCTTTTTGTTGTTTGTCTTTTTAGTCTATATAGTAAACTGTTTAGAAGTTTGGACTTCCCAAAAGATTACTTTAAAAAAAAAGATAAAAAAAATCCGACCCGTCTCAAATAACAAACACACCTGTGCTGAGGGAGGGGGGGGCGCCGCTTCTAAAAGAATTAGGTCACTGACCTACTGACCGCAGAAGCCCACTTGAACATTCTCTAAGAGAATAAATGATGTGGCACATATCACAAACACTCCAAGACGAGTGCCGGAGGGTACAGAGGAGGGGGGGGCAGGATTAATCTCTGGCAAACAAAACAAAAAAAAAACAATGTCCGTTGAAACGTCATACACGACCAGCGACAGACTGAAGTTAGACAGTCGGGGGGAGGGGGACGGACAAAACGGCATCCATAACGGACAGCTACTTACCCGGTCAGTGCCGGCAGACACCCGGGAGTGGAGGGGAAAACGTCCGACCAGTAATTACCAGTTACACAATAGTGAAATTTTGTACTGATAGGAGGGGGGCGGGGGAAACCCCTGTATGCTAACAATCATGATAAAGATAATGAAAAGAATCACTCAGTGACAGTCTGACAAACACACACGGCGGTAACGCTTCTGATTTTCTTAAAGAGAGCAGAGCGGAATGACATTCAAGCAGAATGGCAATAATTGGCGTTTTTCCTTTTTTTTTTTTACTTCACTGCCGTATCGTCGTTTCCTTATCTCTGTCTCCCTCCTTCCCCACCCCACCCTTCCCCATTCCCTATAAATGTCAGTCTGACTGACGTGGCTAACCGGCAGTCAAGCCGTCCACTCAACCCAACACTTCTGTAAACTATCGTTGTAAACAAAAACATCAACGTCGAGTGTGCAATATAAACAGATGCCCTACGGGGGAAAAGGGGGGGTGGCAGTTACACGTAAACAAACTAGCTGAATCTTTACCTGCCTTAAAGAACGGAATATAATGTTACATCTTATTAATTTTCTTCTAAGCTTGCTCTGTCGGACTTTAAAAAGCGGAGCATTCAGTGATATTAGCTCACTGAAAGGGCAAAGGCAGAAATGTCAACCGAATAAACGGGAGGAGGTGAGGTGTGTGTGTGGGGGGGGGGGGGTGTCTAACGACTGAAACTTTAATTTTATTTCACGAAAAGTCTTAAGTTGCGAATTTGCAGAAAAATAAATCTTTTTTTTGTTTCTTCTCATTGTCTTTAACAAAAAAATATCAATAAATGAAGTTGAGTGTCCATGCACGCCTCTATCTGACACCCCCCTACCCCCCC
The DNA here is from genome assembly GCA_021962125.1 of Bulinus truncatus. Taxonomy (NCBI): domain Eukaryota; kingdom Metazoa; phylum Mollusca; class Gastropoda; family Planorbidae; genus Bulinus; species Bulinus truncatus. The sequence continues at coordinate 553,788 of JAGDYQ010000179.1, read as the reverse complement.
CCCCTTGGGATTTGACATAAAGTAAACAAGATAAACCTTTCTCATTAGCCCGGCTGTATTACGTTTTGAGATTCGCTGTAAACCTCCTGATCCATGTCACCCATTTTAATCAATCAAAGTGCAAAAGGCAGACGTACACTTTCTCTGTTTATCTCTTTATTACTTATTCTCTATCCACATAATACCATCCCTATTTCTCTATCTAATACTTCAATCTATATTTCATGTATTTATCTTCCTATATCTATCTTTAATCTATCAGTATATTTCTTTATTTTTCTATTAAAGTGGTTTGTCTATATCTTTTTCATTGTTTTGATACAGACTAAATAAGCAAGTCGGCCTTAGTGTTAGGTTGCGTCTCTAAACCGTTAGATTTCATTGTTGGGAGAGATCGCTCAGTAATCGAAACATCTACAAAATTATGGTTAGAATTCATGACCTGACCAGCATACAACAACCCGACCTAACGTGAGTTCACCGTGGGTTCAACTCCTTAAAACATCATCGTACTTTCAAGGGGGGTTGGGGGGAGATAAAGTCCATGAGGTCAAATGTCACCTGGACAACAGTGTCTGGACGTTCCGAATGTGACGACTACACGTCTCGGAAACCCCGCGTCCTGCTAGCCAAACGTCATACCCGTCACAGTCTCAAGTGTCATAACGGGGGCTGTGTCCCCACTACGTCCTTCACCTGTCAAATGCACGGCCGATACGATAACCTGCCGACCTGTAAGTGTCACACCTATACCCAAAACCAAACACACTGACTGGTATGGCCATCACAAGTCCACCTTATTCAAAAAATAAAACCACTTATAACAAAGTGTCTCAATAGTTTTGTTTGTGCTAAGCTATGCTCATTTTTAGCCGTCCCCCAACCACCTCTCCCCACACCCATAGGTCGATCTGGTTAAGAGACCCGGGGGGGGGGGGTGTCGCTGGGTAAAACTGACCTCAAAACTATAAAACAGGAAAAAAACAAATAGAATTTTTTTACACAAGCCAAAACTTAAGTAAATGTATGAATTATTTTGAGCTGCTAAAAAATAAAGCGAAGTAAACAAAAGATGTCTGCCTGCCTTTATATTTATGTTTATAAGTTGTTTATATTCATAATAGACAAAAAATATTTTGTTGATTTTAAACATTTTTTGGGCGTGTTGGAGGGTGTGGGCCATTCCTGCACTCGAATATATCAGTTCAACATAATTTATAAAAAAAAAATGAGTACATGAGCTAGTAATGTATGTGCTAGGGCAGTGGTCACCAACCTTTTTCTCTCCGCTTACCGGTCAGCGTTTGATAATTTCACCGCGCCCACTGAAAAGCGGGGTGGGGGGGGGCGTTGATTATTTCTCGTCCAAGTGAAAGTCGCATAATCAGGAAATAAATAAATAAAAAGGAAATAATTTAATGTTTCTTGGGCGGCCCAGCGACATTCGTTCCACGGACAGGGACCGGTCCGCGGGCCGGATGGGGGGCGTCCACTGTGCTAGGGCATCATTCGTTTGTACCCAAAACGTTTCAGTCATTTAGTAGCAGTATAAAAAATAACAGTTGACCACTCCATGCGGACGCTCAACTACTTTCTGCCAACGATGTTGTTTGTTTGTTTACGCCACTACCAGGTATCCCCAGTGCCTTCAGATGCTTTGGACCAAAATAGCGCAAAAGAATGACTATCAAAATACAGTACACACACATTATTTAGGACACTAACCCCCATAAATAAACTATAACTTTGGCACTACTTAGTAATTTATTTTTGTGTCACATGCGCCTTAACCAGTAGCGAATATGTGAAAAGTAGCACTGGCTGGTAACACTATGTACCAGTGTGGTTACAGTCTGTGTCACCCACGATGCAAAAGCGTCTTCCGGTTCAAATCTAAGCTTTATTTTTTTTTTCAAAGAGCCCGTATTTGGTCAAAACAACAATGCAATGGGTCATATGTGTGCGCTCGCTTGTGTGTATGTGTGTGTGTGTTTAGGGGTGTGTTTAGGTGCATGTGTGTGAACATGGCGCTGCGAGCTACAAGCCAGGTGTGGGACACTCTCTTTTTTTAAATGTCCCAAATTAAATGGAACTAGGCGAGAGGGAGAGGGGTTCGTGGACGGGATGCAAGCGAGAGGAAAGGGATGGTGCAGGTTGTAGCACACACACACACACAGACTCCCAACACTCACACACTTGGTGTGCAACTGTAAAACACACTTTTAAAAAAAAAGTTCAAGTACACACAAGAACGCTCCTGTGTATTTACAGATTATTCTCGTCTGCACCAAGGGACCAGATGTTTTGTTTTTTAAAACGACAACCAAGTGTCCTTCGAGCCTATTGCGTGACAGCTGTGTGTAGTCGTCTGCATCACTTCCTCGCGTCTGCTGCAAGCAAAAAACCTTTTTTTAAAAAAAAATAACATACAGCGGTACTATCAATAATCAAGTACAGACAAAACAAGCCCAAATGAAATGAAATTTAAAAAAAAAAAAACTTAAGCCACACATTCATTTTAAAACCAGCCCAAACTTGTGCTAGTGAATAGAAATGGCTTCTTTTTTTTTTTTCATAAACAAGCCGCTCGTTTAGCGCCAAGTTTTAAAGGTTACAACAAAAAAATAAACCAATTAAACACGCTTATAAAAAAAAATTACATTCTTTTGGAAATCATCAATATTTTAATAAATTTACTCAAAAATATTAAAAATATAGTGTTGTTGTATTGACAATACAGAATTTCAGAGTATTTGCTCAACGGCAACATGTTGAAAATTAAGTTCTTTGATTTAATGGAGATGTACGCACAGTCCAATAAACGCGGACATCTTACGTTCTCAGATTAAACATAAAATATTACGCGATATATATTTGCTGACAAGCAACGCCACTCAATACATCAGACAAAAAAAAAATGAGCAACTTGTTAACCTGCGATACGTTGCCAATCATGAAAGCTGGCTGCGACCCCCCCCCCCCCCCCCGTCAATCCAGGTCCCGCCGATACTTAGTTACGGCCACGGCCAACAATAGAGTCAGACCTGCAGGAGATGAAATGATCCGTCAAGCGTCGATCATTAACTTCTTCATTAGCTGGCGCCCTCTATCGATTCCCCTGGGCCACACAAGTTGTTCCCCCTGTCGTCCTATATTTTGACGTTATTTTACAGTCGAGCCGTGTGGCAGTATCGATGCTTTTGATTATTGGTATCGAGTGCTTGACATTTTCGTTTCGACTATTTTAACCATTTTTCTTTAATCAGATGCATTTCTCTTAAAGCGTAAAGACTGTGGGTGTTCACTAATTAGTTCAATTAGTAGTATATAAATGTATGTGCTTAGTCTTACAAAAAAAATAAAAAAAAAGATACAATTTATATCGATCTTCGACGTAGACATGACTTGAAATGATTGTACGGTGATGAAATACATGGCGAGAAAAAATGGTTTCCATACTTAATGTATTATTATTATTTAATTTACAACCTATTATTAAATTTACAAAAGTAGATGGTTAGCTTTCATATTTACAAAATATAAAACAAACAAAAATACAAGTGAAATAGGAAATGTATTTTGTATAGTGGTCCAAAGATAGTGGTACTGTTATCAATTGTACTGTTATCTATGGCACTGCTATCTGAGGTACTGTTATCTGTTCTACTGATATCTATGGTACTATTCTCTAAGGCAGTGCTATCAATTGTACTGTTATCTATGGTGCTGTTATCTATGGTACTGTTATCTATGGTACTGTTATCTATGGTACTGCTATCTATGGAACTGTTATCTATGATACTGATATACATGTGAGTATCCACCCTTTTAACGTCCCATAAAACGCCAAGACGGGAATAATCAAAAGTCACTTTCAGTCGCATCCACCAATCAAATTACAGCTACCACTTTTCAACGAAGTCTGGCCGAGTATTCCCCCCCCCTCCCAACCAGTTTCCTTATCAAGGGCCGGCAATTGGTACACATTGTGACCAGGACACACCACCGGACCTCCCTAAATTGCTACTGATAAACTTACATTGAAAATCAATGCCCCGCGGCCAAAAGGTCAGGGCCGGTCCCTGCTCACTCCTGGCGGGCTTTCTATAAATAAATAAACCTGCCCCCAGAAGTGGCGCTGCCGTGCCGATGTCAGATTTTCTGAGTGGCGCAGGTGATCCCTCGACCCCCCCCCCCACCCCATCCCACTTTCCGTTTGAGTGAGCTAAATGTAGAGGGGTGGGCGCTGCGTGCATGGTCATAATGAGCAGATCACGCGTTCGCATCCCAGCAGACGTCACTGCTTTTTCCCTTCTGCCTTGCGATATCCGTTCTTGAGGCATTCACAGTTTACGATCTTCACCATGCATCCGGGAAAAAATATCATACACAAGGGCGAAGCATCAAGAGGGAGACGGGACGACCAAACCGCCCCCAAGATGGAGTCCCGTGTGCATAATATATTATTTTTTTCAAATGCCATCCCAGCTATGTACAGGAGTCCATCGGGGGGGGGGGGGGTCTGACTTAACAAGTGCTGCACCCTCCAACGTTTCCGCCGCAAAACGTAAGGGAGAGCGGCGCATAATTTTGTAATGTAAGCACGCAATTAATGTCACCCGTTAATTCCTAGGTAGCATCCAAGCGAATCAATGCGTACCTCCTCCCCCACCCACCCACCACCGTTCAAAGCCCCCCCCTTTCCCCATTTCTGAAGTGTAGATGTGTTAGTGCCAATGTATGATTATTTGGCCCGGGGGTAGGTGGAGACGGTGGGGGGGGGGTGAGAAGAGCTTGGGAGGAGACCACTTCAGAAAATGAATAAAAAGAATAATAACAATAACCCATAATGGTTCGCGCTGAGGGGGTAGCTCAGCGGTGGTAGATACTGAAACACTTGGTAGATACTGAAACACTTAAGTGTTGTCTTGTTACTAAATACTCAGCCCGGATACTACTACAAGGTATAATTTTTTTTTTTTGGAATAGGAGAAGTCTGAGGTAACCTGAAAGGGGGGGGGGAAGGGATGCTAAGAGGAAAGAGAAATAAATAGAAATCGTTGAACGAGAACAGACCAAGAGGGAGACGTTTGAAATATAACCGATTTAAATATATATATATATATATATATATATATATATATATATATATATATAAAGGTTTAAGGTTTAAAATTGTAGAACTTGTGCACAATAAATGCAATCATAAAAAAAAAACTAACACAAAAAAAAAAACAACATTAAAGCGCCAAAGCAAGTGCCAAAAGTAAACATTATAATAATAATGATTTAAAAAAAACAACGGGGGGGGGGGGGGAAATCGGGAAATTGTTGAGAGAGAGAGAGAGAGAGAAAAGAGTGAAGTGTGATATCATATAACAATAACAACACGCAACATTTTAAATTGTGGAAATTTTTTTTTTTGGGGTCAAAGGCAGGCAGACTATCCCAAGAAGACGGAAAAGTAATTTGAATAAGAAGCTGTAAGGTAAGTAAGGTGGAGGGGGGGGGTAAGTTTGGGGGAGGGGTAGTGTGACATGTCAATGTCAAGTGCACTAGATGCCAGTCTGACACGCTACTTGCATGTAGTTCTGTTTGAATTCCCGATATTTCAATAATATTAAAAAAAAAAAATCACTAAACAATTTTCATAAGCGAGAAGAGAGTTATAAATTTTGTTCTAATCTAGAGAGCCGCGGGGGTGGGGGTGGGGAGGCTCTAATAAAGTCTTATCCTCCCAGACACCAAAAGGTTTTAAATCTAAATAAGATTAACCACCACTCCCCTCCTCCCCCCCCCCAATGTTTCCTAACAAAAAAACGCCAAAAAATTCCCCCCCACCCAAACCCAAGTCATATCTCATCTTATTACCGATTCTTGCTATAACCCCCACACACACACACACACACACACACACAGAGAGAGAGAATCCCATAATTTCTGTTTATTGCCTGGCGAGAAACTGGACACTTGTCGCAAACCCTCGAGTGCTTATAAAAAATTCATTTTCTTTTTTTTTTTTTGTTTGGGTAAATACAAAAAAGTCTTCAATGAAATTGCGTAAATATTTGTCAGAACTTATGGAAAGGGGGGGGGGGGTTAGTGGGTGGTGTCTTGGGGGGGGGGTGGAGGAGACCATTCATAAAAAGCATAATGTTGGTGGGTCATTGTTTATTACTGCACATATTACGTCATAATGATGTATCTTTACTGGAATTAACATGAGGGGAAACTGGCAGACAAGTGTCAAATTAATAAACATGTTTTTTAGAAAACTTTTTTTTTTAACAAAATAAATAAAATAGATAAGTTACATTTCGTTATATGTGTGGCCAGATGCAGTCGACATAAAGTGGGTGTGGTTAGATGAAAATAAAAGACAAAAATAAACACACACACATCAATAGTCTCATATACATGTTGTTTACATTGCAGTAACTCTCTTTAACACACACAAATAATACTCTCATACACATGTAGTTTACATTGCAGTAACTCTCTTTAACACACACACACACACACACACACACATCAATACTCTCATACACAAATTGTTTACATTGCAGTAACTCTCTTTAACACACAAACACATATCAACACTCTCATACACATGTTGTTTACATTGCAGTAACTCTCTTTAACACACACACACACATCAATACTCTCATACACAAATTGTTTACATTGCAGTAACTCTCTTTAAACTTATGTCAATGGGTTGTAAATTATAACCGAACAAAAAAACAGATACACAGCTTCCAGCAATCAGCAATATATCTTTACTTCTTTAACTGATCCCCCCCCCCCAACCCCTCTGATAGTCCTACCCCTTATTTCTGTAATCTATCCAAGTCTTGTTGAAACGGACACAAATCAAATAGCTCTACAGGACCATTCATCTCTTTATTGTTCAAGAGATAATTGTAGCTAGGAAAATAAGCGAATCAAGCAGATTTCCCACGGTAGTGCCTGACGTTTAATAGCACCACCGATCATCATTTTGGTAGTTCGCGTCACGGTGAAACGATGAATGGCCTCATACAACACACACTTATATAAAAACTAGGAGCCTGAATTAATTGTTCGACAATGGGCTTAGGAAAAGTGTTTGTAAGAGAAGTCAAAATTGTTATTTCATCGACAGACATACGGCGCGCTGTGGCGATGATGTATCCAGCGGCAATAACTCCACTTTTAATGACCGCATTACTTCTGCTTGGCTAGATCAACTCGAATGAAAAGAGATGTGGGGAAAGAGAGAGAGAGAGTGTGTGTGTGTAGGGTGTGGGTGTGAAGAAGCCATAAGATTAACGGTAATTACTGAGATAGATCTGCGAAATGGGATTAATCAATTGTGTCACATATCTAGATTGTGGAGGCGTACGAATGGATGGGGGGGGAAATGGGTTAAAATGGGTTTATTTAGGACTGCCAACTCATTTCTTGAAAAAAAAATACCAAAAAAATATATTCGAAGTTATATTTAAAAGAATAGCAAAAAAATAAACAAAACATACTTAACTATCAAATAGTATCGAAATCTATTAAATAACTTTCTTTTGTATCTAGATATGTAAAAAAAAATTAACATCTGGAAATAAATGATCCAAGTTGACAGCGCTGTATTTATTGAGGACTGTTATGATGGACGTAAGTATAACAGATCATTGTGAAGCTGCATCTAAATGTATCTTTAAAACCCATTACATCTCGATGTTAAAAATACCTCTTCATTATTATTCTCTGTTATTGGAAATCTACTGGCATGGCCGGCCGGCACTTGGAGGTTTGCAATAAAATAAACTAATAATTTCAATGAAAGTGTGGGGGGGTCAGAAGGGCACCATTTAATGTCGATTGTCAAGGGGGGGGGGGTCCAACATTAGCTGGTGACAACTCTGAAACTAGATTTTTGTTTTGTTTTTGTTTCATGAATCAACCGAAAATGAAGAATCCAGTATTTTGTGATGTCAATTTAATTTTCAAACGCGAACAAACAGAATTAAGACTGACATAGGATAGGTAAGTTCTATAATCAGGATAAAAATCAATGCAATTAGTAAAGTAACCAACACATATCAATCATTCACAATAGCTATATCCTTTTATTTTTAATTCTGCCAGATATAAATGTGGGTTGTATGGGTATAGGAACATTAAGACGTGCGTGGTTTATATTACACGCGGTTGTGAAAAAAAAAACTGGGTTGTTAGAAGTGTGCCAACCATCCCAACCAGTGTGACTCCCAAACGGAGTTGTCATAAACTTTTTTTTATCACGTGATACATGGAAATCGCCACGGGTGACAAAAAACTTGGTCTAAATATAAAGGTGACACCCGTTGCTTGGACTAAATTCCAACATCGAACAAACCCGTGACCAAGAGAAGAAAAAATATTAAAACAGGAAAAAAAAAATTCTTTACAGAAGATCTTTCCCCCGTGGCGTTTCTGTTGTGTGGTTGCCACACACACACACACTCCCGAGCATAGATTTGGTTACTGCAAGTACGAAACACACACACACACACACACACACGCGCGCACGCACTAAGATACGGTTAACTCCCTATAAACTAGCACAAAAGCTTTATTGAATAGATGACATGAAATACAAATAGCGATTTATTGATAGTCAAAAAGTTACCGAACCTGGGCTGGAATATTGCAGTGACAGACATACATAGAGAGAAAATTAAGCACGTTTTTTTTTTCTTTTTTTTTAAAGGTGGAGGAAAACAGACTAGGGAAAAGAGAAATTCTAAAATAAACAGACCCCTTGTTAGATGCAAGGAGAAATCCACTCAAAAGTGGTCGGATATTGCATTACGTGGATGTTTGTTTAAAATTAACAGCTCGACGTGCGTTACCGCTAGCTGAATGTTTAGCAGAAGGCGGCAAAGCTATTACGCAATGTTCAGCAATACAAGGGGGCCATCTTGTGTCGGCATGATGTTTGAATGGACTGATAGCTGGGGTAATCAGGATATACAGGTGAGGATATACAGGTGAGGATATACAGGTGAGGATATAATAGTACAAAAGTAAAATTGTACAGGTCAAGATGTGTTATGTGTATTACAAATCAAAGATTACTTTTGGCACACGTCAATAAGTGATACAAATCAATGTTATTACTTTCGGTGCACATCAACAAGTGTTACATATCAAGGTTATTTCTTTTGGCACACAAGATGTGTAAAATTTATTTTAAAAAAATGCATTTATTACCGGTACACGCTAAGATGTTATTATATCTCGTTTAACATCAAGATGTATTAATTACACATCATTATGTATTAACTGTACATCAAGATATATTGTATCTTTTTTTTTAAAGGCAGTACAAAGGTCAAACTTGAGTAACAGTTGCAACATTGTAGGTAACAGATTGGTTGACAGTAACAGTTGCAACATTGTAGGTTTAACAGATTGGTTGACAGTAACAGTTGCAACATTGTAGGTTTAACAGATTGATTGACAGTAACAGTTGCAACATTGTAGGTTAACAGATTGGTTGACAGTAACAGTTGCAACATTGTAGGTTAAACAGATTGGTTGAAAGTAACAATTGCAACATTGTAGGTTTAACAGATTGGTTGACAGTAACAGTTGCAACATTGTAGATTAACAGACTGGTTGAAAGTAACAGTTGCAACATTGTAGATTAACAGACTGGTTGAAAGTAACAGTTGCAACATTTTAGGTTAACAGATTGATTGACAGTAACAGTTGCAACATTTTAGGTTAACAGATTGGTTGACAGTAACAGTTGCAACATTGTAGGTTAACAGATTGATTGACAGTAACAGTTGCAACATTGTAGGTTTAACAGATTGGTTGACAGTAACAGTTGCAACATTGTAGGTTAACAGATTGATTGACAGTAACAGTTGCAACATTGTAGGTTAACAGATTGATTGACAGTAACAGTTGCAACATTGTAGGTTTAACAGATTGATTGACAGTAACAGTTGCAACATTGTAGGTTTAACAGATTGATTGACAGTAACAGTTGCAACATTGTAGGTTTAACAGATTGATTGACAGTAACAGTTGCAACATTGTAGGTTAACAGATTGGTTGACAGTAACAGTTGCAACATTGTAGGTTTAACAGATTGATTGACAGTAACAGTTGCAACATTGTAGGTTAACAGATTGATTGACAGTAACAGTTGCAACATTGTAGGTTAACAGATTGATTGACAGTAACAGTTGCAACATGGTAGGTTAACAGATTGGTTGACAGTAACAGTTGCAACATTGTAGGTTAACAGATTGGTTGAGATCAATTTCAAACTTTCAATGAGTTTGAGCATGACGCGGGAGGGGGGTGGGTGAAGAAGGAGAACAGTAATCATGGAATCATTTTCGTAGCTCACTTTGTTGTTTACACACGTTGATGGGAGGAGCAGGGATGATGGTGGTGGTGGTGGTGGTGGTGATGGGGGTGGTGGTGATGGGGGTGGTGGTGGTGGTATGATAGTTATGAGAGGTTTCCCGCGAAAGATGTTTACAGTGCCGTGAGTGACACATGAAATATTAGGTGAGGTTTTTTTTTTTTGCACAAAACACTTCATCAACTCCCAGCGACGTCTGCTCATCATTTGAAAAAAAAAAATTATAATAAAAAAAAATACAAAAAAAAAATATATAAAATATAGCCACAGAAGCCATATTGCCAGATTTTTGTTTTAAATTGAATGAAACAATACAACTGAAATATCCCTTGAGAGACCATGATGTCTTCAAATGTAGTCGGGCCTTTGATTCGACATAATGCATGTAAAAGCTATGCACTTTGGAAGGAAACCCATACTCTCTCTTTCTCATCCGTTCATACCCTCGGGGGATGGGGGGTGTAGACGGGGGGGGGTAGGGAAGGGTGGGGGGTGGAGATGTAACAACAGCGAGACCGCTTGGTAACATTTGTACTCCCTTCTAGTCCGCTGTTCGTTGTTTTATTGATCGCTCATACATACACACACAGACACGCGCACACACACACAAGACATTTAATATAAGACATCAGTGGCTTCAGCATTACATGATCGTGTGTAATAGATCCCGGTGAAGGGTTCTCAAAAATTTCAGACAATATCAAAAGTTTTCGCATTGATCTTTTTATTAAATATTCGTTTTTTTTACTCTCGCCCACACAACATCAATAAATAATTGTTGTTTTAATATTTTTTTTTTATAAATACCTTCGGACATTCCCTAATTACTTCGATTAATATTTTTTTTTAAAATCCAGCAGTTGGGGGGGGGGGGGTAAGGGTCTACCGACTACAGGACCTCCGCACTCGTCCCAAAGCGAGCAGCTATCGAAACGTACGGCAGATCTCATTAGTTTATGTAATACAACGGGTTCATCAATCATATGAATAACAGAGTTAACCGGTCGGTAAGTATGGAGAGAGTGGGTTTTTTTTTTCTATTTTCTTTGCATGCAAGGCACACAAAAAAAAAATGATTCAAGTAATTACATATATACGACGTCGATAAATAACGTCATAATTTAACGTTGAACCACTGAACCACGGGCTACAACCAACCCAACCCGCTGTTCATAACGAGAGAAAGGAAAAACCGATTAAGATAAAAAGGGGGAAATGTATTTTTTTTAACGTAGTATTATAGTAACTTTCTACATGGAATCATTTCCATCGAGAATTTCTTCCTATGTACATTTAGATATAGGAACGGCCCAAACCCTATCTATATAAATCAACAAGTTTCTGGGGGAGAGAGAGAGTTGGGGGGGGGCGTCTTCTTTCTTTATGTGGGTCAGTGACAAATTGCCTCACGCGTGGACGGCGTCGGCCCTGCCTCGGCCACAAACAGTAATCTGTAGTGATCTTTACTTTTAGTTTTTTTTTTTTGTGTGTTCGAATGTTCGCTCTCCTTTCACGGCGTTAAAGATATGCAGGTCAGTGACCGCCAAGGGTCAGCAGCGTCAACATAAAAGACTGAAGGGGGGAGGGGGGTTCTTCTATTGCCTCTTGTTATTTTAGAAATCTTGTAACCCCCCCCCCAACGCCCCCGCTGGGTGACCTCTTGACCCACAAAAGTGTCTGGACTACTTTTACTTTCCCTATATCCCAGTGAAATGGAGCAAAGATTGTGAAACCCTCACCGGACATCGAATCGTAGTGGTCAGAAGAAATAAAATTCACCAGATCTCCCCCTCCCCCCCCCCCTTTCCTCCTTTAAACCACATTCACTCTTTCATTAAATGTGTTCATTTCAAGTGGACTTCCACCAACATCTTTGCCACTTCGGCCGCCCTACAACTGATTTCCCCAATGCCAATGTCCATAGAACTTACCCCCTCCTCGCCTCCCCCCCCCCCAACCTTACATTGCCAGGGTAACTTGAGCTTCCTTTCCTTACTCCTCTTGTGAGTTATCCGACGACTCCCCCCCCACCCCCTCAGCCCCCTAACATGCCCCTCACCACCAACCCTACCCCGGCTTCCCACGCAACTCCGATAAAAGTAAAAAAAAAAACAAATTGCAATACAAATATGGATGACGACAATTTGATTTTTTTTTTAACTTCCTAAAAGGAAGTGGGAGATTAGGGGGAGGGGGGGAAGGTCTGCAATTGACCGTCGACGGTCATGGTGGTTTGATAGCGGGGGGGGGGGAAGGTCTCGCAATTGACCGTCGACGGTCATGGTGGTTTGATAGCGGGGGGGAAGGTCTGCAATTGACCGTCGACGGTCATGGTGGTTTGATAGCGGGGGGGGGGAAGGTCTGCAATTGACCGTCGACGGTCTTGGTGGTTTGATAGGGAGGGGGGGAAGGTCTGCAATTGACCGTCGACGGTCATGGTGGTTTGATAGCGGGGGGGGAAGGTCTGCAATTGACCGTCGACGGTCTTGGTGGTTTGATAGGGAGGGGGAAGGTCTGCAATTGACCGTCGACGGTCATGGTGGTTTGATAGCGGGGGGGGGGAAGGTCTGCAATTGACCGTCGACGGTCTTGGTGGTTTGATAGGGAGGGGGGGAAGGTCTGCAATTGACCGTCGACGGTCATGGTGGTTTGATAGCGGGGGGGGGGGGAAATGTTTGGACTTTGGTGGAAAGGGGGGAAAAGTTGGTGAGTGGGGGGCGGGGGGGGGGTAAAAGAAGTGACTCTGGAATTAACTTCGTCTGTGACCTGTTGTCCTTGTTGGTGTGTGCATGGGAGCAGGCTGACCCAAGTGTGTACAAACAACAAGACTCAACAGAAGAGCTCGTTATCGTGAAGGGAAAGGGGGGGGTCGGGGTCATAGGTCACACCACAATCGGTACAGACACAAGACAAGAAGGTATAGATAGATAAATAGCAAGACATATACTCGCTAGCGCATAACGACGACACTGCGGGCCCGGTCACTGAGAGGTGGGTAGGGGAGAGGGGGTGTGCTCACGGTTTTTATCTTCGTACAAATTAACAGATATACAACAGTATTCCAGTTTAAAATCGTCAAACGTAGACAATACTGACGGACACAACCGCGAAAAGGCCATTCTGACGTGTGTATTCTTGAATGATCCGTAGAAACCAAACCAATACAAAATGACGAAGACGGGAGCAACGCACTCACAGATGAAAAATGTCACAGGGATGTCATTGTGTCAGTGGTTCTCACAGATGAAAAATGTCACAGGGATGTCATTGTGTCAGTGGTCCTCACTTGCAGGATTCAGTCAGAGGTTCTTAGCCCCAGCACAGGCGGAAGTGTAATGTCATGTGTGTGTGTGTGTGTGTGTGTGTGTGTGTGTGTGTATCGAAGGTTTCTTGTATGAAGTTGAAGTTCTCAGACTTGTAAGAACCTCGTACAATGACAAGCTGAGACTCAGAAACACACACACACACATAAATTAAGGTGTTTTATGGGGTTTATCCAATACTCCTGAATGAAAATTTACATTAAAATCTGGGGGTAAACACTTGTGAATATTTTTTACCAATAATATTATAAATTTATTTTTTTTAATCTATCTATGAGGATAAGGTGGCCGAGCTGTGTAGGGCGCTCGACTGTCGACGTGAGAGGCCCGGGGTCATTGAGTGGTGAAAACCAGGGGGAATTTCTCCATGTCCTAAGTAAATGTCCAAGTCCACACAGCTTTTAATGGGTACCTGACTTAAAATGGGGGAGCAAAAGCGGCAGGGCGTTGCCGTTGTGCTAGCCACACAATCACTTTAGATGCCGTGGTTACAGAAACAGATGAATTCTACACCTCATCTGCCCCCCATAGCCTTAAGGTCTAAGAAAAAATGTACCTTTATACCGCGAAATTGATACAGAATTGATTTTAGATTGAGTGCATGTCCTCCCCCCCCTCCCCCACAACCAAAGATAGACCAGTCGCGGATGCAATTCTTCATTGATTTCAGTGGAAGTAAAATTAGTTTTAGTGTCCAATATTGAATAGAAGTGTACTATCAAAGGAAGTGACCACACGTGACAGTAGTGGCATGTAGGGAAAGACGTTTTTTGTACTCCATATTATCTCTGACCTTTATTTCTTTTTTTTAATGTGTATACATCTTTAGATCGTACACTCGTTGTTGCATATTTAGCAGATGCCACTGGCAGACTCGGGTCAAGAGCCCCGTGCTAAATGTTACAGATAAAACGCGATAGGTTGCAATCTAAAAAAAAGCAGGGTGTGTGCGTGTGTGTGTGTGTCCGTGTGTGTGTGTGAAGCAACCGACATATGTACATAACTCCACTTTGTGCACATCTACACCCGCTTACCTAACCCTCCGCCCCTGTTGACTCTGTGCACTTTTTTTTGCGGAAGGTTTTGGCGGAAGGTTACGTGAAAAGCAAACGATATATATATATATATATATACAATTAAAACACAAACACACAACGCAACGTTACTGTCTGGTGGAGTCCTCCAGTAGCTACGTGAGATCAGGGAACACCGTGAAATGTAAGGAAGATACCGAAGGGCATATTCCCCACCCCCCTCCCTCCATACCACCCACCCCAATAAGTATCACGTCTAAGACCGAAACATCCAACTTAATTAGCCAGTAGGGGTTCTGAAACCAACCAAACACACAAAGGCAAGACAAACGGGTAATTTTTTTTTTTTTGTTTTTAAATTCAAGTGAGTTTCAGTAAAGATACATTTCATTATTTCATAAGACAGACATTTTGCATAGGTCGGGAAGGGAGAGGGGAGGAAGGGAGGGAGGGGGGGGCAAGGCTTCCAACGTTAACGTGGATCTTTTTTATTTTTATTTTTATTTTTATTTTTATTTTTATCATCAAACAACAAAATAGAAGGGACGATGTGTGTGGGGGGGGGGGCGCTAGACGAAATGATTGCTTCAATACCGCACACGGAAAAAACAGATTATTATTTCAATTCCCCCTCGATTCTATTGTCGTGATAGCAACACGGAGCTATGTTACCATTCCCCCCAGTAGGGGCCCGGGACAGTTGGAAACTACGCGGCACACGATACAACCTAGAAGAACTGGGAGGGAGGGGGTGGCGAAGCATTAGAACGACACGACAAGAGTATATTCAACCACCGGGGAGGGGTGAGTAGGGTTGGGGAAGATTTAGAAAGACAAGACATAAGAGTCTATGCAGCCAACGGGGAGGGGGTGGGGTGAGGGGGTGGCGAGGGAGTAGAGGATCTAAAATTTCATCCCCGAAGAACGAGAAGAATAGCGAAACCTGTCCCCCCCCCCACACACACCCCCTTCCTACCCCTTGATAAGTCTCTCCTCTCAGATTGCATTGCAGATAAGAGTTTGTATAGGGGTGTGGAGGGGGGGGAGATGGTAGACAGACTTGGGCAAACAACCAAATAGTCTGTAGATATGATGTAGAATAATGTAGATGGTCCGTAGATACTAGGTACTTATTGTTTTCTTGCAATGTATTTTTCTAGAACGTTGTGTAGAATGTTATTGGTCAATCAATAGTAGCATCATTCAACATTTGGCCCTGAACATGTTTCACCGTTTTTTTTTTTGGGGGGGGGGGGGGGTTAATGGACACAGTGGTGTCTCTCTATCTCTCTCTCTCTCTCTCTCTCTCTCTCTGTCGCGTGATTTTGACTAATGACGCTATATTATGACCAGTCCATTCTTTAATACATTACAAGTCTTACTATGGCGGCCTCTCTTCCGCGCTCCCCCACGGGTACCCCCCCCCCCACGCATGACGATGTTGCTCAGGAGAACTGTGGCGTGAGACATGCCGGAACCACGTCATCTTTCGTGTTTAAACGTGATTTTTTTTTACATTTTTTTTTTAAGTACAGAAAATTGTGTGGACTGCTTGACTGTCTACTTGAGAGACATGGGTTCGATCCTCGGTTGAGAACAAAGGGGATCTTTCCACGACCCGTTGAAAGTCCATCCAGCTCTTAATGAGCACTTAAGTTGGGGAAGTAAGAGCGGCTGGACACAATCCCTTTTACACGTCGATTTTAAAAATAAGCAGATTAAATTCTACACTTTACTTGTATTTTACAAAAACAAATTGTATTAGCTGTAGGAAAGTGAGTAATTGTTTATAGAAATAGAGAATTGCATGTCCAAATGGTGAGTGTTACTATTAATGACAGAAATGACAAGAAAGTAATCAACCATGCCGTCAAGGTGTGCCCATATTACCTATCAGGGCGGTGTTCATCGCAGGCTCTCAATTTACGCTATTCAGGGGGGGGGGGAGAGAGCTTTCGCTGACCTTGGGTCAATCAGAGGAGAAACAAAGAGATAAAAAGCTTTAAGTGCAGTGTAAAGAGAGACACAATTCCGAAAAGGATTTGGAGAGGGGAAAGTGAGTGGAATGTCTTTGTTCCGGCGGTTGGTTGAGGGGGAGGGTGGGGAGACTTCAATGAATGACGTCCGTCACAATATCAACGAAACGTCGCAGGGTAAATCCAAGGGCGTAATCCAAGTTTACACAAGGGGCAGCCACTCTTACTGTACAGTAGTGTACAGGAAATACGTCACGATGCTCGTTCAGGCTGACGCTGTGAGGCAGTACGTCACACTACGCAATTTCTGTCACAAACACACGCACACACACACACACGGGGTATCTAATAATTAAGATATGAGAACCTTTACCCCCCCCCCCCACCCCCACACCAACCTCCGGAAAAATCACAAAATTTTATCTTCGACTCCACTACATTTTGCCTCAAGGTTGTTTGATTTGCCCATATCAGAGGGCACAGCAGAAGGCCGCGCTAATTACTGACCAGAATGGCCATACAAAGTTGTCCAATCAAATCAAATGTGACACAATGAAACGAGCTCGCTATAAAGAAGGTTTCAATATAACGTAACGAATGGGGGGGGGAGGGGCGGTATAAAAAAAAAGACCGGTGTGTATGGGTGAGGGATGGGGGAGGGGGGGAAGGTCAGGGGACGCGCGGGTCGGACACTCACACACCTGAGGCTATTATCAGATAGTATTATGATGTCTAAAATTGAAAAAATTGTGTGCCCGCATTGATACTTCATTCGAGCCGGCGAGAAAAGATCTGATTGAGTTGAAAAGGACAGTGGGAAGGGGGGGGGTGGGGGGCAGGGGTGTGTGTGAAAGGAGTCACAATTAAAGGACTCCTTCCCCCCTATCTCTGATTCACCTATTCAAGTGTAGGTATCCGCAAATCTAAGTTGAATATTGCTGTGTCACTCGAAAACGAGTGAAGACGACGACACATTCCGTCTTGGACAGAAAGAAACTTTAAAAAACAAAATATTTGATGAAGCTTTTTACCTTACCACCTTACCTAGTCTGAAAGATCCGAATAAAAAAAAAGAACGCTTATCTCTCTATATATACGGTAGTGTGTGTCTGTGTGTGTGTGTGTGTGTGTGTTTTCTTTCTGGGTTGAACTCAGTAGGAGCTACCGATCGTATATCTATGCTGTATTTGTGTGTGTGTGTGTGTGTGTGTATTTCAGGTGTACGTGGTTGTTAACATACAAGTTTTAACATGTGTAATGTCCTCACCCCCAAACCCGCCCGTCTCTCGATATGTATTATAGTACTCTGTAAGCAAACAAAACGGGCGGACACACTTTTAGGATCCCCCCCCCCCCCCCACCTTTTGCGAAACATATTTTTAAATTTACATTTTAGCTCTAGGCGAATTTTGTGTTCTGAAACTCTGCCGTACGGGGAGAGCCGAGTACACTGATTCTTCTTGTAGTCTATTCAGTGAGGGAAAAAAAAACAGAACAGATTGGTAGATTAAACAGATAAACTTATTGTTGAATAGAATTTTAAAAAAATAAATAAAAACAACAACTGAATGTAACCGCCCCAAGGGGAGAGAATCACTCTGCTTTATTCAGATGCATATATATATATATATATATATATATATATATATATATATATATATATAAATACAATTCTGATTCTGGCGTTTCAACTGACACAGCTTTTTTTTAACTGTCTGTGTGTGACGTTGGCTGGTTATTAAGTTTCACGGGACATGACACCTGGTCATGTAACGCCCTGCTACCTGTACGTACAACCCAGCAGCAGCTTACCTCCCGTGTTATGGACAAAACTGTACGTTCTATACAAGTTTTACTAGCGTGAATTGTGTTTTTTTTAACTTTCTGTTATTGTTTGTTTGTTTGTTTTAATGAATTAATTTATTCGGTGCACCAGTGTGGAAAGTAAATACATATCAACGGCCACATACACACATACAGGAAGACACATACAATTTGCAAGGTGTGGGTAGAAATATTTTTTTTAAAGGCGGGGGGGGGGGGGGGGGAGAGAGAGGAGTATGTCTTATTACAGTGGTCCCCAAACTTTTTTCTCACAGCGGACCGGTCGACGATTGATACTCACTATCCCGAGAGAAATACACCAAAAAAAGTAAATAAAAAGGAAATAATTTAATGTTTTTTGGGCGGCCCAGAATCATTTGATCCACGGACCGTCCACCGGTCCGCAGCCCGGGGGGGAGGGGGGTTGGGGACCACTGGGCCTCAACACTTTCTGAAGTTTACCGTGACCTTATTGTGTGCATTTTTAGCGATAGAGTTAGGTCCCTCCCTTTTCAACACACACACACACACACAGATTCATAGCACATACACAAACAAGCAGGCAGACATATCTAGACGTGTGGTTAACAGGTAAACAATTACACACAGAAACACAAACACTGATATATATGGACGCTTGCACACACGTATATACATACTTCAACACACACGTGTATAAACACATTAACACATATAAGCATTGTAAAAAAAATAGTCAAACATAAATATATGCACATATAATGTACATAAACACACGCACGCGTAAATAAATAAATAAATACCGACATACGCAGTTTAATAACAAAAAAATATCTCCCCGCGCACGAGTTTGTCTATGATTGTGCTGTTTTCTAAGATTGTGTTGTCTATGATTGTGCTGTTGTCTTTGATTGTGATGTTGTCTTTGATTGTGATGTTGTCTATGATTGTGCTGTCTATGATTGTGTTGTCTATGATTGTGATGTTGTCTATGATTGTGCTGTCTATGATTGTGTTGTCTATAATTGTGCTGTCTATGATTGTGATGTTGTCTATGATTGTGCTGTCTATAATTGTGCTGTCTATGATTGTGATGTTGTCTATGATTGTGCTATCTATGATTGTGTTACCCAATGAATATTCAATCTATCGACAAAAAGAATTGTAAAAAAAGAGTAAAATAAAATTAAATTTAAAAAGAAAAAAAAAATAGAAGCGTGTTAAAGACACACACCTGTCTCGGCTATTCAATCTGTCAATGAATAGTTTCCATAGGAGAGAAATATCTCGACACGATCGAAACCACCCTTGCACTTTATTGAGATAGAAAAATTATATCATTTCTTTTTTAACTTCAATATATATATATATATATATATATATATATATATATATATATATATATATATATATATATATATATACCTTCCAACAGCCTGGTGTGGCAATGAATCAGTTTTTACCGACGAGACTTATTTATTTGTGTGTTAATTCAATCAATGGCGTTACAGTAAAACACATTCGTTATGGAAACATTCGTGCGACTGTTTGTGTCTGTAACAGATAAACAGGCAAGCATGAAATGGCCGAACTGCCCCCCCCCCCCACCGAAAAGATTGCACAGATGGAAAGTGTTCAGCGGGGAAGCAGGTTTCAAACAGGAGAGAGAGTCGCCCTGTTATGTTGCAGCCATGCAACAACACATGTTCAAATAACAGATGAGCAGCAAAATAAATAAATAAATAAATAAAAATAATGACCACCCACCCCGAAGATTCTACACGTGGAGGCGTGCAACAGTAACACACGGAGGCGTGCAACAGTAACACATGTGTGACAGACACGGCACCATGTTTGTAACAGGAACGTAACATACTGTCAATGTGAGTTGAACACTGAAAACAAAAATAATACTGACCACCCGAGAAGATTGTTACATATGGGGAGGGGGGGGGGGGAGAGGAACAGACATGACCGTGAATGAGTGCGCATGACCAGATGGTAGCATGAGTCACTGTCGATATAAGTTCATCAAAAAATTCTCCCATCTTAAGAAAACTATCAAATCATTATGAGTACCGTATTTCCCCATATATAAGCACCCCCTTTGTATACCCCTCCCAACCCTTTTTTTTTCCAATTTTTGGATTGTGAAGTTTTGAAAAAAAAATATTCTATTAGAGAAACAAGTTATAAAGAAAGAAAATTTACAAAGAAACAAAAATTGAACATTCATAATACCTGCTTTGTATATGCCACCACCTCCTACTATTTGGGCTTGACAATTTTGGAAAAAAAGGGGTGGCTTATACATGGGGAAATACGATAATATTGCAAATCAATTCAAAGAAAAAAAAGAAAAGCAATTGAGTTAATCTATAAACAATTAATATGGCAAGAAGCGCCACTATAACAGGAAGAAATTACGCTTGGTAAAAATAAAAATCCTCATTCCCATATAAGCAGCAGCCAATCAATTCGTTGTAATAACACGTGAGCGGTTATTGAGTGAGTGTTTAGTCATCATTGTCATTTAGGAAGAAGATGACTATCAGCGTATTGAGTTTCTGCTGTAAGCGAGATTATCAGGGGAGAATCGTGAAGATGGCGGGCATGAAGGAAGTCGGCCACATCGGTTGAAGAAGAAAAGATGGTAACTCAATGAGAGCCACCTGCCCGGTGGTCTGACGCGCATCAAAGATTTGGGGGGGGGGGGGGGGAAAGAGTGAGTACATTGTTAAGTCATCAGTTCTTCACATTGCACGTGGCCGTTCCATTTCGACCCTGCACACTACACAGTCCACTTTGGCGTTCATTCATTAGCCCCCTCCCCCCCCCCCCACGCTCTACTAATGCAGTCAATGATCCGACCAATGCAATTCAACCAGCATCTCCCCTCCACACACGCACACGCTTAAGAATACCATTACGAGATTCTCTGTGTGTGTGTGTGTGTGCTGTTTGTATGTATTAGCGTGGGAAGTCTGACCAGGCTCAACACTTCTATATACGTCAGAGAGGTCATTAGTCCAGCCTCCGACTAAACCTCTGTAAACTCGCCATCATTTGTTAGTTGTTGTCTATATTACTAAAAGTATCTCTGAAGATGTACTCGCATTGATGGGCAAAAAGAATAATTCCCTTAAGCCCCTTAAGGGGTTGTCGGGGCAGATCACGTGTAATATTCATCTGTTTCAGTAACCTCGGCATATGAAGGGACTGTGTGGTTAAAGCACAACGCCAAGCCGCCTTTACTCCACCAAGGTAGTGTTGTTTTCGTCGACGAAAACTAAAACTAAAACCTTAGTTAACGAAAATGCTGACTTTTCGTCAACGAGAACTAAAACTAAAACTAAAATTAGCAGCAAGACTAAAACTAGAAGAAAACTAAATCTGGTAGACAAAAGACTGAATAAAAACTGAAACTAAAACTCCCCAACGAAAAAAAATTAAAATCCCCATTTATCGTTCTTTTCCGGTACTGCCGTCTGCGGGCGAACCATCTATTCTACGAAATTATTATGACCTAGGTCAAACCTAATCTGTTTCAACAATTGGTCATGAACAATGATGTTATTTGTTATTGTTGTTTACAAAACTAAAACTAAAAGTGAAACTATAATGAATAAGACGAAAACTAAAACTCTGGTGTTTTAGTTTTAGTCGACGAAAACTAAATCGAAAACTAAAATTGGGCCTAAAACTAAAACTAGACGAAAACTAAAATTATTACAGAGAGAACGAAATAAAAACTGAAACTAAAATAGGACCTGGGACTAAAACAACATTCAACCAAGGGTACCCATTTAAAACTGGATGGACTAGGGGGGGGGGGCGGGGGGACTTTCACCAGGACCTGAAACAATCCCAAGGGTTCTCACTTAGATTCGAACGCGGGATCCCCCTCCGGTCGACTTCTTTACACCGTAAGATCAGCAGTCCCCCTCCCCTCCATTAAGAAAAGAAATATTAACTATATCTGCAAGATGAAACTGGGTGAGTAATAATACATACATCTTGCGTGTTGAAACAGCAGAAACCAACAGTACGTAGTACAAATGTGACGTATTGTTTTAGGTCACGAGTGATGTCAGTGGCAGGATGACAGAAGAGCATTATCTTACAATTGACATATTTGGGAATATGTCGTGATTTGAAGATGGCGCAGGAATCTTAAGGGATCGTGAGAAACGAGTCTGTGTCTGCTATAACGTAAGTCATCGTGAGAAACGAGTCTGTGTCTCTTATAATCACCATTGACGTTAGTCACCGTACAAAAAAAAAACGAGTCAGTCTGCTAGTCATCTAGACGAGACTCTGCCGTGTCACACCAGTGACTAACAGAGAGAATGATCACTAACAGTGAATCACTCACTCACTCACCGATATCTGCCTTGACATGGAACTATAAATAGAGTTCTGTAAGATTCCAACCGGTAGAGATTGATCCGAGGTCATTACTAGGCAGCGCGGGGGACGAACAAGAAGTGGGTGAATGCAACATATCAGATCCATTCTAATGGATAGGAAAACCGCCTGAGCCCCACCTCCTATTCCAAATGCCATGCCCCCCCCCCGGCCAGTATACATTTCTATTAGGCCCAGTGCTAAGAGGATCCGAAGGAACATGTGCCTATGGCCCACCTAATATCTCTGAAAGTCTCTGCCTGGGGCTTCCGTAGACCTAAGATCGGCCTTGGAACTTGTCTCAACCAGAGGATGAAACAAAAACAACAACAATCGAAATATCAAATGGAAATTGAAATGTGAACGGACACATGTAAGACAGTGATTAAACGTATAATTAATTCACACACAATAAACTCACAAATGGTAATACTAATAGTACAGCACGGCGTGATATGAATTTCTTTTTTAGAGATAGAGAGAGAAAGAGATCAAATGTCAATCAAGAAAAAAAAAATTAAAGTACAGGTATTTGTTTTTCAAGTCAAATTAAACAGATACCAAGCTTTTACTGTAATTAAAACAGAACAACAAACAACATAAGGAATCAATTACAGATACAAATAAATTGTGTATTCTCAAACCTTTCCGATTCGCGACCCAGTTTTGAGACATGTTCGGTTTTGTTTTTTATGTATGAAATATTTACTTTCCAACCGTCATTACAATGTTATCAAATTGCAGTTTCACACACAATCGCTGAAACGTTTCTTAAAACAAACAATAATTTCAGATCCAGGCTGATGGGGTACGGGGGGTGGGGTCGGGGCGGTGAGAGCCTTTAAAACTCTAAAGCAAGGGTGGTGAAACTATGGCACGCGCGTGGAACAGTAGGCAAGCATAGCCTCATCAATTGGCACGCGACTAAAATACATGTACTTCCTTTAATTTTAATTGGAGTGTTGGCACCTTTCAATAAATAAGTGTTGTTGTTTTGTTTTTTTTTTTTGTGTGGGTTGAATGTCCGGCATGCGGCCACATAAAGGTTCGCCACCACTGCCCTGCAGCAATATATATATATAGCTTGGCTCCCGTTCCTCCCTTGATGTCAAAGTTTTCATTCACATGTTTAAAGGTGACCACCACGCTGACAGTCGATGATGAGATGGCATTAATGATTAAACAAAGGCTTTCAATAGTCAATTACCATCCAAATTTTAGTGAACAAAAGCAGGTAAATTATAAGGGGGGAAAAAAAGACAATGAGAGCCACGAAAAAATCGTCTTAATGACGCATGAACTCTAAAAAGAGCCACATTTGACTTCCATTGACACAAGCCTACCTATTGAGCCAATCATAAAACTTCTAAGAACTTAATATTTATTTTTTACCACCTCGAATATGGGGAAATCCCATACCTACTACCATAGTGTTTCGGACTTTCTGATTTAAGAATGAAAGCGTCACGGGGGGGGGGGAGGAAGACGATTTCAAATTAATCCGTAAATGTGGGTCTTTAAGAGATAATCAACAAGGAAGATTTATAGCCCGGCAGTCGTGTTTTATGATGTCATTAATATATCACAATGTGACAGACACATATTTATACTTTCACACACACAGCTTTGATTGATGGCCCAGATAACGTATTGACAAACATCAAATAAAAAAAAATAGAAGAAGAAAAAAAAAAATAAAAGGTTAGCGAACCGGGCAAAAATAAAGAAAACGCCTGATTTGTGATTAGACAGCGACAGGGCTGACCGCGGGTCACGCTTAGAGCCGATTAAAGGGGAGGGGTGCGTAGGGGGGGGGACACAATAAGAAGCCAGACAATAACCGGGGGGGGGGGGAACTTTCAGTTTAACAAAAATAAAAAAAGGAATTATCAAGGGCTTAGGCTTATTTATAATTTAACTGTTTTCTAACTTTTAAAACCCAAAAAAAAATAGATGAATTATGCAACCGTTTGTGTATGTGTGTAAATGGGACAGTGTATTTTTTATATTTATTATTCCAAAAGATTCTCCAAACATGAGTCTCATTTGTTTACAGGTGACATCTCACGACTTCACCTCAAGGGGGAGGGAGGGGGAGTGAAGAGAGATGATAAGGATACACGAGGTAAACAGATATCAAAACAATGCGGCCCCGTCTTTTTTTTTTAATCTTATTATTGTGTTTGTTTTAAAAAAAAAAAGTGGGTCGCGGGGTTTAGTTCCGTCTTGCATGGTTTTAAATGATATATGGGTGCGTGTGGTGGCCACATCCACTGGTATTCACTCCCTCTACTATCCCTGCCCTCCCTTCCCCCTCCCCAGTACAGCAGACCGGCCACATAAGAGAAAGGTGAGATTGAAAAGGATTTAAATGATTTTTTTTTTCTTTTTTTTTAAATGAAGAAAAGAAACACGGCGTAAAAGGACTAGACTGGGGGGGGGGGGGTTACGTAGGCGACACACTTAACACAGTTACACACCTGGTGTCCTAGATACGTAATTGGGCTGCCAGTCCTGCTGCCAACTGGTCACTGTGGTCAGTTTTGCGATGAGTACCAGCGTAATGACCAAGGTAGTATACTCCATTGCTACAAAAAAAAGAGAAAAGCTTGATGGCCCGCTGTTATCAAAAATTAATCCTAATGAGAATATGCTCGGACGAAGCTCTCTCGCAGTGTAATCTTGTTTCCTGTTGAATAAAACATTTAAAACGAAATTAATATATGTAGATATTAATCAATAAATACAGACAGTGAATCAACTTAATACAAAAAAATGTATTACTCATTATATATATATATATATATATATATATATATATATATATATATATACGTGTGTGTGTGTGTGTGTGTGTAGTTTTAGCAAGCCATTCAGGCTGGTAACTGTCTGCATGTTTATGATGAAAACTTTACCGAAACCGGAAACGGAAATCATTTGCCCAACGTTCATTCACCTGTTTTTCTCAATGCCGGAAATTTTAACATTTCACTTTCAATTAACAAAAAAAAAAATCTTTTCGGATTACTTTTCTTTTAAAAAAACCACTTCTGGATCTGGGTTTTTTTTTAATGCAATTCAATCAGGATAAAAGAGTTTTTAAAAAAAAATAAAGGTCTGGGTTTTTTTTTTGAATCAGCTCATTTTGACATGGCAGTCCAGGTGATGTCATTGCAAATTGTTTTTAATTTGAATCCAGTTTTTCTTTCCACCACCAACATCATAATTCAACGGTTCCCAATAGTAGATTACAATGTTTGTTTATTTTTTTTTAAATCATTACACTACATTTATCCATTTAGTCTTGTCAGATTTACTATTTTAACAACTTCTTTCCTAATTTCTAAGAAAAGGCCAAAAATGTAGTGTCCATGAACATATAAAGTGACCAAAAGTCGGTGTCTAATCATGGTTGGGCAGAATGTTGATTTTGACACAAGGGCCGTAGTTAGCCCATGGATGACCCAGATCATCTGTCTCTAAATACAACAAGTGTTTAAACAAAACAAAGAGGGCCAAATTCAACTCTTCGTTATATGTACAGCGAACCCAATAAATCGGTAGCTGTACATAGTTGTTTTTTTTTTATTAATCATTTTATTACTTTCTTTACCATAAATCTTGTTCAATTTTCTATGGTGTATATCTGTACAGCACTAAAACTTAAAAAGTTGAACTACGGAATTGTGGCCCATATCAACCTCACGGCATGGCAACCGTTGTTAGTAAATCATCCGACACTGGCTACACCAAAGTCTTGTTTTTTTACTCTGATAGGATTAAAGCAAACTGAAAGAAATTCTGAGTTCACATGTGAAAGATGTTAAAACAGATAGGGAGATGGGTATGTGTCTACTAACATGCATGTGTGGGGACGGATGGTCGTGCGATCGACCGTCGACCTGAAGGTGCCTGGTTCGATCTCCGGGTGAGGACCAATTTATATTTCAGGTCATGGCTTAAGTCCCCGCTATGTCTTCCGTGGTGCCTCCATGGCCATTGCACTATCGGGCTATGGTTGGGGATGAAATAAGGGCAACATAAAAACCGTCCCATTAGTGGTTTATATGATCTAAGAGATTTCATCTCAGCCTTACAGGGACTTCACACACACTAGCATGCATGTAGATAAAGTATGGCAAATTAAGAATTGCTATGATTATCCAGCGCTTCTAAAACTGCTAAGGGGGGGGGGGGCTCCATTTGAGGACCGTTTGCTGTTATATAGACAGAAAGACCCTTACTGTCTTTTTTTTTTTTACATCATACTGACAACATAACGTTAACAGCAGACGACAACATAGACACAGAACACAACACGCAATATCAACTAATCGGAGCTACATAAGGAAATCCAACGCAACCCACACATAAGATGGAATTTCCCCCCTCCATTGAATTATCAACATTAAGACGGGGAACCGAATTTCGCACACAAACTTACATACAGCTTTGTTAATTTTTTTTTTAACGAAATGCCAAAAAGGCACTTGGACCAGTATGCACAGATGCACGGCAGAATTGTGCAATACACGCACTTATCATGTGAATCCAGCCCTGGTAGAGCCGAAGTGATCCACGTCTGAACTGTAACACATTAGGCGCAGTGTCACGCCTGGGCTGCTATGTATGGGGGACCCCCCTAACCTATACAATCACGTCTGCAAAACATCTTAGTTGTGGGCCATACTTGCTATTCTTAATGTATATAAGTACACCTTAGAGACAGCCCCTACATAGTTTGCTTCAAATGGGGGAGATTGGGTTGGCAGGAGGGGGAGGGAGCACGAAAACTAGTTAAAACTAATAAAAATGTAAATTATATTCAGATAAATGTATCTGTTCGGTGAGGACTGGTCCCTTCCCCCCCTCCTCCCCCCTCCCCCGTCTGTCGGTCTCTTCTTCACGGTTGGCAGTTAACACTTCTGCTAACGCCACAGTTTGTGGAGGGCTGGCATGAGGCGGGAGTTGAGGTGGAGGAAGAAGTCCGCGAGTCACGGACGGATGCACGTCACGTCTTTCATACAGGGAGGTTGGGGGGGGGGGAATGTTGAAAATGCACAGCTTTTATTATAAAAAATAATAAATTGTTTAAGAAGAGATGGGAATGTAATGGTGGGGTGGGTGGGGGGGGGGGAATAGACAAACACTCGCACTTCATCAAAAACGTCTGAAATTTTTTTTTTTTTTTACAAAACATGCATCGCTTGTAGGTGCAATCAAATTGAACAACATTTAAAAATGTGAATTAAAAATAGTATTTGAAAGTCTTATTAGCTGTGTGTGTGTGTGTGTGTTATCATGTTGTTTTTTTTTAAGTTTTAAAATTGTATTATCTAAAAATGAATGTCGATTTAAAGATATGTCCAGATCTCCAGCTTTCTAGCAGACTTGAACCCGAGACTTTCAGATCCGCAAATGTTGCAGAATAAATTGAACCATAGAGATAACAATAACGTCACGGCGACCGTCAACACCGACGTCAATTATTAAAAAAAGCTGTATGCAAATTAACAAAACATGTACCATCCTGTCATAACTAAAAAGCCTTTCCATTTTGTGTGTCCTTCCATTTGTTGAAATTACCAACCCCATTACGTGTGATCTTCCATTTGTTGAAATTACCAACCCCATTACGTGTGATCTTCCATTACTGAAATTACCAACCCCATTATGTGTGGTCTTCCATTACTGAAACTACCAACCCCATTATGTGTGGTCTTCCATTACTGAAACTACCAACCCCAATTTGTGTGGTCTTCCATTACTGAAATTACCAACCCCATTATGTGTGGTCTTCCATTACTGAAATTACCAACCCCATTATGTGTGGTCTTCCATTACTGAAATTACCAACCCCAATTTGTGTGGTCTTCCATTACTGAAATTACCAACCCCATTATGTGTGGTCTTCCATTACTGAAATTACCAACCCCAATTTGTGTGTCCTTCCATTTGTTGAAATTACCAACCCCACTATGTATGGTCTTCCATTACTGAAATTACCAACCCCAATTTGTGTGGTCTTCCATTACTGAAATTACCAACCCCATTGTGTGTCCTGTCCATTTACTAAAATGCAAACTCCATTTTGTTTCATTCCATTACTGAAATATTGAAACCAAATAAAAAGACAAGAAATCTGAATATCCCTTTGCATCATCTCACGCACTTTATCTGTTAGCTGGAGACTGAAAAATATTATGTAATATATATGGTATACAAAACGTAATAAATACGGATATATATCATACAAATAGACATGTTATACAGACTCTTACTTGCAACAAAGTTTATTGTCTTGAATGTTTATTGACATGTAAAGCTACTCAAGTGCATTTAGGTTGTATAAGTAGTAAATGTCAATATCTTGTTTACTTTTCCGATAATAAATAAGTTAAGAAGTTTATGAATGTATAAATCAAATATTAAACACATTTTTTTTTTAAATTTGTAATACGGGTTTTTAGAAAGGTATCTATTTTAAGTGGCATAAATCTCCATTGTAAATTTATTGAATTAACGTATTTTTATATGAAATATTAATTTGATAGAATCAACAATGAAATATCTAGGTTATTTGGTAAATTATAATTTTAAACAACTTGAAAATGTATCGATTTTTACCAGGGGTTGAGAATCTTTGAGTTTGTAGTATGACAAGTAGCGGAGGAAATGTCACTTGATCAAATATTTATAATAATCTCTCGACTTCCTCTTCAAGAATCTTTAGCTTAAATTAAGCAATACTTTATTTAGCCAGGCCAATGTAAACTTTGTTATAATCCAATGAATATTTGGTTTATACACAGTGACACACATTAAGGACTAGCGAGAATGTTTTCAGACAGAGACCGCAAAGGAACATGCCGATAGGAGATTGTACTTCTAAAAATAAATATGTATATGTCATAATAGTATGTGCTATTTCGAAATCTTAAAAAAAAATTTAACTGTGTCGGAGGAGTGATGTAAGGTGCGGCTACACACTACAACAAGCAAACGCTACTTACCTGTACGATGAATACGTGAAGGTGTGTAGTTCAACCGACGCTTGAACTTTGCATTTTGTTTAATCCTTAATCCAGGAAAAAAAAAACAAGGTAATTATAATCCTGTAACGTTCACTTAACTTCTCAGCAGTGACGAAATCGTATAAACTGAAACAATTAAAACAATATTGACAATGTAAGAGGCACACCGGGTAATAAATAAACGTGTGATCGTATGCTGGTCGAATTCAAATCACCACAAATCCTTTTTTTTTTCAAAAACGCTTCAACAAAATTGTCTAAAACTCAGTTAAACTGTAAACAATATACTCGGTTATGCTTATTGCTTCGTAGAATAATATAAATCCAAATAATATCTTCACAGTTTCGAATAAAAATACTGACAAGCACAAGTAAATACTAAATACTAAAGCAATGTTTTCTCAAGATCCTGATCTCTCCGTCACTATGTGTGTGTTGCTTTTCTCGCGTAACTCGTAACACGCCGAGCGAGTTGGCGAGGGGGGCTAGAGAAGGGAGAAGAAGAAGAAGAAGAAGAAGAAAAAAAAAAGCCAGCTTGCCAGTTTTGGAACAGAATGCTTTGTTTTTATTGGTCGAAGGGACGCGATGAATATTCATGACTATTGCAACGTATAACGACGCACAGGTAAAAAAAAAATAGGGTTTCAAAAACTATTACCTTGCAGCTAGTTTCGTACGTATAGTTTGTTGAGGTAGTTATATTGCTACCGCTGACAGATAAGTGAACAGTTGTCTATCTTTGTTTTTGTTTGTTTGTCTGTTTGTTTGTTTGTTCAATGAAACACTCTACGTGCACTTTTGGCCGTAGACATTGACAAGATACGCTATCTTTAAAAGTGGTTCGATAAACGACATTTTTTTGTTTTGGACGTACATGAATTACAACGCTATTAAGTTGTTAAAAAAAAGTGATTGCGCAGTGGATCTCAATATATATTTCGCGGTGGTCCGGCCTTGTCTATCTTTGTTTTTGTTTGTTTGTCTGTTTGTTTGTTTGTTCAATGAAACACTCTACGTGCACTTTTGGCCGTAGACATTGACAAGATACGCTATCTTTAAAAGTGGTTCGATAAACGACATTTTTTTGTTTTGGACGTACATGAATTACAACGCTATTAAGTTGTTAAAAAAAAGTGATTGCGCAGTGGATCTCAATATATATTTCGCGGTGGTCCGGCCTTGCTTTAAACCTGACATTTTTACTCAGATACCCAAAACAGGTCCAAATGTATGATGGGTCCTATGTAGAACTGTTTAACGGGGCCACAGGCAGAAGTACATTTTGGGGTCATAGGCGAAGGTGACTTAGGGGCGCTAAGCAAAAAAAAGAACAGTAAAAGATCGTCAAATATTGGGCCCTCTGATAACCGTTTTAGAAGTAGGCCCAATCAGCTGTTAAATCATTTTAGAACTGCAACCGCTAACGAGTGCTCAGTTTGATCTCTCTTTCACTTTTGGGAGACGCGGGGGGGAGGCCCCTAAATATTTGGGGGTCCCAGGTGCGCGCGCGTTGCGCCCATACTTATATCTGCCCATGGGGAGCAGTATATGTCTAATTCTTTTTCATCTTTTTTTATTTTACATAAACGGATGTAATGTCTACAGATGTAATCATATTCAAAACAATAATAAAACCAAAAAAAAACACTTCAGTTATAATCCAGTTCAATCATCGATCTATCTTTGGAAGCTTTAACATTCCCCTTCCCCCCCCCCCCCGTAACCAACCACTAAGTTGTTCACTATCGTTCAATCAATCACAATGGTTTCGTTTACAACGCATCTATTTATAGATTTGACTTAATAATTAACCATTAATCTCTTGACGTGAAAGTGTCCAGAATCACACCAATTATGGGCTGACATTTGCTGCCCGCAACCCCTTCCCCCCACCCCCACCCCCGCGCTATTTTAACTCACTCATGTTTTCGATCTTTTTTTTTATTCATTGCGTCACCCACCCCCCACACACACACGCACACACCGACACACACCGTGACCTGTATCCTTCAGGTCAACAGGTGTAAACCCAACGTCTGACCACTAACACGTCCTGACAGTCTAGGTATTCCGGCTGTTGTCACCACCACCACCTTCCCTATCCCCCCCCCATACATTCTCCTGACTCCCCCCACCGGTGTTGGACGTTGCACCTATTTATTTTTTTTTTATTTGTAATTTTTAAATAATGTTTCATCCAGGCTTGGATATTTATTTATACGTCAAATCAGACATAGATGTTTCCAGGCATCAGTTTTTTCGCTCTTCGCTTTAACACAGCCATAAGTGTTGCTTCTGTCACACTGTATGTAATATTTACAACTTTTTTTTTTGTAGTAAACCATTGCATCATCTGTAATGTACACACACACACACACACACACACACACACACACACACACATACACAAAAAGATAAAGAGGGCATCAAAAAATGTAGAAACTGTTTTCGGTTTGATTGCTGTCTGCCTTTTGTATTATCAGTCGGTTGAGATCGTTGCGTTACTTCTGTCACGTAAAGCTATCAACAGTACAGTGTGTGGTGCAGGGTACAGTCACCTCATGATATAGTGGACTGGTCACTCAATAGCCAGTACATCAACAAGAACAGTGTGTGGTGCAGAGTACAGTCACCCCGTGATATAGTAGACTGGTCACTCAATAGCCAGTACATCAACAAGAACAGTGTGTGGTGCAGAGTACAGTCACCCCGTGATATAGTAGACTGGTCTTGTGTGGTGAGTCAATAGCCAGTACATCAACAGTACAGTGTGTAGTGCAGGGTACAGTCACATCGTGTTATAGTGGACTGGTCTTGTGTGGTCACTCAATAACCAGTACATCAACAGCACAGTGTGTAGTGCAGAGTACAGTCACCCCGTAATATAGTGGACTGGTCTTGTGTGGTCACTCAAAAACCAGTACATCGCCGATTATAGTTGGAAGCATGGTGCTAAACAAACAAACTAGATAATAACTTCTCAATGTTTTTTAACGGATGGCGCTATTAAAACTAAGAGGTGGACGGATGGTCGTGTGGTAAACCTGAGGGTCCCTGGTTCGATCTCCGGTGAGGACCAATGGGTATTTCAGGCCATGGCTTTAGTCCCCGCTATATCTCCCGTGGTGCCTCCTTGCACATTACACTATCGTCTATGGTGGGGGATGAAAGAAGGGCACCATAAAAACCGTCCCATTAGTGGTTTATAGGATCTGAGAGATTTCATCTCATCCTTACAGGGACTGAACACACACATTAAAATTAAAGGAATATCGCATTGATCGAAATTATGAAATTTATTATTATTTTTTTTTACTTAATGTATTATTGTCATCATGATTTTTGTCAACTGTTCTACAGTTTGTTCAATACTTTGATGAGGATATGACAGACATGTGCGAACCACTGCTTGCGAGCCAGTGCATTCAAATTTTAGTACATAAAAACTATTCAACTGTCTGCTTACGGTCCTGCCCTTCTGTCATATTAAAAAAAAAACCTTTCCACTCACCATCATGGTCACCAACACAGCACACTGTCCACTCACCATCATGGTCACCAACACAGCACACTGTCCACTCACCATCATGGTCACCAACACAGCACACTGTCCACTCACCATCATGGTCACCAACACAGCACACTGTCCACTCACCATCATGGTCACCAACACAGCACACTGTCCACTCACCATCATGGTCACCAACACAGCACACGCATGCATTGATCGTTATTACCTTGTGTTGGAACTATAAGCTGATCACATAATGTTTTCTGGGACTAAGGCATGCGTAGCCGTATATAGCCGGGACTGTAGGCCCCCACTGTACTGGAAGGGCTTCATTAGGCCCACAGTTCTGGAAGGGCATCATTAGGCCCACAGTACTGGAAGGGCGTCATTAGGCCCACAGTACCGGAATGACGTTATTAGGCCCCACAGTACCGGAAGGGCGTCATGAGGCCCACAGTACTGGAAGGGCGTCCTTAGGCCCCACAGTACTGGGAGGGTGTCTTTAGGCCCCACAGTACTGGAAGGGCGTCATTAGGCCCACAGTACTGGAAGGGCGTCCTTAGGCCCCACAGTACTGGAAGGGCGTCCTTAGGCTCCACAGTACTGGAAGGGCGTCATTAGGCCCCACAGTACTGGAATGGCGTCCTTAGGCCCCACAGTACTGGAAGGGCGTCCTTAGGCCCCACAGTACTGGAAGGGCGTCATTAGGCCCACAGTACTGGAAGGGCGTCCTTAGGCCCACAGTACTGGGAAGGTATCCTTAGAATCACGGTACTGGAAAAGTGTTAGGGTTACCCTCAATGTTCCCTCTGATTAACTGTGGGGCCTAGTGACGCCCTACCAGTACTGTCAAAAGAAGGTTGTGGAACTTTGGAAGGGAAATTCTAATTTTGTGTGTGTGTGTGCCCAGTAAAATAATACAAATGTCTTTTACAGCGAATCTTTTCGACGCTATGTTATATTATTGCACGCTCGGCGAATCGACCTCACTTCTTACGGAAACATTTTGACCTCTGACCTTTCATCGATACAGAGCGGTCCTATTTTGACCTCTGACCTCTCATCCTTTACAAGGCCAGCATCATCATCACTGGACTCCCAAGACCTGATCCATCTACCACCACCTACTCCAAATTTCCCCCCACCCCACGTATGGCCTTGAGAGACTAAGTTTGAAAAAAAAAGTTTCAGACCAAAACCTGGCAATGAGCAATGTACATGTATATAAACAAACACACAAACCCTGAAGCTACTTGTATCCATTAGACCAAGGAAGTTGTATGCACACAAAAAAAAAATGTATCGGCCGTCTTGAAACCTTGGGCCTAAAATTATTGGCACACATTAAAACATATACGCGTTATCGTGTCATGTTATCAGATGACTAATTCACAGTTGGGTTTTTTTTTTTCATACAAGGGCGTTTCACGGTTGAATAGTTTTAACGATAATTATCACCGGGCGGCAGTGGCGTCACTAGGGGGGGTGCGGGGGGTGCGGACCGCACCGGGTGACACCCGCACGAGGGGTGACACCCAAATGCAAAATATCTAGTTTTAGGCCTATATTCTTATTTTGTAATTTGAAATAATTCAAAGCCGTATTTTATTTTTATAAATAAATAAAAATATCTCCGATTATTAACAGACACTGCGTACTTTTTA
This sequence comes from Bulinus truncatus, assembly GCA_021962125.1. Taxonomy (NCBI): domain Eukaryota; kingdom Metazoa; phylum Mollusca; class Gastropoda; family Planorbidae; genus Bulinus; species Bulinus truncatus. The sequence goes on along the minus strand of JAGDYQ010000179.1, from coordinate 518,634 downwards.
TTATTAATTATTTTAACGCACTGGCTCCGGATACGTCTAAGATGAACTTTTATGAATTAAAGTTATTTAAAGTTATTTTCTTTTCGCGGGAAATTCCATAACCGAGCAATTTTTTCTGATTATATATTAAAATTGTAGCTATGCAGGTTCGATTCCCCTCAGAGACATATATTTTTTTTTTTCAGAGTTTTTTTTCAGGATTAGGGTTAGGGTGTGGAGCAATATCTATTGATGGTCCCCGAAAAAAAATATATATCTCCAATTATTAACAGTAAATGACGTCATCAACGTCTGCAGTAAATAAGAGTTCTCAGTTATTCTGTTTACTGACGTCATCAAAGTTTGCTAGACGTATCCCGAAAAAAAAATACGTAGTACGTCTTAGACGTATCCGGAGCCAGTGCGTTATTTTAATGAAATTATTGGTATACTTGCACTGACCTATAGATATGAATTATCGCTAAAATCCTGACCCCGGAAACGGAAAAAAAAATAATAAAGTCGCGCATGCGCACATATATACGGTCTCTGGAAAAAAAATATGGAGACCGGGGTGTCATGAGAGGGGTGACACCATGAGTTACCGCACCGGGTGACACCAACCCTAGTGACGCCACTGCCGGGCGGTAAAAACTTCGATCACTGACGATACTGTTGACACGTGCAAAGGTTTACGTACGGACTATTAGCAAGTAGTATCGGAGAGGCACATTGCCGGGTAAACTACGGGAATTCCCAATATATGTTCTAGCAATTAAATATTTAAATGTATACTTATAATTATTTGCTACTGGATTGAATGAAACCAAAAATGGGCACAGGCAGTTGGATGTAGAAATAGATAAAACAAAGAAACTGTAAGGGGATGAACGGTCGATGGAAGCTGACACCAGTGACAACCCTGACTGACACCCACCACTCTCTATCACGTACGTTCTCTATTGACACTAGTAAACGATGATTCATCTCCTGGGCGTTTGGTCTCACTTACTAATCATCTGTCAGTCAGTTAATGAAGACTTGCTTCAGCGCACGTCCCAGTTAGCGGTACACACATTGATTAAAAGATATTGATGACCCCGATCTGACCAGGACACCGGCTTACAGGGAGGGAGTCTCGTGTTCTCCGGGATGACGCGGTTTTTATGACGGATGGTGAGAGTCAGACGCCCGGGCCCCCCATCGATGGTAATGTACTTCTCGTGCCTCGCGGTCGTTATATGGTAGTCAAAGACTCAGTCCCCCACCCACCCACCTGTCCGCCCCCGTGGTGCTTTCAGAAATATCTCAGCCCCTATCTTGTTTGAGTTGCTTGGAAGGATACGGGGCAGAACTGTCCTATTAGTATGAGAGATGATATGGGAGAGATAAACATAAACATAAACATAAATCTGTGGATATCGCATGGTTGATGATTTTTTTGTTTTGTTTGTTTACGCACTGTAAATAGTTTAGTAAATACAATACCAATGATAGAAAGTTGTGACCTAGTAGCACTTTCAATTAGTGATAGTCCGTATGCATTTAGAAACTTTCGAATCTCCTCTTAGTTTTGATATTTCGCGATGAAAATAGAAGTGATAGGAAAAAAAATTTTTTTTGATGATAATAGCATGCAAAATGTTTTATAGTATTATATTTATAATTTAAAATGAACAAAAACTGTCTAAAAACTCTTACCATGTGCAGGTACAGGCACGCCGAGAGGGCGGGGGGGGCATGGGGGGTAATTGCCAGGGGGCCCGCATCTGTAAGGGGGCCCGGCCGCCCCGACCATGTCAATTTTTTCACAACTTATTGTTTATTAAGGGGCCGGCAATGGCTTCCTGCCCTGGGGCCCGTGTTGGCTCTCGGCGCCACTGTGCAGGTATTAAGTAGACTTTTTTTTGTAAGAAATAGAGAATGTGTCTAAAAATATAAGAAAATCTACGTATCTTTTGTGTGATTATAATTAGGGCAATATATTATCTAACTATTTCTTAGTGAGATAAAAGAAGCCATATTTAAATTTTAAGAAAAGGTCAAGAGCGGGGGGGGGGGGGGGAGGAGGGGGGTAGTGAGATGTAGATCGTGCATCAGTCCGTCATTTTTTGAAAGTTGAGGGAACGGTTTCAAATGTTCTAAACAGTGGTTTTTTTTTTTTATTATTTTTGTTTATCTTGTTTTAAATAGACGCACTATATTTAGACGCGTAAAAATCTACAAGAGGAAAATTATGTCGCTCTTTTTTTTTTCATTATTTTGAAAAAAAAAATAGCAACTGTAACAGAAAAGAGCAAAATTGTTGGTTCACATACAACTCACTGAAAACAATGACTGTATTTTTTTTTTAATCTAAAAAGACAAAATAAAGTAAATCAAGCACAGAAATGTCCAGAAAAAGTAAGCAGTGAAATAATGGAAAAAAAAACATATGAATATGAAAAATTAAACTGTGAAGTTAATGAGTATTAATAGTATGTGGTAATATGTAGATTTATTTTGAGTATTTCACATGTATGTGAACTCCGGAATCCTGACTGCTGGCGACATTTTAAAAAATTTTTAAAAAGTAAAAAGCCATAAACACACGTCATATGCTTTACGTCAGTTGGTATTGTACGACACTGCTACACGTCACTTTGTATTGCACGACACTGCTACTGTCACTGCTACACGTCACTTTGTATTGCACGACACTGTTACTGTCACTGCTACACGTCAGTTTGTATTGTACGACACTGCTACTGTCACTGCTACACGTCAGTTTGTATTGTACGACACTGCTACTGTCACTGCTACACGTCAGTTTGTATTGCACGACAGTGCTACTGTCACTGCTACACGTCAGCTTGTATTGTACGACACTGGTACGTTCCATTTTTCAATGTCAAAGGGTCGGTCTCATTCTATGTAAAAAAAAAACAACAGTTATCGTGTCATGGTCACATGGTGTAAAATATTACACCTGTATTTAAATTATGCTCATGCTACCATGTCTTAAAATATTGCACTAGATAAATATGTCTACTTGTAGTACAATTTGCTCACATGTCTTGATATATATTAATATTCCATTTTTTTTTAAATCTTTACCGTCACATCATTAAAAAAAAATCAAGTTTATTTCACGTGATGATGACGTCATTAGCAAATTAAAAAGAATATATTTATGAGTTATAAATAACAGTGCAGCTCTGTGTTACATTTGTTAATATTCTTCCCGAGGCGTAAAATACGCCGCCTTACCAATCAATATAATTACTGTAATTTTATTTTTAAATAAGCAATCAAACAAAATAACAGGCTGACATCTTCGGAGAAAATACATGGAATGCAAAGTTGAACTTTGACCTAACCCGAGCGAAACAACGCGAGGTGTCGTCTGTGACGTATTCGGGAAATTCCACAATCAATAAATAGTCCTGCGTCTTGAAGTTGTGTTTAATATATACAAATACTAACAAAAACTGTCATAGCCCTCTATTGTTAAGAGGACATGGTCCTTGACACCATTGTGGTTCCCTGGTGGGGCCAGTATGCCACGGCCTCCGGGTTGGACAATTATAAGCACAAATTGTTAGTATACAGTTAGCAAAGAGCCCCCCCCCCAACCCCGCACCCTACTCGTGTAGGCCGTCGGCCCTTAGAGCCAAAGTGTCACCACAACGACATGTCAAGAATATTTTACAGTGACGAAAGCTTAATATGACCTTGGTATATAATCTTTCACTCAAATCAACAAATCTATATAAGTGGGTTTCAAACCATTGTGATTCATGCCCCAACAGGAATATTTTTTCTGTTTTAGTGAACCATCTGGAAAGAAAGATTAAAAAAAATGTAAAATGAATGTACTAATTGCAGATATCCCCTTTTTTAAGTAATAAAATGTAGCCAATGGATGAAGTTCCCTCAATGTTCATGTGGTTCCTTCATGGTCAATGCACTGAAGACTATGGAGGGGAAGAAAGAAAGACACTGTGACAACCGTCCCATGATGGATTCTAGGATCTAAGACCAGGTCCGTAGCGTGCGGGGGGGGGGCGCCCCCCCCCTGCGTTTTGTCTGGCCCCCTTTGCTTGTTTGCTCTACTTAGTAACATTTATTTTCCTGACCCCCCCTTCCCCCGCTATTGGCCTGGCCCCTTGCTGTAGAATTCTCACGCTATGGGGTTAAGACAGTGGTGGGGGGGGTGAACATATGGCACGCGTGCCACAGCCTGCAAGCAGATCCTCATCAGTCTACACGCGACTAAAATATCACTTCCTTTAATTTTAAATTGGAGTGTTGGCACCTCTGCTATAAATAAATGCTGTTGTTTTTTTTGGATGAATTTTGGGCAGGCCACGAACTGATCTAAGAGATAAACATTTCATCCCTACATGGACTTCACTGACAGCAGCAGTCATGACGATGCCGGAAAAAAAAATATAGTGCCTTACGATTTGTAATATGTAATTGATACGTCACTCTACAGGGGGGGGGATAAATCTGACGTAACGTGAACATCTGCAGACTGTGTATACGTCATCGATAGAAAATAATGACGTCTTTGACATTTTGATTGACACGTGTCATGAAATTTCGAATTCGTTAGTGGTGCCACTCAAGACTCGACTAGCAAAGTATTTTTAAATAGGGTTGCCATATTTTTTAGGTTTAGGGATGTCGGTTCCGTGGGGGGGGGGGGAAGGGGGGTATGAAAACAGTAATGTAAAAAACACTTAAAATATAGAATAGATAATCTTTGCTATTTTATTCATAATGGTACACAAACATGATATTTTTACAAAACAAAACAGTTTTCTACTTGTTGTACCACTCGTATTTTTCACTTCTGTAAATTTGTATTACTGTGTTACTTACCAAAATGTTACTGATCACACAAGAGCAGATTAATCATTCTCTGATCTAATAATTTTGCTCAATTATTTCCAAGAAACTGTGCCCTGAATCTAAACCGGGACAATTTCAACAATCGGGCGGGACACCGGGACAACCCAGTATATCCGGGACTGTCCCGGCAAAACCGGGACGTATGGCAAGTCTATTTTAAAACAATAAAAAGGAAAGCAAAAAAAAAAAAAATAAAATGTAGGCCTAAAGCTGTTCTTGGCCCAGGTCAATTCCTAACGGCTAAAGACCGGCCCTTTAAATTCGTAAACAAGGGGGGGGGGGTGAATAGTTTTTGGGTTTTTTTTAAAAAAGAAAAAAAGCAGCATCTTTAAAATAAAGAAAATTGTTTGTCAGTTATAAGGCATGTTTTATGTATATTTTTTTTTAAAGTAATCACGTTCATCGTTTGAGAACAATAGGGAAAAATAGTTTAAAATAAATGTAAAACACAAAACTTTTAAATCAAGCACATGAAATCTTTTCGGAAAAAAAAACAAAACAACAATCCAACTTTTCATTTGCTTGTGCCATCTGAGTCTTGGATTATCACAATCATACAATCGTACACACTTGTAAGGTGCTCCGTTTCACCATACTGGGAGGGTGTCGGTTGATCTTCACAAGACACCATTCACAACTGAAATCTGACACCTCCTCTCCCCCAACCCCTCTTGTAAAGATTTGCCAGTGAGCTCGACCCTGATATCACCTCCCCCCCCACTCCCCCCCACCCACCACGACACTGACGTTGTTCCTGGGCACTAGGGCGCATGAAACATAAGATTCAATCATCTGAACACCATAGTGCTAAATCTGTTCATTGTTAGTACTTCAGTTACTCGCCTATTTACTGGGAGGACCACCTGCGGTATCATTTGCTTGTTTACGGTCATTCATTGTTTATCTTTTTTAATTGGTTTCACCCCCCCCTTCCCCTCCCCTCTCCCCGGGTCTCCATTTCCATTCAAATATCAAATGATAGGGTTATCATAATTTGGGATATTTGTGTTGTTTTTATTTTTATTTCACAGATGCACGTCATCGTTACAATTCGTGTTGACACTTTCTTGGTGTTTTTTAGGTCAGGCTGTTGTAGTGTTAACTCATGGATATCTAAATATAACACCAGGATAGACAACCAAACAAAATTTCATTCTAGCCGTGTACGGTTTAGGCTGACGTAAGGGTTAAACAAAGTTGCACTATTATATACATGCTTGCTTGTTTTCGTTCGTCCATTGTTTATTCGGGTTTTATTTTCTAAAATTTCTCTTTTGCTCGGTGAAATTTACGTATAATAATTGTTTTGGTTTATAAATCTAATTTTAAATATAATAAATAACTAAGAAAATGGTCAATAAGTGTTCTGCATACGGATGCAAAAGTGGATATGACAGTGTTGAAAAAGCGGAAAGTAAAGGAGTTTCTTTACATTCGTATCCATTAAACAATGTGGAATTATGTGAAAAATGGATTAGAGCTAATCCCTGCCAAAATTTTCAGCCTGGGAAATATTCAAAAATGTGTTCGCTCCATTTCTTGCCAAGTGATTTTGTTAGTTCTGGTCTACTAAATCACTATACAATGGACTTTGGGCCAGAGCTTTTATGTTTCGTGATAGATTGAAATCTATAATGAGCTTTCTAAAGGTATCTAATCCTCAAACTGAAGACAAAACCAACAAGTTATGTAAAGTACATTTTTTCTTTAACTTTATTAGATTGTAATGTATAAAATTGTTTCAGCCTTACCAAGATATTAAAGAATGATAAGAAATAAAGGTAGATATATTTTTAGGCAGTACATAAGGGATAAGCCGACTAAGTGGTGAATGAAGTTATGGGTATTAGCTGATTCTCTTTCTAGGTATACTTATGATTTTCATTTATATTTAGGTAAACAGGATAATGGGTCTTTTGGATTGGCATATGGGGTGGTAATGAAATTAATTAAATCTTTAGCTAAAGAGGGGTATAAATTATTAGTCGATAATTTTTATACTACTATACAATTGTCTAAAGATCTATGGAATTTAGGGGTAGGAGCATGTGGAACTATTCTTAGGACATGTAAAGGTATTCCCCAATCTTTGAAAAATATAAAAGAGGGGATATGAGATGAGTTAGAAAGGGAGTTATTGACAGTACGATGGAGGGACAATAAAACTGTTTCGGTTATGTCCACTATGCATAATGCAAATGGATTTGGAACATTTAAATGACAGACTAAGTAAATGGGAAATTTTAGGAACTTACTGTTGACCAACCAACCATAATACAGGATTACAATAAATATATGGGGGGTGTAGATAAGAGTGACCAGTTGATAAATAAATATAATGTTCTATGAAAAATTATCATAAGCTGGTATAATAGTTACACTAATCTTGTAAAATATTTTTAGCAAAGTTATAAAACATACTGAAATTGAGCTTTGTTGTTATCAATAGACATTAGAATGTTAATTTTTATAACTTAGATTTATATTTTTGAATTTTTCTTGTTGCATGGTCAATGTTGATCCTAGCAGATTTTTGGTCCTTTTTCTGTTAAAACACATCATTTTTAGAAATTTTAAAATATCTTTTGTATCTGATTATAATGTCTTCAAAAATATCCTACACACAGAGAATTGAATGTAGTTTAATAAAAAGTAACTTTTATTGAAATGAATCATAATGAATTTTTTTTCTTCTTTGTGTTTGTGAATTGTTTAATTTATTTATTTTTGTTTATTTTTTTCATCTAAACTTTTTAAAAATAATAAAATACTTGCATAATAATATCACTTTGAAACATATATTGTTAAAAAGCCCTTTCAATTTACTACATTTTCATGTATATACTATAATAACATAATTTTTAAAATAAAAGCTTTAGAGAAATATTAGTCGATAAAAATTTTAAAGACATTGACGAATTAAGATTGAAAAAGCTGGATGTTTTTTTTTAACAATGTCAACAGAGGAGGGCTATTGAAGCCATCTGAGTACACCTTCTCTACTTGCCTACTAAATTGGAAAGTATTCAATTCATTGAAAAGATCAGCAAGTAGTCTGAAACTATTTCTAGAACAAACAAATAAAAAAATTTGTTTAAATTGTTGATAGAGTAACAATTGATGAGTCATTGCTGATTGAAGAAATTATTTTTTTATTTCAATCATAATTTAAAAGAACTTATTTCTGTTAAATTTCTTAATTGTTCGTCTAAAAATTATGTTAAGCAATTGAATGAGACCGTTCATGAAAAACCAATGAAAAAACGAAAAATAATTAAATTGACAAAATAAAGATTTTAAATTAAAAAATTTGTTATTAAAAGTTTTCAAACTTTAATTGCGTTTGTGTTTATTTCATAAAAACATAAGTACCAAATATACAAAACTGCTATTAAACATGAAGACTAACGCTAAACACTTGATTGTGTGTCAGCCTAAACCGTATTTTTTAAAATATTGGTTGTCCTTCCTGATGCTATATCTAGATTTCCATGGTTAACTCCACTACTACAGATTCTTACATTTCTGCCCCCCCCCCCTTTACACCCTCAGACTCGCCGCCAGAGAGGGGACGGGCTGCCTGAAAACTTGCCGGTGGCACCTGGCCATCGGGAAGGGGGGGGGGAGGGGGGTTGGGGTGTCGTTTTCATATTCAGCCATAAAATATGTCGGCAGCTTGATAAAGATACGCATTTTGTTTTAAGGTTATTATTAGTGGCCCCATGACTTAATCGAGGCACTGACCCAAGACCCCAGATCCCACTGACTGTCATTAGTACTATTGATTTAGGAAAAATATTGTAGTCTATAGATTTTATCAGATTTAAAATGTGACCTTGCATTATTTGGTAAGGACTCGTTCGCAAATGACGTAACGCTTAGGGGGGAGAGGGAGGGGTCTAGGATTTTGTGACAGGGGCGAGGGGGGGGGTCTGTGAAATTGTGACGTCACAAAAAAATAATTATCTATGTGGGAATCCAAAATTACAATTCTTCTCAACTTGAAATTTTGAAAATTGACCGTTATAAAAATTTTGTATCTTAAAAATTTCGATAGTTATTACTTTTTTGACTAGGTTTGACTCAAAAACTGTTTTTTAATACGATAAAAGTTCATTATTTGATATTATCAAAGAAAAACAAGTAGAGAAATACACATTTTATTTAAAATATTTACATAACGGTCTTTTACATTTTAAACATGAGTCGCTTCAATATCACTGAGCGACACACCTTTAGTTTTTGGATTCGATTTTTTCTCTTTATTTTTATAAATTTATTTTAAATGTTTCAATTAAAACTAATTCAGAATTAAATTATCTATCAATTAATACCAATCTCGTAAAATAGAGAAGCTATTGAAATTTTCTCTATCGATCAGCATCTGTATGCCTTATGGGAAAATGTAAAAGAATGATTGTCTCCAAAAATAACGAAAGAAAAATCAATCAGTAATTTGAGGTATTTTAATTTATTTTAACATGTGACGTGACATAAGGGGGTGGGGTGAAAAAATTTGTGACACTTTGTGACAAGGGGGGGGGGTCAAAAATGTCGTTTTTTTGCGTTACGTCATTTGCGAACGAGCCCTTAAGGGAAACACTTGACTGTTAAGTACAGTCCAATTGTGTTCATCGGTGAATTCAAGGATGCTTTTATATCTTGAATTGTGTACAATACATGTACCAGTAAAGTCTATCTATCTATCTATCTATCTTTCAATATATCTGTCTGTCGATCTGCCTATCTATCTATCTATCTATCTATCTATCTATCTATCTATCTATCTATCTATCTATCTATCTATCTATCTATCTATCTATCTATCTATCTATCTATCTATCTATCTATCTATCTATCTGTCTGTCTGTCTGTCTGTCTGTCTACTACTATATCTATCTATCTATCACTCTATCTATCTTTGTCTCTGCCTCGCATTATAACAAAGGTTACTGTAAGGACATAGACAGACATAGATAAATAGACAGACGGTTGACGAGGAAAGAGATAGAACATTGTTTTGGTTATTTTTGTTTTGTTTTAAGTTTGAAGTAGGTAGGGGAATTAGGAAGGAACGGAGGAGCTAGGAAGAAGTATTTATTGTATTAAAAGAACAGACAACTGGTATTTATCGTAGAGACATGATTTAATGGTTAATGTTCATTATTGAATAACTAGTTCTTACGATTATTCAATAAAGTGATTTTGGTTAATAACTGGAGGTGTTATGAACTTGTATAAGTTGTGCAATTAAAGAAAGTAATTAAAAAATAAATATATAAAAGAGACCACCGCATCCATACCCTGACAGTTAACAACCAATGACGCAATATAACACTGCAACTGCGAAAAATCTCGCTGCTCCTATTCTTAAGAACTAATGTAAATTAAAAAAACAAGTTTCCAGCCAATAATATCAAAAGTTAAGTTCACAGATGAAACAAATAATGAAGTTACGTAATACTCGGCAAATACAAACAAATTTCAGTGCTCCAAATTCTCTAACTATTGGCGTCAGTTTAACTTTACTTTTATTTCTTTGACATTAGTCGTACATCTTGTTTTGTTTATCTTTTTTTTTTGTTGGTTTATTAAAACTCAGATAAACCCAATCATCACTGGTCACAGATAGTTACCCTCGCACCCTCTCCATACCTTTAATCTCCACCCTCCACATGTATCTCCTCCAAGCGCTACCTGTGGCACCACGTGGTGGTGAAACGCTATACCCCCCACCCCACCCCACCCCCTCCACTTTCCCCACGTGTTAATGCGAAGAAAATAGTCAGTAATAACTTTCAAACCTGTGATAAAGTAAACCCCCTGACATCTGGTATTGGTTCATCGACTTGTTTATCTTTTTCACTTAAAGGTTTCCCTCCGGAACGTTCATTTTATTTATAGTACTAGCCATTTTTTTTTATTTTGAATGTTCATTTTTTTTTATCTTATTTTTTTATTTCCAAAGCATTACTTTGAAAGCATGAGCAAGGTGAAGGCCACTTTCTCAAGCGAGAAACACCATTTGTTTTCTGGGAAATATCTTGTTACTTGAAACTAGACGATAAAATAAAACGTGATGCAGCGAGTACCTCGGTATACGATGGTTTTAGTTACACTGGGTCAATTATCGAGGTGCTGTCAGCGAAACAAAACAAGAAGGACGCAGAATGATTCGGTTTACGACGCACTATCGATTGGTTCCATTGAAACAGTTTAATATGTGGGTTGTCGATCTGGAGTTACACGTAACTATTAATGATATATTTATGTAGCAAATATGTCAGCTGTCGATCTGGAGTTACACTTATCTATAAATGATACATTTATGTAGCAAATATGTCAGCTGTCGATCTGGAGTTACACTTATCTATAAATGATACATTTATGTAGCAAATATGTCAGCTGTCGATCTGGGGATACATAAGTTTATAAATGATACATTGATATAGCCAAAGTAAATAAATAATAGTACAACAATTGTCGGACGTGTATAATTTCAACGTGGATGATTCACTTGAACCTGTGGTTGTGTGGAAACGTAGAAATAATCCATTACAACCCAATTGTTTTGACGTAAACTACTAATTCATCACCATCTTATTGTTTTGACACTAGTAATTAGTCACCATCTGATTGTTTGATTTGTTTCTGTTTCACCTCTAGTTTACACATTTGAAATAAAAGAAAACCTTTTTGTATTTACTTCCGTTTTTTTTTTCATTTTTCAAAGCTATATATGACACTAGTATGTGCGCGTATGAGCTGATATATTTTCAGTGAGCTTAATATAGAACTGACGTCACTAGAACCGAAACTGAGAGTGTCTCCAGATCCAGAGAGCAATTTAACGGTGTGCTCAACGGGCGCGCGCCAATTTTACACTTGTAACTATAATTTCTATATCCCTGTAATCTCTTAAGGGGCCCCATATTTCTTTCTGCGTCTGGGGGGGGGGGCAAGCCAATCTAAATCCGCTACAGCCCAGATCGAGTCATTCGATCGCAAACTATAACACCTTATGCAGGTCTACTTTATCACTCATTTCCGAACCTCTCAATTCTGGCAAAAACAAAACTCATTCAATATCCCAGAATTCTTGTGTTACTGTTCAAATTTATTTTTAAAAAAAAAATGACTCTAACGTAAATACACCTCACCAGGAAATGAGTCTCCAACAACTGTAATGTACTCGTTAGTGTTGTTTTCGTTGACGAAAACTAAAACTATCGTTGACGAAAATGTTGACTTTTCGTCAACGAGAACTAAAACTAAAACTAAAATTAGCAGCAAGACTAAAACTAGACGAAAACTAAAATTATTACAGAAAAAACGAAATAAAACTGAAACTAAAATATGACCTGGGACTAAAGCAACACTAGTACTCGTCTAAATTTGAATGAAAGCAAGTTGCAACGTGAAATGCATGAATTGTTGGTCTGTGTCATACCATGCCTTGAGGCTGGGTAGAGACTGGATTAAATATACATTATTTCCCATGTTTATTGAAATGTTCAGTTGCAGGGTAATAAACAAACAAAAAAAAAGATCGTCGACAAACACAATCATTTCAACCCCCCCGCCCCGAGTAGTTTAACATCTCGTAACGAAAAAAAAAAATTTAGTAATAATGAAATGTTGTACTTTATATAACTTATAGAGTAGACGATGTTAGCGTGTCGTCATAGATCACGTGACATAGCGTACAGACGTAGGCTGTATAAGGGAAACAACTATATATTCTTTTTTTTTTTTGTTTTACTTATTTAAACCCGAGGACAAAACTCCCAACTTTTAATATAAAATGTAATATTTAACTTGGATATAATAGATTAAGTTGATGCATTTTCTTAAACAATTTAACTGGATTTTGTTTTTTTGATTAAATGACTCGATAAGATTAAGTTTCTCAGTCCATCAACCCACGTTGAAAAAATTATGGGGCAGCTAACTTACAATATGGCAATAAAAATATGTTAGGGGGCCATTCAGATATTATATAACGCCGAAGGCGGAGGAGGGTGTGGTGGATGCAAATTTGTTATTTTTGTTATATTGTTATATCACACAAGTGTATTAAAATGTTATATGCGGGGGAGGGGAGGGTAAAAATTTTACATTTTTGCGTTATATACTATGTGAACGGCCCCATACGTCTAGATGTCATAAGAAGTAAAAATGCAGTTAAAATACTCATATATATATATATATATATATATATATATATATATATATACATATATATATGTATATATATATATATATATATATATATATATATATATATATGCACATTTTATACATATAATTGTCTTAAATATTTCTTTTATTTATGTGGGGGTTGGGCACAATGGAGATTGTGTCTGCTAGGGGTTCGGTCTGCTGGGGTTCTGTCTGCTGGGGGTTCGGTCTGCTGGGGGTTTGGTCTGCTGGGGGTTCGGTCTGCTGGGGGTTAGGTCCTACTGTCCCTCTTTAAATGTAAGCCGCCGGAATACGTTTCTCCCATGTTTATTTCAAAGAAAATCTTATGACATTGAATTATAAATATTCATGAGCATAAAAAATTAATTACAGACAGTGACGTAACTATCCCGGGGGCGGGCTCTGACATTGTTGCACTTGTCTCCTTGTCAAAAACAAAATAAAAAAAAAACAACTTAAATTTACTAGATGTTGCCCATAACCGGTGCTAGATGTTGCCCATTGACGGTGCTAGATGTTGTCCATAGCCGGTGCTAGATGTTGTCCATCGCCGGTGCTAGATGTTGTCCATTGACGGTGCTAGATGTTGCCAATAACCGGTGCTAGATGTTGCCCATTGACGGTGCTAGATGTTGTCCATAGCCGGTGCTAGATGTTGTCCATAGCCGGTGCTAGATGTTGTCCATAGCCGGTGCTAGATGTTGTCCATAGCCGGTGCTAGATGTTGTACATTGACGGTGTTAGATGTTGTCGATTGACGGTGCTAGGTGTTGTCGATTGACGGTGCTAGATGTTGTCCATTGATGGTGCTAGATATTTCCCATAACCGGTGCCAGATGTTGCCTATTGCCGGAGATTAATGTTGCCCATAACCGGTGCTAGATGTTGTCCATAGCCGGTGCTAGATATTGCCCTTTGCCGGTACCGCTAATGTCACTTCCGTTTAATTATGTCAACTAATTTTAGCATTTTTACCCCCCCCCCCCCGTCAACAACTGTCAAGCTTTCGGTAATCCCCCCTAGTAAAATTACGACCACCCTCCCCCCTCTTAAAAAAAAAAGAATAAAAACTATAATTAAAACGATGCTCCCCTCCCAAATATAACGTTAAATAACAAACAGGGCCGCAGCTTTTGCTTTTGTTGCTGGGGAAATTTTCGCCGCTCCACCGTTCTAAAAAGTGTGAGAAACCCTGAACAATATGCAACGTTATTCACTACACATGTCATGTTAAAATAGTGTTTAAGATCCTTTCATTCATTTATTATTGGCTGTTCTGTGTGTTAGAGTTCTCACACGTCTGTCTGACTTCTCTAATGATGGCTCTGGAACATCTTTCATCATCGTATTTAGCCCTTGCCATGATTTCATTTCAGTATTTTATATACTCTGAATGGCCACTTAAAAAAAACTTTTAAGCACCATAGCTGTAGCGCAGTTAGATATGTCCTTACTTGCAGTGACTTGCTGACTAAATCTATCATTGGTGAAATTCTTTACCAACACCCTAGCATTATAGGTCTCCTTTCTGTCTACGCATAAATGAGAAATTAATCAAAGGAAGTAAATTGGCTGATCCAGACTTAGCGCTGTGACTTGCAGCTGTTATGTGTACCTGTACACATTGTATAAATCAGTCACTGTCCTGGCCTTTTCCTCCTCAGTTTAATGCCTACCGATCAACACTTTTGAATTTTTTAAATATTTTTTTTTAATCAACCACACTTTTTTTATGTACAAATGAGATTAACAATTATTAACACAAAGTTATGTTTTGAATTTGTAGAGCAGTGTGAAATATGTGATGAAAGGATCACAGATGTAGATAGAAGGGCCAGGCCGGACCAAGAGCAGACGAATAGAGGGTTTACAATGCTTTATATGAACTAACATACATTAATAGTAGACATTATTAAGGTCAAGAAGTCACACTACCCTTCCTACGATACTGACCATCGTGCATCGGTAAACAGTATTTATCCGCAAATAAAATATCAGTGATTATAATTAATTGTTTTAGTAATAACGAAAAATAAAAACGAAAAAAACTGAATATAACTACAAGTAGTAAAAAAAGGGTTTACTTTATTACAATTTGTAAGGCGGTTAATTAATACGCACCGATATAAAGCGTTAGACAGCATCGGGAATGTCCGAATGTCAATGCGCAACATTGATTGGATAGTCCAGTGGTCGGCAAAGTGCGTGACTCTTTGGCTCCTTGAGTGCGGCTCTGGCATTTAGTTTTATTTAGTGTACTACTTATTTAGTGTAATAAAATTTAGTGTAATAAAAGTTTACTAAACAAGCAGAGTTGGCTCCCAATTTTTTTTTAAATTGTTGTAACGTTCATATTTGGATCTTTGGCTAATAAGTTTGCCGACCACTGGGATAGTCGAAAGTGAACATTATCTTACCAATAAAATAAGTCAGATTTAGAACAGTAGAGTAGCTAAAAAGGACAGAATAACATTAATTTAAAAAAAGTGTGTTGTCCAGGGTCATTAAAATGAAATGTTTCGCTAAATTATATCAGCCTGGCTAAGTCCACAATACACGATTGTGAAATTTCCCATCTTAAAACATGTAACAGCTTTAGATTGCTAAATGAGAGCTCTTCTGACCAGTAGCGAAATAGGAATGGGCTCCGATATGTGTGAAGTCCCTGAAAGGAAATCTCTTAGATCCTATAAACCACTAATGGGACGGTTTTTATGGTGCCCTTCTTTCATCCCCACCATAGCCGATAGTACAATGGCCATGGAGGCACCACGGAAGATATATATCGGGAACTTGAGCCAAGACCTGAAAAATTTCCTTGGTCCTCACCGGGGATCGAACCAGCGCTGTTAGGTCGGACGGATAGTCGTGTAGTAAATCGCTCAACCGTCGGCCAGAGAGGTCACTGGTTCGATCTTCGGTGAGGGCCATTGGATATTTCAGGTTATGTCTTAAGTCCCCCGCTATGTTTGCCGTGGTGCCTCCATGGCCATTTTACTATCGGCACTGCAAAAACAGTCCCAGTAGTGATTATATTTTATAGGATCCAAGAGACTTCATCTCATGCTTACAGGGACTCCACACACAAAGCACTGTCGTTTGCACTGGGAGGAGAGCACGAAAAAAAATGTAACTCGCACACGTTGTTTCAATCGCCAGCTACGACCATGCTGCTGACAGGAATATCTAACAGGATTATGCACATTGATACACAAATTAAGCAATTTTAAAATTTGATTTGTTCTTGTTTCAAAATTGTAATGGCAAAAAAATATTTCCAAGGAAGTTAATTTATATATACTAGTATACTGTATGTTAAAACTCATTTAAAATACGACATATTATTGTTTTACGACACATGAATATTTTAGACACCATCTATATGTTTCATTTATTGGAGAATATAATTTGGTTCTTTTTCAGGAACATTATTATAGAGAAGGTACATTAAAATATTCTGTGTACTTGGCACAGAAGGTTATCTCCTGTTCCAGATTCAGGCATGAAAACACTTAGCCTTGCTATTCCGGCCGATCAGTAAGTACATATCCCCTGCTTGGATGAAATCGATGAGATCCACATTCCGGTTTTATAAAATTTAAAATAAAATGTATAAATAGGGGCACTATAGTAAATTTAACAAGATTTAGTCAAGGAAAGAAAAAACTACATATTCAATGGTAGCCGGACTGGACTTCACAAAGTGCCATATTTGGCCACCGTTTGAATTTACCCTGCGTGGCCACACATGATGGCCGCATTTCGAATTTGTGTCCCCTTTTGAAGAGCTGCACCATATTTATTTCGATATTCCCCGTAATCGGCCGCTATCGCCCGATAAGCATGTTATTTTTTTTTATTATCACTGATAATATGTATGGTCGGCAGCACAATAGCTGAATGATAGAATATAAGGGGAGGCGACTAGGAGAAACATATACATCTTAATCATGCACTTAAAACGTACAACTGGACTATATAAAACTTTTGGTCAACTTTTTCAAAAAGTAAAAAAAAAAGTAAAGTTCCCTTAAGCCCCTTGGGGCTCAGCGGGTCAGATGAAGTGTAGAATTCATCTGTTTCTATAACCTCGGCATATAAAGGGATTGTGTGGTTAGCACAACGCCCAGCCGCCTATACTCCCCCAATATAAAATCGGGTACCCATTTAAAGCAGTGTTGAGTTTGGGGGGGGGGGGGGGGTCTTACACCAGGACATGAAAAAAATCATGAGGTTTGAACCCAGGACTCTCCAGTCGACAGTCGAGCGCTCTACACCGCACGACTATCCGTCCCCATAACTCTTTCAAAACTGAAGTAATTAAATGTTACGCCCTTTTGAAGTAATTTTCTGATGATATTTTTAGAGCATTTTCGAAAAAAAAATGCTCTATTGTCCCCGTTTTGTCTGTCTGTCATCACCCTAGATCTCAACAACCATAAGTCCTAGACCCATGATGTATATATCATTTTGTAGGTCTTGGCCTGCCAAGAAATGACTTTTTTTCCATTTCGCGATCTGACCTCTGAGGGTCGTAAAAGGGGGCTTAGTACCGTTTTTTACTATATAAGCTTTATTAATAAAGGAGCGCCCATTCTCAGCAACTATAAGTCCTAGACCCATGGTGTATATATCATTTTGTAGGTCTTGGCTTGCCATGTGTACATCAAAAGTTCATTTCGCGACAGGACCTCTGAGGGCCGGGCTTCAGGGCTCCTAAGGGGCTTATATATTATATATACACCTTGTACGTTCAATAACCCATTCATTTGGTGCGAAATACTGCAGCACGTAGTTTCACCAAGATTTATTAAGAAATTCATCAAATGAAATAGTAAGCTTGTATTCTGAGTTTAATTGAAAGTATCAGAGCTATGCAACAATTGACGGAGTTTTCGGACGATTAAATGACTACAATTTAGAATTTTTCAATTATGAGTCCTATTTCAGTGACCACAAATCACTTGTAGTTAGATTTAAGAGAAAATAATTTTGTTTTCAAATATAAGAAAACGTCTTTTTAATATCTTTTTTCAGATATATGCATTACACAATTGAATTTATAAACATTTACAAAATTTACAAATATTTACTGAAAGATAGCATACGTACTGATACATAATACGAAAATGCTCTAACACGTCCTGTGTCCAGAATGGAACAGGCTTAATTGCTTGTTTGACGTTACACCGCTTTAGTGTTGAGTGCGCGCATTTTTACAGAAATATTCACAGCAAAACATTCTACGACAAGCAGCTTCCTCAAATACGTATTGATATTTAGATTCTTGCGCACTATGACTGGTGGCTATAGCGGTATATTAGTGCGTGGATTAGTCTAAAAAAAGAGAGCGAAAATGTGTGTAACAAAATATTCCAGAATTAGTCAGTCCAACAAGATTCAATGAATAAAAATTTCGAGAGAGAGAGAGAGAGAGAGAGAGTGAGAGAGAGAGAGAGAGTTGTGCTCTGCTTATGTCAGGGTATATCTCTACTTGTCAGGGAAACATTTTGCAAGTAGTTAATCCAGCGAATATGTCACGTTGAGTTGAACATTAACAGACTTGCGTAGACGCCATTTAATGCAGTCTCGTTGTAAGACTTGAAGTAATGCATTACATCAGGTTGTCTTTATAATTTATGTACATTAAGTTCTTTTTTTCAAGGTTGAATATATATATATATATACATATATATATATATATATATATATATATATATTTATATATATATATATATTTATATATATATATATATATATATATATATGTATATTTCATTTAGTATCAACAAAATATGTAGCATCAGTAAACAAAAGCATGTTGAGTTGAATGGGCCCCGAGTTGTAATTACATTTTGGGGGCCCTAGACAGAGTTTACTGACTTTAGGCCAAAGAAATGTCGGGGACACCCTAACATATTCAGTAAGGGTTAATTCATAAAAGGGGGCGGTGGCTATAGACAGAATCCTATTTAAGGACTCTCAATAGGCTTATCATTTTCCCCATCATTTCCCCATCAATTCCTTCTTTTGAATTATAAAAGTTAACAAAAGACAAATTTTAACATATCAGGGATATATGTGGATTCTCTTTATGATTACATGTAGAGGAAGTTGGGGTAATAGCGGCCACATTTTTATTTCCTAGTTTATTATTGTGACTGAAAGCATTATCAATGACATACTGTGTTATACAAATAGCCCTATGGAAGTAGTACTATATACCAATAACAGTTGGTTATGACTAGTCTACAACTGATGAAAAAAAAATTTTTGAAAAATTTTTTTGGCCTAATTTACCCCTATGCTCGGGGTAATTTCGTCATAGGTGGCCAAAATTTCACAATCTGAAAACACACATATGTAACACAAACAAATATCAGTAGGAAGTTTTACTTTTTCATTTTATTTGTTTTAACTGTCATGTTCTAAAAGTTTATGAATTAGAATACTAAAAAATCTAGTGGCAGTATACAGTTTGTCAAGGGCCCCTTTCGGGGTCCATGCGGTCGTTGTCTAAGAGCATGATCACCTACCGAGTTCTGGCCAGTATTTGTATTTGTCCCAGCCACGTGGTTCCGATCTCGCGGCTGATGCGTGCCGAGACTTCGCTGACCGATGGTCAGCGAGCCGTGTAAGTCACGCCCATCACGCGTGATCAGTTCCAACAAACCGTGGGGCGATAAAGGGACAAAGAGTACCCGTCCCTCCCCCGCTTGAATGTAATGAAGGTACCAATTCCCCCTTCTATTTTAACCTTTCCCAGGTGACGGCAGCCACACTGACCACAGTGCAACACCTGGGAAGACCAAAGACGCAACATGAGGGGGGTGAATAAGGAAGTGGGGCAAAGAAACAGGGGAGTGCCTAGATTTCATTAAAACCAACTCACAGAATGTGACACAGTTATATTATAAAAAAAAATTGTTTCAGTCACAAAGTGAAGTTTTTTTGTTTTCTGTCTGTACCAGCACAGCTTGTGTGAGCCCACTGCTGGCATACCTCGCATTTAATCCAGGGCTCTGAAGAAACTGACCATAATTCAGCCGGCCGAATTTACCCCTTAAACTCTGACTTTTATTACCCCGTAACAAGGAGAGTGACATTTAGCAATTATTACGAAATAACCGGGCAATATTGCCAATGAGCGAAAACATAGACCTCATATGTATAAGAATTAATTTTTAATGCTACTTTACTAACTCAAAATCTCGCGCCGTATAAAATAAAACTCTTCATTTTATGAAACAATAAAAAAACTCACTTTGCCCGAATTAGGATTTTGCTTTGTAAACAAGAAAAACTTTAATGAACTCGCGATAAAAAAACTGCTTTTCACTTCCGGATATAAGAAGCACCTCCCACCGATGGCACGCGTCCAAAGATCCTACATACTAGAAGATAAGGGGGTGGACGAATTTACCCCGCGGCCGCTATTACCCCAACTTCCCCTATGTATTGTTCATTAGGCTACTGCACTCAGTGCCACCGAGAGGGGGGCGGGGGGGAGCAAATGCCCAGGGGCCCGGCGAGTTTTAGGGTGAGTTTTAAGGGCCCGGACTGAGCTTGCCAATCAACTTTTGAAAATATTATTATCAGCAGGGGGGCCCGTTACAGCCATGCCCAGGGGCCCGAAATTTCTGTCGGTGGGCCTGACTGCACTTTCATTTAAATGCATGAACATTATATTTGTATAAATGCCTTATAATTATTTGCTGGCACTATTGCGTATAAATATGAATGTATGTTTGAACTCAATTTTGTTATACCGGATTCGCTTAATCATTTGTACAGGCAATGTTTTCCTTCACCAGTTTGCCTAGTTCCACTGTGTTTATGAATGCATCTGATCCGGGGGTGGGGGAGGCGGGGATGGCATAAAGCTGTTCAGGGGGTTATGACTTTCTTTCTCTCAATATGCCAATACACTTGTCGTTTCTGTTGGAGAGAAACATTCTATACTCTGTGACATTTTACTCCCGATCCAGTGTCTCGCTGTCTCAATGTAAGACTATTCAAACATATAATCCTATCTATCTCGGTCTAGGCTGCATTGTTGTGACTAATCGCTTTAACCTATATATATATATATATATATATATATATATATATATATATATATATATATATATATATATATATATATATACAGAGAGAGAGAGAGAGAGAGAGAGAGAGACTAGTTGGCATAAATCTCCTTACTTATGTCTTGTATTGCGGTGAGAAATTTTTTTTCTACCTTTATAAGACCTGTTTATACATTATTTTGGCAACGGTCCAAATAGTCGTTACAACAACCCAAACGTTTTCACCACTGAACCTTTGCAGTATGCACACGTATATAGGCTAGTGCAGTGCAGTGCCGATGAGCTCAGGGTGTACGTTCTAAACGGGAAATGGGGGAGGGGGGTAAAGGGGAGGGGTGAACTAATTAGCACATTAAACATGACTTTTCCATTTTCTGTAGGGACCACCTACCCAACCCCCAATTAGTTGGAACAAACAATAACACTTTCACGGCGACATAAACCCCGTCGGCAGCGCCACCTACTAGTTATACTGCAGGTGACCTAATACTGGTATGTGTATGCACTGAGAGGGGAGGGACGGGAAGGGAGATTACATGCGTACGGGTATTGTAGGGTCGTGAGATGCCCCTCCCCCCCCTCCCCGTCCCATCCATATCCGCCGCGGACCAATGCGTCATTGAAAATAACAAACACAAGTAACTAGCAAACAAACAAACAACACCTTAATTAGTGGAGGGGGTTAATTAGGTTCGGCGTGTGTACGGTCTCGTGATATAGCGATCATGTTGTGTTGGGTCTCATGATATAGCGGTCATGTTGTGTATGGTCTCATGATATAGCGGTCATGTTGTGTATGGTCTCATGATATAGCGGTCATGTTGTGTATGGTCTCATAATGTAGCGGTCATGTTGTGTATGGTCTCATAATGTAGCGGTCATGTTGTGTTGGGTCTCATGATATAGCGGTCATGTTGTGTATGGTCTCATGATATAGCGGTCATGTTGTGTTGGGTCTCATGATATAGCGGTCATGTTGTGTTGGGTCTCGTGATATAGCGGTCATGTTGTGTTGGGTCTCGTGATATAGCGGTCATGTTGTGTTGGGTCTCATGATATAGCGGTCAAGTTGTGTATGGTCTCATGATATAGCGGTCATGTTGTGTACGGTCTCATAATATAGCGGTCATGTTGTGTTTGGTCTCATAATATAGCGGTCATGTTGTGTATGGTCTCATGATATAGCGGTCATGTTGTGTATGGTCTCATGATATAGCGGTCATGTTGTGTACGGTCTCATGATATAGCGGTCATGTTGTGTATGGTCTCATGATATAGCGGTCATGTTGTGTACGGTCTCATGATATAGCGGTCATGTTGTGTACGGTTTCATGATATAGCGGTCATGTTGTGTATGGTCTCATAATGTAGCGGTCATGTTGTGTATGGTCTCATGATATAGCGGTCATGTTGTGTATGGTCTCATGATATAGCGGTCATGTTGTGTATGGTCTCATAATGTAGCGGTCATGTTGTGTTGGGTCTCATGATATAGCGGTCATGTTGTATTGGTTCTCATGATATAGCGGTCATGTTGTGTTGGTTTTCATGATATAGCGGTCATGTTGTGTATGGTCTCATAATGTAGCGGTCATGTTGTGTTGGGTCTCATGATATAGCGGTCATGTTGTGTTGGTTCTCATGATATAGCGGTCATGTTGTGTATGGTCTCATAATGTAGCGGTGATGTTGTGTATGGTCTCATAATGTAGCGGTCATGTTGTGTTTGGTCTCATAATGTAGCAGTCATGTTGTGTTTGGTCTCATAATGTAACGGTCATGTTGTGTATGGTCTCATAATGTAGCGGTCATGTTGTATATGGTCTCATAATGTAGCGGTCATGTTGTGTTGTTGTGTTTGGTCTCATAATGTAGCGGTCATGTTGTGTTTGGTCTCATGATATAGCGGTCATGTTGTGTTGGTTCTCATGATATAGCGGTCATGTTGTGTATGGTCTCATAATGTAGCGGTGATGTTGTGTATGGTCTCATAATGTAGCGGTCATGTTGTGTTTGGTCTCATAATGTAGCGGTCATGTTGTGTTTGGTCTCATAATGTAACGGTCATGTTGTGTATGGTCTCATAATGTAGCGGTCATGTTGTATATGGTCTCATAATGTAGCGGTCATGTTGTGTTGTTGTGTTTGGTCTCATAATGTAGCGGTCATGTTGTGTTTGGTCTCATGATATAGCGGTCATGTTGTGTTGGTTCTCATGATATAGCGGTCATGTTGTGTATGGTCTCATAATGTAGCGGTCATGTTGTGTATGGTCTCATAATGTAGCGGTCATGTTGTGTATGGTCTCATAATGTAGCGGTCATGTTGTGTTTGGTCTCATGATGTAACGGTCATGTTGTGTATGGTCTCATAATGTAGCGGTCATTATGTGTATGGTCTCATAATGTAGCGGTCATGTTGTGTTTGGTCTCATGATGTAACGGTCATGTTGTGTATGGTCTCATAATGTAGCGGCCATTATGTGTATGGTCTCATAATGTAGCGGTGAGATTGTGTTTGGCCTCATAATGTAGCGGTCATGTTGTGTTGGGTCTCATGATGTAACGGTCATGTTGTGTATGGTCTCATAATGTAGCGGTCATTATGTGTATGGTCTCATAATGTTGCGGTGAGATTGTGTTTGGTCTCATAATGTAGCGGTGAGATTGTGTTTGGTCTCATAATGTAGCGGTCATGTTGTGTTTGGTCTCATGATGTAACGGTCATGTTGTGTATGGTCTCATAATGTAGCGGTCATTATGTGTATGGTCTCATAATGTAGCGGTGAGATTGTGTTTGGCCTCATAATGTAGCGGTCATGTTGTGTTTGGTCTCATGATGTAGCGGTCATTATGTGTATGGTCTCATAATGTAGCGGTGAGATTGTGTTTGGCCTCATAATGTAGCGGTGAGATTGTGTTTGGTCTCATAATGTAGCGGTCATGTTGTGTTTGGTCTCATGATGTAACGGTCATGTTGTGTATGGTCTCATAATGTAGCGGTCATTATGTGTATGGTCTCATAATGTAGCGGTGAGATTGTGTTTGGCCTCATAATGTAGCGGTCATGTTGTGTTTGGTCTCATGATGTAGCGGTCATTATGTGTATGGTCTCATAATGTAGCGGTGAGATTGTGTTTGGCCTCATAATGTAGCGGTCATGTTGTATCCCCTCCCCTTCCTCCCCCCCTTCTATAACGAACGTCTATAAATAGTCGCATTTTGGCCAAGGTTTCATACTTGAAAACTGGACATATCTGTATATATTTTTTGAATAACAAATAAGCTTATAAATACAAGGACAGTGTATTGTAAATCATTGGACATTTTTTTACCCCCCCCCCTTGTCAACATCTTGTCAAACTTTCCGAGACCCCCCTATAAAATTACGTCAACATTTGATTACCCCCCCCTAAAAAGGTGGCTTCCAAAATGTTTATGTGGCAAAATTAGTAGGAATATAGTTAGTTTAATTAAAATACTGAATGTTAAGCGAGTGTGTAACACAGAACTACAAACGCTGCTTAATTTTCCTATTTATTAAGCAATTATATTAAATTTAAACATTGTTGACGTCAACTTTTCTTGACCTCCCTCCCCTCCCCCTTGTCAACAATTGTCAAAAATTTTCTGACCCCCCCCTCCCCCCTATTTTGCTGACGTAATTAATGGACAGCCCCTTAAGCAATAACAATGCCAATTGCCAAACACGTGTTTCTCTCGTGATAATACAGCTAAGGACGTATGTCAACCCATGCTTACCCCTTCCCTGTCATATTTCGTGACGCTTCGCCCACACATAAGTCTTGTTTCCCCCCCCAACTTCCCATCCCAACAAAAAATACGCACAGATGTTCACTAATTGTATCATTCAAGGTCATACATTAGAATTAAGAAATGCCAATCCTATTGTTTCAAGGTTGTATCTCTGATGTATGCGTGACAATTTCTGTGTACGGGTTTTTTTTTTTCCTTTATATTAAAATCTTGTCTGATCTGGTTATAGAATTGGGTTATTTACTGATTTTCTTTTCTGCAACTCTGTTGTGAAAAAAAAAAAAACAATGTATCGGCAGTCAAAAAACGGCCGGTCCGACAGTTAACCCATAGTGCCAATATCGGTCCGACTATCGGTCGCTCCCTAGAACAATCGGCCGATCCGATATTAACCGATAGTGCCAATATCGGTCCGATACCGATAGAGATCCGATTATCGGTCGCTCCCTACAATTCAGTGGTTGTAAACTCTAAAAAACAATTTTTATTTTGTATTTAAACTGATAGTAAAAATGTCCCATACTCATACATTAAAATAAAATCCTATCAGAGTTACGGGTCTTGCCCTTTTTTTTTTGTTGCTTTCTTTGGCCTGGTCAGAAATAGTCAATCAAAGGGATATAAATAGTGAAAACTCCAAGATTTTTCCTTCCCCGTTAATTTCTTAATTCACTCGTTTGGTAAAAGTCGTTCGAATTCCAAACAATACAAGTCCCGAATCAATTACTTTTCTTTCTTTTTTTTTTTTTTTTTTTAAATTTTGATCTGTATTAAACATCATATTAATTAATATGCATTATTTCATTCCTGGATATTCACATTCACGAATTTTCAAATTAATTAAATGCATTACAACGGCTAGACTCTGAAATAGTATTGTATATTGGAAACAGAATTAGTTTTCAGTTAGCTAAGTAAATTTAAGTTTCATTTTCCCTTAACGGCCATCGAGGCAGATGAAATGTAGAATTTTATTCCCTCTGAATATTTAAGGAATTGTGTGATTAGCACAACGCCCAGCCACCCTTGACCTCCCCACCTAAACTCAGATACACATTTTAAGCTGGGTGGACTTATGGAACTTTAACCAACTTTCACCAGGGCCTGGACAATTTCCTTGTGCTTCTCACCGAGGATCGAACCCTGGACTCTCAGGTCGACTGTCGAGCCACTGTGCGCCACCTGGGCCATCCGTCCCACACAGTTAGCGTAAAAGATGCACTAAGAAAAGGCTCCCCAGAGGTATTGTCAGAGCACATGCAGAAAATGACAGACAACAACTTTGTGTTCGAACGTTTAGTTGATCGAACTTAAAATCGTTTGAATAAATGGCTTACTTAGAAAAAACATTCACTTGGTTATATACATAATACATGTGCAGTCTGTTTCGTAATACACATGTAGTCTTAGTCATAATACACGTGTAGTCTTAGTCATAATACACGTGTAGTCTAAGTCATAATACATCTGCAGTCTTTTTAATCATACACGTGTAGTCTTAGTCATAAAAAATGTGTAGTCTTATTCATAATACATGTGCAACAATATTGCTTTCAGTAATAGTTCAGTAAATCTGCTGCCACAGCCCCACGGTTTTTTTACCTAGCCCCCCCCCTCCACTTCCCCCTTAATTATTTCTAAAAAGTTTATGTGTAGGACTCAAGAATACCTAAGAACTGCTCTGTGCCTGTTTCCGTGATTGTAATAACATTCATGTTTCATCATGTTGTTAAATGCTCTAAAGGAAAATCGCAACAGCGCAGTCTTGAGTATTTTAAAAAAACCCACATCATTCAATAAACTATGTACAATTAACAATCACAATGGCCACTTTTCTTCACTGCCGGCTTTATTTATCACAGCTCTGCTCTTACGTCACAAAGTCACTGCTTTCAATACGTAAATTGTATGGTGCGCTGGTCTACGGGAATTCCCTATTCATATCACACCGCCGAGGGCAATGAGATAGTTATAACAATATATCATCAACAAACTAATTACATTTTTGTAAATTTTGTCAAAGACAATATTTCCAGGTCTAGTTAAGGTTTAAAGACGGTCCAAAGTCCCCCCTTCACCCCGCAGTACTATACAAACTGAGAAACACTGCACACAGTCTTCATTCAGAATCTTTTTTTTTAATGTATTTTTAATTCAATCCTAATGTGTAAAAAAAAATATTATAATTGAATTATTTTGTAAGAATAAAAAAAAATTAGGAAGAAAAATAACCCGCATTATAAAATCAATCCTGTAGAAAGATCTGTCTTAGATACAATCACTGAGGACATCCAGACAAGCTTTTGTGCACCACTGCTACAAACACCCAACAAAAATTTCATATAAATGATCCAATATAATAAGATCCCTAGATTTGAGGAGTTCCATGCTAATAGGCCCTTGTGTGAAGCCTGTTTTCCTGCGTGTGTGTATGATTTGCATTTCAATTTAAACACCGCATAACAGCAAACACGTGAATAAATAGTCATCGTTTTTTTTTGGTGGAGTTTTTTTTTTGGCGGGGTTTTTTTTTTGGTGGAATTTTTTTTTTTTGGTGGGGGTTTTTTTTTTTGGTAGAGTTTTTTTTTTGGCGGGGTTTTTTTTTTTTTGGCGGGGTTTTTTTTTTGGGGGGGGGGAGGGGAGGTTCTATGGGAATACTTTTTGATGCATTTGCACACCACAGGCAAAAATACCTGTTGGGCCCCTAAAGCAGCTTCGGGCAATACATGTTGGGCCCCTAAAGCAGCTTTGGGCAATACCTGTTGGGCCCCTAAAGCAGCTTTGGGCAAACTATGTCCCACCGCTCCCGCGGTCCCTCTGTACTGTTGTTATCCGACCTGTTGTGAGTGAATTAATGACAATTACTTCTTGGTTCGTCCCGCCTGTTTTAACTTAACGAGCCCAGTGGGAGCCGCTACTCATAAAGTTTTGCCCGGCTGGCGGGGGTCCTTATTGAGGGATGTGGGGGGACCCCTGCTTTAGCCTGGATCGCCCTATCTATAAGAATGGCCTTTGTGTATTACTTGTACGGGTTTTGGGGTAATTTGAATGAGCACGCACACACACACACACAAATGAAATACATTTGCAAAATGAATCGCAACAATACACTAGTTAACACTCTAGCAGCTGGGGAATTATTTGACACAATAGCCCCGGTAGACTATAGTTGAACAATGATGAACTAACGCAGGTGTTTAGAAATATAACAATTATAATTATTATAGTTGAACAATGATGAACTAACGCAGGTGTTTAGAAATATAACAATTATAATTATTATAATATATACTCGCCTTGAGTGTGAGGGGGGGGGGGAAATGGATGTAGACTTGTATGTGAAGAAGAGGAAGGGGTTTTTTTTTTTTTATTTGGTGAGGCCTGTGAATAAATGTGAACATATAGAGACAACAATAAAGTAGGCCTTTATAAAGACAACATTTACTGAGCAGATAAAAATGCACACATTTGTCATGGCTTCATGGATAATTGGACAAGTGGAATTCATATAGAATAATGATTGCTGTATGCGTGTTATACAGTAGTAATATATATATATATATATATATATATATATATATATATATATACATATATATTTCTGATTTTTCATTTCCCAAAATATAATATGGCGTAAAATGAGAATAAAAATTATAAAAAAAAAACTTTTTATGCCGTAGAAATATAGGCCTATTTATAAATTATAATTACTTAAAAAATTGGGTGCCCCGTGTGTGTCCATGGAGATTGTGGCTTATGGTCAAAAGTAAAGACATATTTAGTTTAATATATTGAAATCCCCCGCACTTCAAATGTAAGTCACGGTAATTATTTTATTTATATATATATTTGTATTATAGAATAATTTTTTTTCTTACTTTTTTATTACATTTTAATGAACGCTTATTATTTTTTTAAGTTTTTCTTTATCCATATTTTTTTTTAATTCAAACTTTTTTTTTTCAAAGGAAATAAACTTTCTATGTTTTTTTTGTAAACTTTTAAAAGTTATAATCAATATGGCAAGTCTTTATAAGAAATGAAAGCTTCAATATTTCACGCACTTACATACCTGTGCAAGGCTTCGTTTTTTATTTACTTCTACAGGATAATTTCAAGGAGAATTGTTTCCCATTATAAAAAAAAAATTCTTAAAGGTAATTAACTTCGTATTTATACAAGATTTTATTCATGAACTTGTAATTATTTAACGGTGTATTGACATGTACACATAAATTGAACACAGAAACTGGAACTAATAAAAGGCTTATAAATAAATAAATAAATATATATATATATATATATATATATATATATATATATATATATATATATATAATATGAAACAGCATTAAACGTTATCTCATCATGTAATTAATGGAGTTATAATAAGATGGGTTAACAATTAGTCACGTATTTTAACATTAAATGTATTAATTATTTTAATTGTATTTCTCTCGGGAAACCGCTACTTTCCATTGACGAAATGTT
The DNA here is from genome assembly GCA_021962125.1 of Bulinus truncatus. Lineage (NCBI taxonomy): Eukaryota > Metazoa > Mollusca > Gastropoda > Planorbidae > Bulinus > Bulinus truncatus. The sequence goes on along the minus strand of JAGDYQ010000179.1, from coordinate 489,200 downwards.
AACCGGGAACTGAGCGGCCAGTGGTATTGTAAATCAAAACAATGTAAATTATATAGAAAGTCGTTTTTTCCATTTCCTCTATTGTATTATTTCTAGAACGTTTAATTCTAGTTGCAGAGCTTGTTGTTGTTGCAGTTGCCGATGACAGTATTTTTTAGAGCATTTTCGAAAAAAAATGCTCTATTGTCCCCGTTTTGTCTGTCTGTCTGTCATCACCCTAGATCTCAACAACCATAAGTCCTAGACCCATGATGTATATATCATTTTGTAGGTCTTGGCCTGCCAAGAAATGACTTTTTTCCATTTCGCGATCTGACCTCTCAGGGCCGTAAAAGGGGCCTTAGTACCGTTTTTTTTTACTATATAAGCTATATTAATAAAGGAGCGCTATATCTCAGCAACTATAAGTCCTAGACCCATGATGTATATATCATTTTGTAGGTCTTGGCCTGCCATGTGTACATCAAAAGTTCATTTCACGATAGGACCTCTGAGGGCTGGGCTTCAGGGCTCCTAAGGGGCTTATATATTATATATACACCTTGTACGTTCAATAACCCATTCATTTGGTGCGAAATACTGCAGCACGTAGTTTCACCAAGATTTATTAAGAAACTCATCAAATGAAATAGTAAGCTTGTGTTCTTGAGTTTAATTGAAAGTATCAGAGCTATGCAACAATTGAGGGAGTTTTCGGACGATTAAATGACTATAATTTAGAATGTTTTCAATTATGAGTCCTATTTCAGTAACCACAAACCACTTGTAGTTAGATTTAAGAGACAATAATTTTTTTTTCAAATATAAAGAAACGTCCTATTATATAAATTTATACAGTACTTACAATAACGTCAACAAATGTTTAAAACGACATAACAACGCAGAAAAGAAGAGACACAGATAAAATGCTTCGGATACTATGAAGCCTAACGCTGCGCGTGCAATTTCGGGGAATCCCACAGTTCAAATAAAAGAGCGTTAAACCGAATCAGCGCTAAAAGAAACAGAGTTAAGCGGGGTCTTACTGTATTTATATATATATTTAAGTAAGGTGGTAAATCATAGCTAGTGGGGTAGGCAGCTAATACTGTTGTGGTGTAATGTGTAAACAATAGATATTAATGGAATTGTTTAAAAAATTCGATAGAGAAATAAAGGAGTAACAGCTGCGAGGAAGTACGTTGGAAATAAACAGGAAATAAATATGTTGGGTTCATAGATTAAAATCTTTACTTCCCACCCGGGAGTTATGGGTAAAAAAAAGTTTCTCGTACCACTGTGCTAGGCACTGTTAGCCTTGGACAATAAATATTTGTGTGGATCGAAATCTATTTTCATAGTTGTAATACCAATCTAAGCCATACAAACAGCCTATTTGTAATATTGATATAGACTAATAATAAAAAAAAACAACTAATACAAAACCCCCCTTTCTAATGAATGACACGTGGCAACTCATTTCTCGCAGGCAGTAAATGTCATCGTAAGTGACATTCAGTCGTGAGATCGACTTACCTAACTGGCTTGTCGGGGGGGGGGGGGTCATGCTGATGTGACGTCTCCTGCAACTAGCCGACGGATGTCTGGGACATGGTTATACCCCCCGGGTCTACACCGCCTGACATGATGTACCGGTGTACCGACACGTATATGTATCTCTGTGATTTGGTGATCGAGGATGGATCGAGTGGCGGGTTCGAATTTCATTGACGCCATTCATCCGTGTTGCCGGATAATAACGATGACGAAGGGGTACTGCAATGCAAAAAATAGTTGGTCTCACGTTATGTCTTGGATTCCCAGAGTTACTGTATAACACACTAACCGCTGTCTCGCCGAAGACATATGCTGCCTACAGCTATTGTGCTGCCTCAAATGCAGCGCTTCTCAAAAGGTGTTCAAATGAAGCCACAACAAATCAATGCGTCAAATTTTCTTTTTTTTTTTTTGCGTTCTGGACTCTTAAAAAAAAGTTTGGCCCTCCGATGTTTAAAGTTGATGTAATTGTTTGGGGTGTGGTGGGGTGGGGCGGGGGGGTACTCAGTTTAGTTTTCTACGACTTTAAAAAAAGAAGAACGAAAATCACTGCTCTCAGGCAGTCACAGGCTCGGCTACAGGTGAGCCACTGCTCTCGGGCAGTCACAGGCTCGGCTACAGGTGAGCCACTGCTCTCGGGCAGTCACAGGCTCGGCTACAGGTGAACCACTGCTCTCGGGCAGTCACAGTCTCGGCTACAGGTGAGCCACTGCTCTCAGGCAGTCACAGGCTCGGCTACAGGTGAACCACTGCTCTTAGAAAGTCACAGGCTCGGCTAAAGGTGAATCAGTGCTCTCAGGCAGTCACTGGCTCGGCTACAGGTGAACCACTGCTCTCAGGCAGTCACAGGCTCGGCTATAGGTGAACCACTGCTCTCGGGCAGTCACAGGCTCGGCTACAGGTGAGCCACTGCTCTCAGGCAGTCACTGGCTCGGCTAAAGGTGAATCAGTGCTCTCGGGCAGTCACAGTCTCGGCTATAGGTGAACCACTGCTCTCAGGCAGTCACAGGCTCGGCTATAGGTGAACCACTGCTCTCGGGCAGTCACAGGCTCGGCTACAGGTGAGCCACTGCTCTCAGGCAGTCACTGGCTCGGCTACAGGTGAACCACTGCTCTCGGGCAGTCACAGTCTCGGCTACAGGTGAGCCACTGCTCTCAGGCAGTCACAGGCTCGGCTACAGGTGAACCACTGCTCTTAGAAAGTCACAGGCTCGGCTAAAGGTGAGCCACTGCTCTCAGGCAGTCACAGGCTCGGCTACAGGTGAACCACTGCTCTTAGAAAGTCACAGGCTCGGCTACAGGTGAATCAGTGCTCTTAGGATGTCGTAGGTTCGGAAGCAGTTGAACATCTGCCTTCGGTAATCATAAGTTCGGCTACAGTTGACCCACTTCTCTTAGGCAGCCACAGGTTCGGCTTTAGTTGCAATGGAGACAAAAGGGGAAGGGGTGTTGGCCTACAAACTTGTTCCACGATGTGACTAGGAGGAAATCGGTGATGAGTTGAGAGAGAACAGTGTTATATATATACAATGATGTCAGTTATCTAAATAGATGATGAATAGGTTGACTTGGTGCTTACTCTATGTATCAGAGGAATGGTATTCTTGAAATAATTACTAACAACCATGATGGCATATTACAAAACTTCAGCTGTTACCATATGTGGAATGTCTTACAACTAGGGCTGTACCAGATTCAAATTTTTAGATCCTGCAGGATCGGAACCGGAATCGGATTTAATATTTGAATCCTGCCGGAATCGGAACAGGAACCGGATTTTACCGAATTAAATAGTAATTTTTCCGAAAGAAGTAGTAATTTCTCGCCTAACATAAAAAAAGATATTAGATGTTTATTAATAAATGAATTCCAATATATATATATATACTGTGGCACCACCCGATAGCTTATTTTTCTTTAGTTTTCCATAGTGCCGTCACCGAACCGTGTTATTTCATTCATAGTTTCATTTAAACCATTATCTGACTATTTCCCATAAAAATGCAAATTAAAATGCATTTCATATCTAAATCAATATCACTGTAATGTTCAATTAAAAATGTATCTTCAAGTTATTTATCTAAATTTGCGAGGAATTTTATCCAAATCGTGACAAAGTCAATAAAATAAATAAATGTGCAGAAAAATAAATTATTGAACTTTTTTGAAAACTGTAAACACCCAAAAATAGATCGTTGTCTGCTCTTTAAAAAAAGTTAAACTTTGATAGCTAAATATAGTTTATAGAAAACATGGAATCAAAAGTAGCGGAAGATAAAGTGTCGTATTACTAGACCAGGGTCGGAAACCTTTGAGACGGAAGAGCCTAACGTTATAGTATACAATTTTCTCAATTTTTAAAGAGCCACTAAATTTGTTGTTTCAATATTACGGTATTTGATCAGGCCGCAATTTGACATCGAAAGAGCCACAACTTGACATCGAAAGAGCCGCATGCGAGCCGCAGGTTGCCGACCCCTGTACTAGACTAAATACGATTCAAATCTTCCTTTTTAATATATTTGTACTTACATATAGAACTAAAAGCGATCGACGTTATTGTAGTTTTAAAATCAAAGGAATTTATTGTTTTAATTTAATTGTATAGCGCTAAATATTTCAAAATTATGTTGCGCTAAAAAAATTTCTTACAAATTTCAAGCAACAAAGAAATCCGGCTTAATTCCGGCACATTTTAACCGGAACCGGATTCGGAACCGGATTTGTTAAAACTGCCGGAATCCGGCTTAACAGGAGCCGGAATCGGATTCCGGTACAGCCCTACTTACAATTATATATTTATGTGTGTGAGTGCAGAGGAATCTGGCTCCTCTCGTGTTCACGATTATAGGGGCTCAAAGCTAGTCGATCATTTACATTTTATTCTTTTGAATTATGACAGAGGAATTATAACAATGATTCCCTCCTCGTGGGGGGTGGGGGAAGGGGTTGAAGGGGTGCAATGCTGCAAAGATGACCCTTCGCGCGTGAGTATGTTACTGTTAATTGCCATGTTGATTTTGTCAATATTCTTGGCTTAACATTTTTATTCTCTGTACGTTTATTTCTTCAATTTACTGTTACTGTGAAAACCATCAGTGATCTCGTCTCGCCAGTCTCATTGTGTCATTTTGAGTCTCCTCCCTACCATGGGCGTATATGACTTCCATCTAGTTTGTTGAAATTGTATTAAGAAACAATCTCTGGACGCTCGCCATCCCCCCCATCACCACCACCCTTTCTCCCTCCTTCAAGAGTTATTCACATATTTAGTTCTGTAAACCTCGAGGGTAGAGCGAATCTAATAAGTTCCGAGGGTAATAGCTTCCCGGGACTAACCCCTGACGGTTCCAATACCGAGCAACGTCTCCAGCATCGATAGTTCAATTTCTCAGCTCACTGGCCTGACGACAATTTAATCAACTTATTTGCCACGGACACTGAGCCAGGACGCGTTCGATACCCCTCGATGTTGTTGTTGTTTTTTTTTTTTGGCATATCCGATACCAGCCAATGGGAATGGCCCGATAATGGCGGGAGAGACTAGGAGACGAAATGGCGCAGAACTAAAAGGGGGTCTGTAATAAGCTGAAGTTTTCCCAGTAATACACATGGCTTGTCAGTTCATCTATCAAATTGTTGTTTAAATGGAGGCATTAACATTTATTATGGGTAGAAAATATTTATGAACTTGCGTGTTTTTGTTTTTTCAATAAAACTCTTCAGCTCTATTATCTCTATTATAAGAATGTACATTTTAGCTGAAAATCGGCTTAATTTAATGTATGGTCTAAAACTTAAGAAGCAGCCACAAACTTGCGCCTAGGTCTGTCTAAAACAAATAAAGAGCGTTTTTCTACTCCTAAATCTGAACCCTCACCCACCCCCCTTCACAAATCTGGTAATGCTAAGTGAGGGGAGGGGCTCGTATGGGGGGGGGGTGGCGTTTTCCCTCCACTCATGTGAAGAACAGAGTTGAATTATGAGCAAGATGATGGATGGCTATGGGACCCATCTCAGGAAACTCACGACTGTTGATATTAATATGAAATCTGTGAAAGGTTGAAATCTATTATTAGCTGAGTTTTGGGACTGTTTTGGAAACTACCCTGTTCCTGTGGCTACAACTATTTCTATGTCTTTGCTGTTTCAATGAATGGACTATTTCCATGACAACACTGTTTGCATGATTTTCTATGAACTCACTGTTTCTATGATTACACTGTTTCTATGATGTTTCTATGATAACACTGTTTCTATGAACAGATCTTAACAGGTCTCTGTAAGGATAACACTAAATGTGGCCGAAATAGGTCTCTCAGGGCTACTTTTGATCCCTGGATTAGTGTGGCTCCCAAATCATATTTTTTTTGTTTTCAGTCCATTTATATATGTAAGGGAAAAAGTAAATCTTGCTCAATCGAACACGATAACGTTGTGTAAAGCTTTCTCTACGTCATGAAAAACGGGGAATGCTGCTTCCTTGTGCGTTGCCTCGCTTGAACACGTTGCTTTATCATTTCTATATTGAACTCTTTATTATTATTATTTAATCACTAGCTGTACCCTGCAAAACATTTGCATAGAGTTATATCCCCTTAGACTTGATCGGCAGGCGAGGTTATTTTTTCATATTTATAACCAAAAAAAAATCCAATCTACGCAGATGCAGAAATTCCAGCTTTCATTAGGTACTTCAGTGATATGAGGTATCTGTTAAGATACGTGTTTCTGGGGTAGGGCGCGACCGCCTTGAAGGCCGTGGTTAAGGGGCCGCTAGGCTGAAGAGGGGCCTGCGATTGGCGTGAAATAAACACGAGAATTATAGAACATTGGTTGGCGAATACAGGAACGATAACTCCATAGGCTGGCAGGGGAGGGTGGGGCGAATAACCCCTTCAGCCTCCCATGCAAATATAAAACCCTCTTTTGTTTAAATCAACGTAATGTTCCCCCCTCACCAATGGGCATTCCATCTATTTTATGTGATACATTGATAAACAAATATAAGGCGGCAGCTACACAAAAATAACTACAGAGAATTCGATTACGACTTAGCTGATTTACATTACAACATCATCCACCCCACCACACCAAATCCCCCCCCCCGCCCACACACCTCCATTGTTCATTATTTTTAGTAGTTCTTGACTTCTGCCGCACTAATCGTTCCCATTCATTGGGAAAATAAAAATCCCAGATAATTGTGTAGTAATTACATTTTTTTTTATTCTTCATCTTCTTTCAAGCTGCCAAGAAATAGAATTTTGATTTCTGGAGTCGGGAAGTTAACGAAGACGAGATGACTGGCCGCGAAAACTAATGAAGCGAATCTTTTATTTTTCTTTCTTTTCAAAGTCATGAGAAGAAGTTTCATACTTTCTCAAGTCATGCGTAAGAGATGGTTGGAATTACTGATTTTTGCTGGTCAAGTTATCAAACACAAAGTACACAAATTATCTTGAAGTCAATACTAGATTAGAAAAAGTAAGAATGGCGTCACTCGGAAGTATTCTCTCCTTCGCCCCCCCCCCCGGTGAGAAATTCGCGGGTTGTTAAGATATTAGTGATATATGTAGAACAAGCACTCGTGGTGAGCCGCTATGATCAAACTTACTATCCCTCAAGAGTTTACATTACGGGGTCAAGCATGTTTGTTCTGATTTTAACACACGTATCGACAAACTACACGCTAATCTTTATCGCCCTTGTATAAATGTTGAATTTAGTGTCGCCACGGTTACCTGCAGCCCTCGCCAAACTGTCTCGGTTGTTGGATTCACAGCTCTGACGGAGATTGGGTTCATTGTAAAACTACGGGGTGACAATAATCATGGCATTCTCGAGAATCCCTTGTAAAAGTTCACGAGATCGGTTATTTTAGAATACACGTCGTTAGTTTGAGTACATTTCAAAAGGGATTGTGCGGACGTAACCCGCCCCCCCCTTAAAAACTAATACCAGTGGAGAGTCATCCAATGTTTAAAATACAACTTATTGGTTATAATGAACCTAAATACATACAAGTGGGAAAAAATAAAAGTTCCCTTAGCCCAAAACGGGCATTGGGGCAGATGAAGTGTAGAATTAATCTGTTTTTATAACCTCGGCATATGAAGGGATGTGGTTAGCACAACGCCTAGCCGCCTTTACTTCCCCAACTTAAGTCAGGTACCCATTTAAAGCTGCGGACTTGTGGGACGATTTCGACACACAAAAAATTGCCATGGGTCTCACCGAAGATCGACCCAGGACTCTCAGGTCGACAGTCGAGTATCTGCACCACTCGGCCATCCGCCCCGCTAAATGGTCATAAACTAGCCAGCAAATTATAACATATATGAACCACCAAATTAAGTGCAATTAGTGACCGAACAGACCAAAAAATCCATTTGCAGTAAATTATTCCGTTTCAATGAACGAGGAATACATGATACGTGTACACTATCTATAGTGTAACTTGAAGATCTATTTGTGTGCCTACATTTTAGATTTACAATACTCAAAAGGAGAAACACAAGCAAACAATGCGTTTTATACTGCAAACAAATTGACCACAAGAACGAGCATGGGATATCTTTTCGTTGTTGTTTTTCAGTTGTTCTTTTTTTATTCCTCCATCTGTAATACCCCCCCAAACAAAATCTTCTTTATTGATTTGGCTAACTTGGCAACACACACACACAAGACGACGACGATTGGGCAGTATTGGTGAGGCATGTGTACAGTTGCCCTGGGAGATGTTAAGTAAATTTACCTCACTTCCACAAGAGTTTCCGGGGGAGTAAAGTTGGGCGCGAGCAGCCAACGCAAAGACTTGCAAATGGAAATGTGAGATTGAGGAAGGGGAGGGGGGAGATGGGAAAACTATTTCCCATGATTTTTTCCCTTATAAGCTTAGCAACCAAACCTAATGTTGGAGTTGGCGTCACATAAGAGGTCCGTGTAATTGTCGGGACTCTTAAAAGCTCGGAAAATTTTAAGAGCCCTTAAAGAAATGTGTGAGTGTGTGTGTGTGTGTGTGTGTGTGTATGGGGAGAGAAAAAAGTTTGATATTTTCACACATTTCACAGCCAATTGGTATTTTGTCATAAAACTGTTTTCTAAATCAATAAAGTGACCGACGGTTGTCATCATCATATTCAACAGTTTTCACAAAAACGTGGGAGATTTTTTTTTTAAGGAGGTGAGAAAAGTGAGCAAATATTCCGAGTGTTTAAATTCAGCTTAAAATCTGAGAGAACAAGTTTTGCTACGTCAAATTTGATGCAATGAAACAGTTGAGCAAAATCATAATTTGGGGGGGGGAATACGAGAGACGGTGGAGAGCGGAAACAAGGAAGAGGATCTCGGCGAACATTTGGTCAATATTTACTGAAAGTCTCTTTGTTGAAGATGTACGTTGGCTGCATAAACCTGGCGCTGTAAGAATTCAGTGCGAGATTTTACAACATAAAACCTGGCGCTGTAAGAATTCAGTGCGAGATTTTACAACATAAAACCTGGCGCTGTAAGAATTCAGTGCGAGATTTTACAACATAAACCTGGCGCTGTAAGAATTCATGCGAGATTTTTACAACATAAACCTGGCGCTGTAAAGAATTCAAAAGCGAGATTTTACAACATAAACCTGGCGCTGTAAGAATTCAGTGCAGATTTTACAACATAAACTCAGCATCTATTTATTAAAAAAAAAAAGACTTAAGCAAATTAAAAAGTTGAATGTCTTTTTGAAGTTGTACCTATCTTTTAGTTGTATATGTATTTTGTTGTATGTCTATAATGGTTGTTTGTGTGTTAAAGATATATGTCAATTGGAGAGGTGAATGTCTGTTGAATTGACTATGTTAAAGTTGAACCTGCATAAAAGTTGTTTATTATTAATTATGTTATACATATTTTTTTATCTCTCTTATTGTCATTATAGTTGTAATCATATATCATATTATTCATTTGTGTGTGCGTTAAATCGAAAGCTAAAACAAGAATTCAAAATGGCGTCTTGCCAGCGTATCGATTCGAGAGATGTTTTGTAAGAATCTACAGTTTTGAATTGATCTGCGGTTTTCAAACGTGAAAGCCAAATGCCAAAATGTAAAATAATTCCATCTAAATATTTTTTTTGTTTGTTTTTGTGCATTTCTACAACATATTACATCTTTAAATTGTAATAAAATCATGAAATTATCGGATCTGACCGAAACCAAAAATAACCTAGCCTACCGATCAAAACTAAGGGAGGCTATTCAAAAAGCAAAATAAACATTCAAAAAGCAAAATAAACCTAACAATATGGCGGCCTCATCAGTCGAGAACAAATGCATCTTGCTTAAAACAGTTAATGTGATTTTTTTTTAAAAAGTAGGGCCGTAAAATGATAAAACTATATAACCACTTTAATAAAATAATGAGGCAAGTTCATGTTTTTAAGGTAAGTGTCTTCTTATTATCAGAAGGTTGATGCTACGTGCACCCCAAGTTTGTCCTAATTTTAGTTTATAAAAGACAAAGAAACTTCTTTGTAAAAAGGTATCTTTATTATTGTAGCTCTTTTAGACTGGAAGATCTAGTCCCAATTATAAAACTACGGGATGAGATGGTCAAGATACGTGTAGGAATGAATGAGCGTCCAGTGGTTACATAAAACATTAAACTCTGAAGGTTCCTTTATTCACTTGGTCGTCCCATTCTACGAAAAAGGCTGAATTACACTTTAAAAAACATAACTAATATATACTCATACTAAAGACAAAGTAGTACAGCGACACTGTTAGAAACGCTCGCTCTCGCGCATTTCAAAAGGGTCGGACAGTTTTAGAACCACTGTAGTCAAAGCCAGCTGTTAGTTTTGACCATGGATATCTAGATATAACACCAGGATAGACAACCAAACAAAATTTCACTCTAGCCGTACGGTTTAGGCTGACGCAAGGGTTAAACAAAGTTGCACTATTATATACATGACCTCTCCCACCGTCGAAAGAGACCCCTGGCGCTCGTTTCCTTCGCCAATCGGATGAGCTTAGAACCGGTAACTGTCCCCTTCCGTGTTCTATCGACATCGTGCGACGACGCTGGAGTATCCTCTCCAGTTTAGCTACAGAGCCTGGGCAGGGTAATATGGAGGGATAGCTGTTGCCCGTGCGGCAGTCCCCCTCTCCGCGCAACTGAGGGATCGAGGAAAGACAGAGTCGATACGGCTTGGCTTCAGCTGCGCCGCAGGAGTTGCCGGCGAAAGACAATATAGGGTCTGGCCGCCTTGGGGACTCAGCTCCGGATTTCTTTTCAGGGTTTACTCCCTTAGCCTACCCTCGTAGAAGGTATGCCGCTAGGCAGCGGAGGTTTGAAAACAGAGTTTTCCTTCTCCTAGATGAGCTACCAACCGAGGTTGACGAGCCCCATCTGCCCGAAGCGGCTGGTTTTGAGACGCCAGTGAACCGCCTTCGCCCCTTCTCCTGTCAGTGGAAACAGTTTCGCCGGGCTTAGTAGCTAAGCCGCACGAGAAGGCCAGGAGTTGGACTTGGTTGTCAGAGGCTATTTGAGACGCACGCCATTGGGAGCATTTTATTTGTTAGTGGGAGCTTATCCCCGCTACCAACCCCCGGCAGTAACAACCTTGAAACCATATTCAAAATGAACATTTATATATTTATTAGTTGGAATTTCAGAATAACATTTTATTTATTAAATCATCAATTTTAATTTCAAAATCATTCGACATATCACTACATCACAAAGGAAAACAATTATCTAAATCATTTTCAAACGATATTTGTTCTGCCATTTTGGAAACAATGAGTCAGTTGTTGAATTTGCTTGCTCGTTTAAAATGTTTTGATGAAACTCCATTTCATGAAACCTTTGATGAGATCAAGCAAGAAGCAAAATTAAATTTGAAAAAAAATGATGACTTTTTATGAAGATTCAAATCCTGTTTTTCAACAAATAAAATTTCTTGTCGATCAGTTGAAATTGGTGGGAGTGAACAAACATGCGAGAACATACACACCACAAACCATTGTTTGGTATATGCATCAGGCACTGCATCTTACTCTAAAATATTTGAAAGTGAAGTTTTGAACCTGCCTTCAAAAACTCTTTAAAAAAACTAACAAGTCAAGTAAATGAAAAAAAGGGCTTGACAGCACAAGTTACCTCACACTTTGTGTTAGCACATTAAACCAGCTGGAAAGAATGTGCACAATCATAATCGATGAAATATATGTGGCCAAGCGTGTTGAATACTTTTCCGGCAAGTTTCATGGATTGACAGCTGAAGGAGAAAAAGCTTCTACTCTTCTGTGTTTTCTTTGCCATAGAGATATGGTAGCTCTCTACCCTATCCATGATTTGACTGCTGGCCAAATGCATCAATGTTACACAGAAGTGATAGAAATGGTGCACCGATCAGGGGTTACTGTAATTGGCATTTCGGTTGACAATGCAGCTGTTAACAGAAAGTTTTATATTCAAGAACGTTGTGGAGGCACGATTAAACCATCTATTCAAAACAAATGGACTAATCAGCCAACGTTTTTAATTTTCGATGCAGTTCACAATTTAAAAAACATATACAATAACTTTTTGAATCGACGATCCTTTGTCTTTCCAAAATTTTGCAACAATAACATTGCAGCACCGGATTCATCAGCCGATTTTCAGCACATTGAGGATATTTATAACTGGAGCTTAAGAAAGCATACAAGCTGAATGCGAAAGTACTGAATCCTACAAATATTGAGAAAATGTCTGTCAAACTCTCATCGTCAGTGTTTTGCGAATCGACTGTGAATGCTTTAAAATATTTTGTGGAGCATGAAAATAAAGTTGAATGGAGTGCAACAGCTTGGTTTGTGGGTATTATCACCAAACTCTGGAAAGTTTTAAATTTAAAAACTTGTTCGAAGGGGAAAAGAAAAAGAAACTACCACATGGATCCAGTAAAATCTTCCTCTGATTGGGAAATAGAATTTCTCTTAGAATTTCGTGATTTCCTACACAGCTGGCAAAACGCAAAAAACAAAAGGACTCAGTCGTAAGACTTATTTGGTTGTTGGTTAAACATGTTCTGCTCTTGCTAATTGTTGCAAATATTTGATGAGTGAGACAGAATTGAAATTCATCTTCCTTGGTCATCTGCAGTTGGACCCCATAGAGTTGAGATTTGGATGGTTGCGCCAAATGTCAGGGGGCAATTATTTTGTCTCAGTTTGGCAAGTTGCAGATAGCAACACCAAGATAAAAATGATGTCTCTGTTAAGTCATTCGAAATTGACTATTAGCGAGATCGATGATTTCATTGATGATGTTAAAAGCTTGCCAGCTGGTACGGATGAAAATGTAAATGCATTTTTAGATTGTTTAAAAATTTCGGAAAGCCCTAATGACGATGAAGCATCAACAATATATTATGTTGCAGGAGCAATTGCACATTCCATCCTTCATCAGAATAAGTGTACCAGCTGTAGAGAAATATTAGTCGATGAAAATTTTAAAGACATTGACGAATTAAGATTGAAAAACCTGGATGTTTTTTTGAACGATGTCAACAGAGGAGGGCTATTGAAACCATCTGAGTACACCTTCTCTACTTGCCTACAAAATTGGAAAGTATTCAATTTATTGAAAAGATCAGCAAGTAGTCTGATACCATTTCTAGGACAAACAAATGAAACAAATTTGTTTGTTAAAATTGTTGATAGAGTAACAATTGATGAGTCATTGCTGATCGAAGAAAATTTTTGTAATTTCAATCATAATTTAAAAGAACTTATTTTTGTTAAATTTTTTAATTGTTCGTCTAAAAATTATGTTAAGCAATTGAATGAGACGGTTCATGAAAAACCAATGAAAAAACGAAAAATTAATAAATTGACAAAATAAAGATTTTAAATTTAAAAATTTGTTATTAAAGTTTTCAAACTTTAATTGCGTTTGTGTTTATTTCATAAAAACAAAAGTACCAAATATACAAAACTTCTATTAAACATGAAGACTAACGCTAAACACTTGATTGCGTGTCAGCCTAAAACGTATTCTTTAAGATATTGGTTTTCCTTCCTGATGCTATATCAAGATTTCCATGGCTAGTGTATGTGGCGAATGAGACTATTTCATTACTCGTACCAAGGCAGGGGTGAACGACCGGAATAACAATGCGTAGGCGTTGTACATAAGTCTTGATTTCATCATTCATCTCGGGGGATAGGAACGCGACCGGGATGGGGGCAAATTATAACAATATCAATATCTTTCACCATATCAATCTAAACAGATAACAAAGAAGGATGAGAAAGCCAAGACTGTCATATAATGGATGGCAGATAATTTTTGGTATCAGTTTTAGTTTTGAAAAGCCTCGCTCACATAAAGCGCAGACACACACATAGTGGTAAATAATTACATGCTCAGTGAGAGTGTTGGCAGATATTCTAAAAAGCCCCATTGAGCAATAAATTTCAAAACATCAAATGCTGCCCACTCTTTGCCGTGGTTAAGATCAAAATCTGCTGCCTTCATATGCCTTCGCAGCTTTCTTTTTTTCTTTTTAAAAGCTCAACTTGGGATAACTCATAGAAAAATGAGACCGATCAACATTCTGGTCAGTGCTGTCGGGTGTGCTGTCGAACATAATTCCAAAAAATACTTTGATGTTCCAGGACATTTATAAACTCATTTTGAGTTTCAGATGGTAGATAATATACGGATTCTTGTATTGTACATGTATGCATATTGTCATCTTTATCTCATTCGGTGCTCTTTTAATACCGAGTCATATAAGAAAGCATCTCAACCATCTCAAGAATTGTTTTTTTTTACCTAAGCTCCAGGTGTGTAACTGCTCTTCAGGGTGTCATCCTAGGCTAATGCTCTTCATGGATCGCGTGCGGTTTTCGGTTATCCGAACAATCGCGTATCCGAACGGTGTCCGGTCCCAATAGATTGGAATAAACGAAGCTCTACTGTATTTTATTCTGCGTTCTACTTGTATGCGTCATTTTACAGTGGGGAGCACGTGTTTTATTTTGGCAGTTGTGAAATCAGTCTAGCTTTGGGCATCGTAGTATGTGGATGTATGTTGTAGTTTTATCTAGACAGTAGTTATTGTACTCCTCCTGAATTCACCATTATATGTCAGTTCATGTTATTGCAAGAATTAAATATTATTATTGTTAATTTCAACTGGCGTTGACTTCAGTATATTAATGTTGTTCACTGCTATTGTAACATCTACTACAAGCTAATAAAAAGAACATCGCACTATTATTTGGAATTCCGACTTCGGGCTGACTTACCCAGTTGGACTCATGAGCAGCGGAGTGAGTACAAATTCGTTAAGAATCGTTGCAATTATCGGGGAAGCATTTATCGGGGAATTACGTGACGGCCACCACCCTGGGTGTGCGCCAATGAAGCTGTGTGCTGTAGTGGCAGACGTTGCTGTGTGCTGACGTTGCTGTGTGCTGTAGTGGCTGAATTGCTGTGTGCTGCAGTGGCTGACGTTGCTATGTGCTGTAATGGCTGACGTTGCTGTGTGCTGTAGTGGCTGACATTGCTGTGTGCTGCAGTGGCTGACGTTGCTGTGTTCTGTAGTGACTGACGTTACTGTGTGCTGTAGTGACTGACGTTGCTGTGTGCTGTAGTGGCTGACATTGCTGTGTGCTGTAGTGGCTGACGTTGCTGTGTCGTTCGGAACCACTTCATCGTCATCAGAAGATCCATACCACAAGGATCACCGAGGGTCATCCTGTGCGCTATAGTCAACCTCTACAATGGAAATATCGGAGACCGGGAGCACCGAAGAGCAGCCCATTGAAGTGACACAGGGAGAGTAAAGAAACAGTATTTTGACTATTGTGTATTTCGATGCATTTGAAAGTTGACATTTTTTTACTTATTAGAAGATTGTATTTTTTGAAATCTGGTTTAATTGTTTGTTTGCTGTTAATTGTGGAATTTCTGTATTTAGTACAGTGAGGATTAAAATATGGTTTACCTAGAGCTGCCAAAACATTTCATTTGCTAGTTTAAAAAAAAATTGTATTTCACTATTTTGTTTGTTTGTTGATGATATAATTTTTATATACTTATAATATAGCACCAAATACTTTGGTTTTAGAATTCATTATTATTTTAATTACTGCTATGACTATTGTTGAAGCTGTTAAGGCACTTGATCTTACAGGTCCGGAATTACAAAACTTGATTACTGTGAGGAAGAGTGAGGAGACGGAAGAAAAATAGAGGGAGTGGGAAGGAAGAGTCGCAGAACGGGAAAGTTAGAAAGATTGAAGCCGGAATGAAAAAACGCGTTTGGAGTAGTAGACAGACAGCTACAAAGTTATGGAGAGACAAAAGGAAGACGAAGAGAAGAAAACAAGCAATTTAAGTCTTTTCCGTTTCGGATAAAGGACATTTTAGAGCATTTTCGCCGAACAAAATCCGTATTTTTTTTCCGTGTTTTGATAAATAGAGAGGAAAGTAATCATGCTGAATAACTGTTACAAAAATAAATAATGATTACGCCCCTTTCATTAGCTTTTATTATTTATATTTAAAATATAAGCAAAAACGGTACCTAGGAAAGTCTTTTTTTTTCGGCCCTGAGATGTCAGATCGCGAAATGGACTTTTGATGTACACTTGGCAGGCCAAGACCTAAAAAATGATATATACATCATGGGTCTAGGACTTATGGTTGTTGAGATCTAGGGTGATGACAGACAGACAGACAGACAAAACGGGGACAATAGAGCATTTTTTTCCGAAAATGCTCTAAAAATCGCTGAAATCAATAGACAATGACGAACTGATGGAAGGTTTAAATGTAATTGAGAGGATAAATGAAGAAAATATGCAAACGGGTACTAAAATAATGCAGGCTGAGGAGGACAAACATGATAGAAAGAGCACATTTGAAGAAGAAAAAAACGACTTAAGTCACAGAAAGAAATATTTTAAGCAGAACTGGATAAATAAGACAGGGAGAATGACTGACATACTAAACTAAAGACTTGCACTTCTTTAGAAGGCCTACCACTTAGGGTGGAAGCTATAGAAAGGCTTTTAAATACACTTGTTAAGAAAATCGAATTGGTCGATATGGTTGCAGTTTTTTCAACCAAAGATTGACGTAAATTTGAAGGATAAGATTAACAGATATGTTTGTACAAATAGGAGATATGATTAACAGATATGTTTGTACAAATAGGAGATATGATTAACAGATGTATTTGTACACATAGGAGATATGATTAACAGATATGTTTGTACAAATAGAAGATATGATTAACAAATGTGTTTGTACACATAGGAGATATGATTAACAAATGTGTTTGTACAAATAGGAGATATGATTAACAGATGTGTTTGTACACTTAGGAGATATGATTAACAGATGTGTTTGTACAAATAGGAGATATGATTAACAAATGTGTTTGTACACTTAGAAGATATGATTAACAGATGTGTTTGTACAAATAGGAGATATGATTAACAGATGTATGTGTACACATATGAGATATGATTAACAAATGTGTTTGTACACATAGGAGATATGATTAACAAATGTGTTTGTACACATAGGAGATATGATTATTAAATGTGTTTGTACAAATAGGAGATATGATTAAAAGATATGTTTGTACACATATGAGATATGATTAACAGATGTATTTGTACACATAGGAAATATGATTAACAAATGTGTTTGTATACATAGGAGATATGATTAACAAATGTGTTTGTACAAATAGGAGATATGATTAACAGATGTGTTTGTACAAATAGGAGATATGATTAACAGATGTATTTGTACACATATGAGATATGATTAACAAATGTGTTTGTACACATAGGAGATATGATTAACAAATGTGTTTGTACAAATAGGAGATATGATTAACAGATGCGTTTGTACACATAGGAGATATGATTACCAGATGTATTTGTACACATAGGAGATATGATTAACAAATGTGTTTGTACAAATAGGAGATATGATTAACAGATGTGTTTGTACACATAGGAGATATGATTAACAGATGTATTTGTACACATAGGAGATATGATTACCAAATGTGTTTGTACACATAGGAGATATGATTAACAAATTTGTTTGTACACATAGGAGATATGATTAACAAATGTGTTTGTACACATAGGAGATATGATTAACAAATGTGTTTGTACACATAGGAGATCAAGACGACAATCATGGCCAAGTAGTCAAGAGCATATACATAGAAGTACAGATGGGAAATTAATTAATTCAGAGAGTAGGTCAGGAAAACACGTAAATAAAGAAATCAAACATAAATCCTATGCTATAAGTACAATTATGAAACATTCCCTTCCGTCAAAAAGACATTAAATCCATGAACACTCAAACACCAAGAATGATAATACTGAAAGAAAGAAATAACTTTTATAGTCTGAGAGACAAAAACTAAAGTGTACCCACTGAAGGCACCAAGAAACAAAACAGTCATTATGAAATACATGTTCACATCAAGAAATATACACGTGATCATGGGCGTCGCTAGGAGTTTTTCTAGAGGGGGGCAAAATAATACGTTTTTTTTTTATTTTTTATTTTAACTAACAATGCCATACATGTTTATTTCTCTATTAAATCCAAGTTTAGTATTACATTTATTATTTATATTGACATAAATAAAAGTATTTGAAAATTAAAAAAAAATTTACTACAAGCACAAGCATGTTCCGATTTTAATTATTTTTTTTTTTTTTGTGGTTTAATTTGGCCTTCTGTAGCTTGACTTTACATTCGAAAAAGTCTTTGCATTCAGTCTTTCTTTTAATCTGACAACTCCTGTTATCCTAAATTAATATGAAAAGATGGATATCAGAAAAAATTGTACAGGCTCAATAAAACGAAAAGTAGAGAAATCGCGGGATTCCGAAAAGCGTTATTAAAAGATTTTAGGGAGTATGCAGACTTTGAATTATCATATGTATTGGGGACAACAGTACAAGTTCAACAGCCAGACACAACTGAAGAAATTATTTCTAATTTGATTGTCACTGTGACTTCTTCATTTCATAAATTGGATATGGAAGGTATGTCTTGACATACGACCTTTCAAATAGGGATGTGACGAAGTTCGAATTCGAATCCGACGACATTCGAACTTCGACGTTTTTAGAGCAAATTCGAATCCGACGGATTAAAAAAATCCGTCGGATTCGAATTTGAAAAATTACCGTTTTCAGATCAAACACGGCCGTAGAAATCGTAACTAAAATTTTAAAACCTAGAGACTTTCGAAAACCCGAAATGAAGAAAACAGATAAAACTAAACTCTTGGACCCTTACTCAGCTGTCCATAGATTAGACGTCGTGTTTGGTCATGAACGTATTTTAGATACACCCCTCACGCCAAACAGTTTTCATCCGAGCTTTCTAAACCTCGGAATGGATATGCGGATTGGAATGGCGGAGTGGATGTGTGGATTGGAATTGCGAAAAGCTGGTTATGTGTGACCAATTGGAGTGAGTTGGAATGAGTTGGAAGAATGACTTTTGAATGAGTTAAAAATGACATTTGGAATGACGTTTGAATGATTTTAAACGAGTTGGAATGACGTTTGAAATGATTTAGAATGAGTATTGAAATGATTTTATGAATTAATTCCAGAATGATTTGGAATGGTTTAGTATGAATTGGAATTGGTAATTGGAACGATTTGAAATGATTTGGAATGACGTTTGAAAATGATTTGAAAGATTTGAATTATTTGATAGATTTAGGTATATTATATATATATACACACACACACACACACATACACACACACATATATATATATATATATATATATATATATATATATATATATATATATATATATATTGTTGCGTGCTGGATTAAGTGCCACTTCTACTGTGTATTTAGTATCTTGTCTGCCTAGGATTCTTTCACTCTGTAGCCACTCGTTCTCTTTATAGATAGTCTAAATACAGAGCTTTCAAACCGTACAGTAGTATTTATAACAGAGGCACTTGTGATTCCGTGTATATGGTAATATTTATTATAAACACAAGGTACATCCCATGCAATATGGCCCAACATCAATTTCACTACTTACAATAACATTCAATCATCAACTGATAATCTACTTGTGCTCCATCTCGACTCTATCTGGAAATCTACTGTCTCTTTCACTCTGGTCACTAGCTTATATCAGGAGACCGAAGTCGATCCCCGCCCCTAAAACTAGGTCACGTGACTGGTTCTCTTGACCGCTCGTCCTGATCTCAAGAACAATTCAGGGGAGGGGAGCGATAGTTGTTTCACCTTATAAAAATTAGATTAAGAAATACGACAGAAGTAGCAATTCAAGAGACATTTTATCTTTTGCAAAGCACATCGTACTGCATGATAAGTGAACAATGATGGTTACCTGTGCTTTTGTAATAGTTTATCTGCTGTTCAATGCAAAAGAAATGCTAAAAATGCCTCATAGTGAGCTTCATGGGGGTGGGGTTGGCAAGTGACTGACACCTTGGTATACTCCCACGCCCAGCCAAGTAAGTTGACCCAAATCCGAATCCGCATTCGAATCAGACCGGATTTATGTTTGCACCAAATCCGAATCGGATGGATGCGGATTTTCATCAGCTCCGTCACATACTCACATCCCTACTCTCAAACGAGTTGGGAAATCGTTGATGATCCTTGATTGTTGGACCCTGATAAAAAAAAAGTATGATTTTTAGACTTGACAGTGGGTGGAAACAGAGGTTTTAGATATGCTTAGCCCGATTACCAGACTATTAATAGTGGGTTGTATACTCGAGCAAATGTGGAACGTCTTTTAAGATTCTGCGTGTTGACCACAAAAAGTAATTCAGGATTCAGGGGACAGCACGTCATCAAGCCATGCTGTCGTCTAAAGATTAAAAAAACTGCTATTTCAAAGCTTTTCTTAAGGATCTAAATGTTTGGCTGCATGCGAAAGCCTAAAGCGGATTTCTCTCAGATAGAGCTGAATGAACTCATCAGCTTTAAAGTCCATTAAGAAAGAGCTACGCTTTAACTGATTCCCACCATTTCTTTATAATCAAATTTTGGTTGGCACTTTGTGGGAAAAAAATCACATTCTGGTAACTTTTTTGATATAATAATTTAGAGTTTCGTGTTGACGGATCTGGGAAACCAGTTTCTACAATCATTTATATTCAGCTTTACTTGCCTCAGCGCTACACAACTATGATTAAATGCTGTGGTCTCACCGGTGAAACCATTGTTCGTGAAGCAAATGAATTCGGTTACCATTCTATGCACGGTACCGACGAGATAACGCAATTTTCAGACATTGAGCAGATGTCACTTGGTGTTAGATTTGTCAAAGGAACGCCATCATTACAAGTAAGCTAGAGCAGGTTCAAATATGACCAAAGCTTTGTTCGTTAAAGAGATGAATGGATGTTCCCAGCATGATAAAGGAGGAGTCTAACCAACAATTTTAAAAAGGCCAAAAGCGCTTATTTGCACCTTTTCCACAAAACCAAGTACATCAATGAACGATTTAAAGCTAATGAAGTACGACGGCGAAGTCAGTCAGTGAGCTGTTTTTGAGGAACAATCAATCGAAAACTAATTAAGTATTATTATTGCAAACAGATAACCCACCCTTACAAAGCTTTACGAGAATTCGCAAAAATATGACGAAAACATTAATCCAACAACTGAATATTGAATATTCTAAGAAAAAACTCATAAGTTGCACATCGGTTACTTTGTGCTTAAAGATTGGGGTTAGGGTACATTTATTTGTTTGATTGGTTATTGACAATATTGTCAACTTATTTCTATTTTAAAAATTGATCAATTAACATTTGTTTACAACGGCTCATCTATTAATTTAACAATTTAACAACAACGATCAGCTAAATTAACGATGAAAGTATAAATACAAGATTAAAGTGCTTAACAAATATTACCAGGTGTGTCGACATCCAACCTCCACGACAAGCTGTAGAACAAATGAACTCGAAAATGCAAAAGTTGATTTGCTACAGGATTATTTTAGAATAGTGATTGTTTTGCCCCCTACGCACAGTTCTCATTGGCACTGGAAACTCGTTTTTGTAGTTTGAAAATAAACCAGCATTTTGCTACATAGTTTTGAAATCCCTTGTGATGACAAAACTATGAAAGAGACTCATTTATATGGATTAGTACCAGGGCTATCCGGTGAATATTACACATTTGGACACTTTAATAAAGAGGAGATTGAAAACCTTGTATGTATATGGGTGATGGTATGAGGAATGAAAAGCAAACTGATGGATGGAAGGATTCACCTATTAGACAATACAATCATTTAGACATGAACATGGACGTAACTACTATAGAAAGTTTGCAAGTAGGAGTCGCCGATACAAAATGAGTATGTTGACAGATGTTGCTTCGCTGAATTGAACCTCGCATTGCTGATGAATCCCATAGTATATATGTTAATCTATTTATGCGTGACTTGATCAGCGCGGATCAGAACTTTGGTTTCACCAACTGCTGAGAGAAGTATGTTCGATTTAAGGAAAGAGGTTAAGATATTAAGATAACAAACAAATATAAACTAATGTTGCAAAGTTTAATTTATTAATTTAAAACAGAACTGCGGAATGAGGGCATAGAGACACTGCTTTTTGCTGGAGTGGAATGATTAAAAAATCTGGCGCGGCTCCAAGATTAAGCTTTTTGAAAAAGGGGTGCATTTGGGGGGGGACAGGAGGTAAGAAAAAATTATAAAAAATTCTTATTATTTCAAAAAAAATTGGACGTTTGTTTTAAACATCAATTAACATTTGACACAAGGGTTTTAACGCGTTGTCTAACAAGTTTTAAAATTAAGTTCTTGATATTTTGAAAATATGTCTTAAAATTACTTTTACTAAAAAGTCCACAAAAATGCATTTAAGATTTTTTTTTATATTTTTTATTTCTTTGTTCAGTAATTAATTTGTATTATACTGTACTTAAATATTCAAAGTATTTAAAAATAAAAAAAAAATGAAAAAAAAAACAATGTGAAATTTATAAATATTTATCGTTACTGCCGAAAGAATTTTGTTGCTGAGTTCAAAATCAATTTCAGGGCGCTTATTTTTTTTTGATACCTATTATTGCATGCACCTGGACGGCATATTATGAATCGACATGTACATGCAGACGCGCCGATTTACGCTCTGTTGGCGTCTGTTCAATTTTTCGAATAATAACATATTTCTTTGACTAATATCCCGAACGGTTAAACCACCTACGGGACAGATCAATGTAACACCATTAAGGAAGGAGAGATAAAACTTTGACCAGGAAATTTTTAACGCCGATTGACCGAAGAAGTCTTGATAAAAATATTTCCACTGGTTTAATGATGTCTTACTAAGCTTGCGGTAACGGAAGTTTAATACTCGTCTACAGATATTGAATGCTATAATAACAGAAAAAACAATCACATGGATACGTTTGATTGTATTCGATTATCGATAATATTGGCGATCAATTTCATCGCGCGACTCCATGCCATCGTTGTCGGCGTTATCTTTGTGTGCGTGACTCGAAACGCTGGAAAGATGTATTAGAAAGAATAACAACTTTGGTACATGGAGTTCAAAATTGACCCCTGAGAGGGCAGTCTGATCGGTAATGAAAGATCATACAAGACGTTTTTTTTTTAAATCAGATAAAATTCATGACCATTATTTAGGAAAAAATATTCAGAATGAGATCATTCAACTGTTGAGTAAGAAGGTAAAACAGAAAATGATAAATGATCTAAAATGCAAATATTACACATAGCGTCAGTCACAAAGAACATATGACAATGATTGTTAGCAAGGCCGTAGCCGGGGAGGGGGGACTAGGGGCAGCAGCCCCCCAATTAATTCTAAAAAATTAAATTTTTATTATAAAATATACTTCTTTATAATGTTGTTCCAATTTTTCTTATATAAAAACTCTCCGCACAGCCCCCCCCCACAAACCGCACAGCCCCCCCAAAACAAAATCCTGGCTACAGCCTTGAGTTGTTAGTTTTGTTACAGCAAATGAATCGACAAATGACAATGAAGTTCATATCAATGAACACTTCATTGGATTCGTAGAACTTGAAAAATCTACAGGTGCAAGTATGGCGGGAAATTTTACTTAAAGAACTGTCAGATTCGGGCATTCGTCTATATGATATGAGGGGACAATGCTACGATAACGGAGCGAACATGCAAGGGAATACAAATGAATTATTAAGCAAAGAGTTAAAGAGCTAATCGAAGAGCCTTTTATGTCCCATGCAATGTGCATTTGGTGGTGAATGATGCCGTAAACTGTTGTTTGGAAGCATTATGATTTTAGCAGGTAAAAATTAAAAATATATACACGTTTTCTACATCAACACATCGCTGGAAAGTATTGTTAGAATATGTCAAAAACAAAAGAGGCAGCAGGTTTAACTGTTAAAAAGTTATGCACCAACACGCTGGGAAAGTCGAGTTAATGCTGTGAAGGCAATTCGATACCAAACAGTTGAAATTTACGATGCACTCGTTTCTATTGCTGATGACATTTCACTTTCTGGACCACGTGGAACCCAGTCCCGTGCAGAAGCTAGGGAATAGCACAAAAAATAATCGATTTCAAGTTTATTTGTTTATTAGTTATTTGGTATGATGTTTTATTTGAGATCAATATATCTAGCAAAACATTTCAAGAAAAAGATCTTGATTTAAAGAAATCAATTCAACAATTAAATGCAACTAAAACTGTGCTCCAGAATTATAGAATAGATGAAGGTTTCCTAAAGCAATTACAACAGCTAAATCGTGGCTGAAATTTGATATCGAGTGTGATTTACCTACGGAAATGCAAATAAGATCTCGACTAAGAAAGGTACAATTTGACTATGAAGTTTCAGATGATCCCATTCTTGAGCCAGGAATGAATTTCAAGAGTAAATTTTTTAACCAGATATTGGATACCGTAATTCAATCAGTTATTGATCGATATATGCAGTTAACATCTTAAAGTGATTTATTTGGATTTTTGTATGACATTAGAAACTGGAATGTGATAAAGAAAGGTTTTCACAGGTTGCATGGACCTTCAATTGGCTTTAACATCTGAAAACAAAGATTCAGCAGACCAGCCCCGTAGCCAGGGGGGGACTGGGGGGGCCGTGCCCCCTCGCTAGGTATGGAGTGCCACCCCCGCTTAATAA
Source organism: Bulinus truncatus (assembly GCA_021962125.1). Lineage (NCBI taxonomy): Eukaryota > Metazoa > Mollusca > Gastropoda > Planorbidae > Bulinus > Bulinus truncatus. The sequence goes on along the minus strand of JAGDYQ010000179.1, from coordinate 464,421 downwards.
AGAAGAAAAGAGGAAAAAATAAAGAAAAAGTAAAGGTGCCCCCTTGCTGGGTATTGGTGCCCCCGTGCTTACTTTGACCTAGCTACGGGCCTGCAGCTGAACATTAATGCAACAGAACTGTGGGATGAATTATTGGCTTATACAAGGAGAATTACAGACAAATCAAGCCCTAGAGTTATTTTAGACTATCTATGTGGAATGGGCTTGGTTGCCTAGAGTTATATTAGACTATCTATGTGGAGTGGGCTTGGTTATCTTTTTCAGAATGTGTACGTGGCATTGCGAGTTTTGCTTACACTCCCGATAACAGTGGCGAGTGCAGAGAGAAGCTTTTCGCTCAAACTCATAAAAATATATCGTCGTTCTACGCAATGTCTCTTGGCATCGTTTGGTCGGTTTGCTACAATATCTATAGAAAAAACGATTGCAGAAGATTTGGATCTGACCGAGGTAATTGAAAGAGTTTGCCTCTGCAAAAGCTAGAAAAAGCATATTTTTCTTGAATTCTCTTTAATCTTTTTAATGCTTAATAAACATGACATTTCATTTTTTTAATTTTTCATTACTTTTTTAACTTAGCAAAAAAAAAAAAAACTTCCTAAATACACTACGTATACTTCAAACTCTTTAACTTTTATAAAGTTGCCAAATTTTAAAAATTGTTATGAAGAATAGACCAGTAATAAAACTATAAGTGTTATGTAGTGAAAATTCTTACAGCAGGGCCAGACATTCTACTGCAGCAGGGGCCAGGCAATAGCAGGGGGGGGCAGGTAATACATTTTACTAAGTAGAACAAATAAGCAGGAAGGGCCAGACAAAATGCAGGGTCCGGACACCCCTGCCCACACGCTACGGGCCTGCTATAAATACATCATATTTTTTTACGTTTTCTGATGTATTTTTTCTATTGTTCACTAAAACAGTTGATAGTAAGAAAGTAAATGAATGAAAGAATATAAGAGTAACATCGACGCGCAAAGCAAAAACTTCAAAAGAAGATTAAATGTAAATTTGTCCAACTCGCCGACCGAGGCGACCTGGTTGTATTGGTTGGGAGATGGGTGGTGTTAATATTGGTAGGGTTGATGGCTGCGATTACTAGTAGTGATGAAATTTATGTAGATGACGAGGTATTAAATTCGTTATTGTTTTTTTGCAAATAGTGGTAATAGAAAAGTATTGGTATTGAGTATCGAAAATGTTTTGCTTAAAATGTATCGGCGATACACAAATCAATACTTGATACAAAAAAGATCGGCAATACAGCACCAATACTAAAAAAGTATCGCCGATACTGTATTGGCCGATACCGATACTTCGATACTAACAACCCTGCCTGAATTTGATTAAGAAATTGAATAATTTCAAAATATTTGACAATAAAGTCTCTGAATCTGCCTTTTAAACCATTACATGAAATTTATAGTATTTAACTGAAGACCTGGTGAGTTTCTCTTTTTTCAGCAATGATGTTGATAACCAAACTAAAGAAAAAATGTTGATTGCATTTGAAAAGCCAGCCTAAGGCAAAGTATTAATGGATAAGATTCAAAGCATTAACTTTTTAAGAGAGAGATTAAAATATGTATTTGAAATGCTTGGAATAAATTGGACATTCATGAATGAAAATCACCCGGGCACGTGGAAAACAGCAACAGAATACCAGGAAGCACATAAAATTATTAATTCTATGAAAGTTAAAAATGAGACAGCCGAAAGAAGGGTAAAACTCATTTCAGATCATGCAAAAGTCTTAACAAAAGATGAAACTCAATTGAAATATATTTTGCAAACTGTGAAAGAACATCGACGTAGAATTCCAGATATGCGAAAGTCTTTAATTGTGAAGGAATTAATGAAAACACACGAACAATCAACAGGTGAAGTATTCTGTAATCAAACATTGTATAAAATCGTAAAAATATCACTTAATTCGAATAACATTATTAAAAGTTTGTATTAGAAAAAAAAAATAAAAAAAGAATTCTTTTTATGTTTTGTTGACCCTTAAATATGATAAATTCAAGTTCATTGAGCAACCCCTAAATATAAAAATATCTTAATGATATTTCGCAGAGTTTATTTTTTCATTAAAAAGAACGCAATAATGGGTTGAGAGTCACATTTCGAGCATTCTGATTTTTTTTGTCACCCATATATATATATATATATATATATATATATATATATATCCTACTAATAAAGCATTCCTTACAGGAGGATTGTATTCCTTATAGGAGGACTGTATTCCTTACAGGAGGACTGTATTCCTTATAGGAGGACTGTATTCCTTAAAGGAGGACTGTATTCCTTATACGAGGATTGTATTCCTTACTGTATTTTCAGTGCATTTTTATTAAAAAAAATTGTATAATGATTTGTTTTCATTTTAACTTTGATATAATTAAGGGCAAAACGTAACGGGTGAGATAAATTAGCACCCATATCTTTACCTAATGGTGTTTAGTTTGGTTTGGTTTGGCTAATTGGTTTGCTTTGGTTGATTTGGTTTGGTTGGAAGGTTGGTTTGTTTGGTTGGTTATTTAGTTTGGTTTGGTTGGTTAGCGTTGACGGGTAAAACGTAATTTGTAGGTCGTTTCTGCACATTAAGAATGTGGCATACATCAGCACCGATTTAACCTAATCAATCGTATTTAAAAATTCAATAGTTAAAGTGATTTCTATATGGTACAATTTATCTATAAATAAAAAAAATAATTCTTTACTTGGAATTCCGTGTTAATAGTTCCTATTAAAGAAGACAGTACGACAAAATTTGCGCACAATACATTTGCAGCGCAAATGTTTTTGCTGGATTAGTGCACGATTGCATCGAGCCATGCTTTAGATGCAATTGGTAGATCACTAAGAGATGTTGCTCAAACCAGCTATTCACTAAGTTTTTTGTTATGCACTTGGAATTCCGTGTAAATAGTTCCTATTAATTCTCATATTAAACATTTTTTGAGATAAAAACTTTCGTTGCGAATGCAACGGGCAACTACTAGTAATATATATATATATATATATATATATATATATATATATATATATATATATATATATATTATCGTTTATATACAAATATTAATTATTATCGTTTATATAAAGAATATATATGTATATATCAATTCGTATGAAAAACAAATATATAGAACAGTAAAAAAAATCCCTTAGCCCTAAAGAGTCATCGGGGCTGTTAAAATTTAGAATTCGTATGTTTCTGTAATAGGCAATGTGGGGTTAACACAACGTTCAACCTCATTCACTTTTCAGGTACCCATTTAAAGCTTTTAACCAACTTCATCGGTACCTTGGACTAATAGTATTAAAACTAATAACCACACTCTCAAAACAATGATAGATCCTCTACTATCAATTGTGGTTTTTGATTCTCAAATGCTAATTAGAGTACAGAGATTATCTTTATTGGGGAAATCCGATTAATTTGATGAATTGCTAAAAGATCATGATTAATTATAGAGATTGCTATCTTTGTAAGTTTTGATTGAAACTTGCTAATGAACATGGCAGCTTTGAATGCACTTCGACTAGTATTTTAACGGCCAAACAATTTTTAGCCATGTGAGAATTGAAAAAAAATTAAACGAAGTTGCTAATACGCGATGAGCAAACGTATACCATGTACATTTTTTCGAACACACACAGAAAGTATTAGGCGTTTTATTGATACGATTATAAAATCATAATAGCACATAAGCATACAAACGCCTGAATATTTGTTAGACAAAAAGTATGACATGGCCAAAATTATGTATCTTAAGTGTTTTCTTTTTATCGACGTTAAAAATAGCCAAAAACAAATCCAAAATTAGACCTAGGGAACCAAACACCAAAACTCACTGATTCCCCCTTCCTCCTTCCTTCCCCCCTCCCCCAGCCGAAACCAAAATAATTTCTTTCGTCCTAGTGTTGTTTTAGTCCCAGGTCATATTTTAGTTTCAGTTTTTATTTCGTTTTTTCTGTAATAATTTTAGTTTTCGTCTAGTTTTAGTCTTGCTTCTAATTTTAGTTTTAGTTTTAGTTCTCGTTGACGAAAAGTCAACATTTTCGTTAACGAAGGTTTTAGTTTTAGTTTTCATGAACGAAAGCCACACTATATTTTAGTTTCAGTTTTTATTTCGTTTTTTCTGTAATAATTTCAGTTTTCGTCTAGTTTTAGTCTTGCTGCTAATTTTAGTTTTAGTTCTCGTTGACGAAAAGTCAACATTTTCGTCAACGAAGGTTTTAGTTTTAGTTTTCGTCAACGAAAACAACACTATTTCGTCCTAGCAGTACCAAACAGAATTATTATTTAATATTGATCAAACTGTATTCAATAGTTATCTTCATTTACTTTTTTTTTTAACTTTCTGAAAATACTCATTTTACGATGTATTTTTATTTTTAACTAATCTGGATAGTTTGCATGTCGAGTAATCGCGAACCGAATAATATAGAGTTTCTTGTTCATTGTGCACCCTCTCTGATATTTAAACATTTTCTGCGTCTTAGATAACGTAAAAAGTCTAATGAAAAGAATTATTAAAAAACAAAATTAAATTAGTCAAAGATAACTTTAATGTCTTCGTGACTGATTTTTCTAAATTAACTATCACTCATTGGACATTCAAACTGACCCCAAGGATAATTCCAGGCAACGTCTTCCCTAGACCTAAAATTTTCAAGAAGTATCTTAGTTAGATTTTGATCCGCCAAAAACCTATCCATTTATTGATAAAAGCTATAAAGAATTTTAATTTTTTTTATCTATTTCTAGCTATATTAATGTTATAAAGTCATAAATAAAGAAAGAAAATTATGTATTTTGTCTCTAGTCCGTCCCAGCTACGTATTTTGTCTCTAGTCCGTCCCAGCTACGTATTTTGTCTCTAGTCAGTCCCAGCTATGTATTTTGTTTCTAGTCCGCCCCAGCTATGTATTTTGTTTCTAGTCCGCCCCAGCTATGTATTTTGTCTCTAGTCAGTCCCAGCTATGTATTTTGTTTCTAGTCCGCCCCAGCTATGTATTTTGTTTCTAGTCCGCCCCAGCTATGTATTTTGTTTCTAGTCCGTCCCAGCTATGTATTTTGTTTCTAGTCCGCCCCAGCTATGTATTTTGTTTCTAGTCCGTCCCAGCTATGTATTTTGTTTCTAGTCCGCCCCAGCTATGTATTTTGTTTCTAGTCCGTCCCAGCTATGTATTTTGTTTCTAGTCCGTCCCAGCTATGTATTTTGTTTCTAGTCCGCCCCAGCTATGTATTTTGTTTCTAGTCCGCCCCAGCTATGTATTTTGTCTCTCGCCACTCTCTATCCCGCAATCCCTCACCATTTTTTAGTATTTTGTAACATACCTATTTCCTATTAGAAATGTTTGAGTTTTCTGTCAATACAAAGTTAAATTTTTCATAATAATTGTTTAATTACGGCGAATTTAATAATCAGCTACTGAAAACAACAATAATTTTATTTCAAATAGACAAAAGCTTTTAGCTGGATGTTTTTTTGTTTTTTAAAGATGATTGATACAAATTTAAATGTTATATTTAGTGTCTTTTTTCATTACATTATTCTATTCATTTTTAGAGCATTTAAAAAAAAATGCTCTATTGTCCCCGTTTTGTCTGTCTGTCTGTCTGTCGGTCTGGTCGTCATCACCCTAGATCTCATCAACCATAAGTCCTAGACCCATGATGTATATATCATTTTGTAGGTCTTGGCCTGCCATGTGTGCATCAAAAGTCCATTTCACGATCTGACCTCTGAGGACCGAAAAAGGGGACTTATTAAGTACCGTTTTTTACAATATAAGCTATATTTACAAAGAAGCGCCCTATATCACAGCAACCATAAGTTCTAGAACCATGATGCATATATCATTTTGTAGGTCTTGGCCTGCCATGTGTTTATCAAAAGTCCATTTCGCGATAGAACCTCTCAGGGCCGGGCTTCAGGGTTCCTAAAGGGCTTATATATTATATATAGATTATAAGCTAAACAAAGGGGCGTAATCATTTTTTTTTAACAGTTATTAAACATGACTTTCTTCCCTCTCTATTTATACATGCAATTGCTCTTAAACGTTCTGTTTTTACAGGCTTAATTTTTGCTTGTTTTAAGTTATAATGATGCACATTTTTGACAAACATTTGTAACAGAAGTAGTTCATTTGTTAATGCTTTTTTATCACACTATGTACAAATAAAATTAGGTCGACTGTCGACCTGACAGTCCTGGGTTCGATCCTCGTTGAGAACCAAAGGGAATATTTCCGATCCTAGTGACGAGTATACCTAACGTTAAATGGGTATCTGGCTTAAATTTGTTACGTAAAGGCAGCTGCAAATTTTAGAAGTATGTGGTTATTTATTAAAATTTTAAATCCTTGACATGTTTACAGTTAATAGCATTATTAAATTCCGGCGTTGTCCGGGAAATCTAGGTGTAATGTTAAACCCCTTCTTAATCAATTTAACTACTGAATTTTTAAATACGACTGATTAGGTAGAAATGACCAACATTTCATACGTCACAAATTACGTTTTACCTGTAAACGCTAACCAACCAAACAAAACCAAAAAAACAACCAAACAAACCAACCAAACCAACCAATCCAACCAACCAAACCAAACAAACCAACCAAACCAACCAATCCAACCAACCAAACCAAACAAACCAACCAAACCAACCAAGCCAACCAACCAAACGAACCAAGCCAACCCGTCACAAATAACGTTTTACCCGTCAACGCTGACAAACCAAACCAGCCGATCAACCAAACAAACCAACCGATCATTCAACCAAACCAAACGATCAACCAAACAAACCAACCGATCAAATCAACCAAAGCAAACCAACCATCAAACTCAAACCAAACTAAACATGGGTGCTAATTTATATCACCCATTACGTTTTACCCTCAGTTCTCTCAATATTAAAATCAAAACGAAGCATTAAAAAAAAAAGCTTTTATAAAAACTCACCGAAAATTAGAAAAATAAATAATTTATTATGCCTTTTTATAGCACAAAGGCTAGTTGGTGTGTCACGATATAGCATCCGCGTGCCAATCCAATTCGGATTTATTAAAAGGAAAATTTATAAAACTGTACCATCGGTAAATGACGTCATAGAGGATTTTTTATTTATAGCGACGGTGATCACATTCTGCAAAAAAAATGTACGTCAAAGATTATTTTATAGCGACGGCTTTCCCATACAGGACGGACGCCGACAAGATAGCTACTTTATTAGTAGGAATATACTATGTAGATAATGCTTAACTCTTTAGAAATTATTTCACGAAATAGTTTAATTTAAGAACACATGCTTTAAACAAAACGATTATTCTCTGTTCATGGGAACCAATCTATATAAATAATACATGCAATAGCTCTTTTAACATAATTTTACTTTTCAGAAAATCATGGCAACACAATATTTATACAAAATATTCACTTAATTTGACTTAAATGTTATCCAACTATTTCTTATGGTATATTTTGAGTGTTTTTAATTTTAAGATACTATTTTATGTTTTAAAAATTATTTATATTTTATCCACAGTGTAATACAGTATATAGACCATCATTGGAGAAGTGGAAGACGATGATTCTCAAGTTGTTACTTTTTGTATATTTCTTTACTGCCCCTTCAATAATCTACTTCTACTTTGAAGATTTCAATAATAGTTTTCAGGAAGATCTAGATCAAGCATATGTTGATCGAGGTATCAGGTCTTCAAATGACATCAATTTGGGAAAACAAACGAAAATTGCATTTGCAGTTATATCTTTTTTAACTCAGTTGCTATTGATCGGCATAATTTTTGTAGATCATTATAGCAATGACACTTTCGGTACATCGTTAGTGGATATATTTAAAGAAATGAAGATGAAGTGGAGATCAATATTTGATAAGTTGAATAAGTTCTATAGAAAATGTCCATTAATTGGTTTTATTTACATTATTTTGACTCCTTTTATAATTGTGTCTACATTTTTTTTTAGTAGCCCTTTTTTGTTGATTTCCTCATCAATGCTTTCTAAAAAAATTCAAAATAAATTATTCGCTTATTACTCCCTTTTATCGCTAGCTAACTTTTTCTTCGTAGTAATGTTGTTGCCTTCGATATTTTTTACTCAACTTTTCATCATCGTCGTAGCAGTGCTCATGTTTCAAGCTACTATGATCCTCCCTATCTTGTCTGGACTAAGCGCTATTCTACTAAACTTGACACTTTTCTCTCAAGCCATCGGTAAAAAACATGATAAATGTCTAAAAAATCTTGTCTACCTTGTCAATAAACATAAAGAGGCTGGTACATCGACTAACAATACCCAGGTTGAATCAAGGCAGCAGATTCCACCATCAGGGGGTAAAGATTTACATTTCAGTGGATTTTTGCATACACAATTTAGCTTTTAGATGCATTTATGAATTTTTAACCTTATATATATATATATATATATATATATATATATATATATATATATATATATAATAGGGTGTCCCAAACAAATGAAGTTTTGAAATGTTGATGTCTCACCCCACAGAATATGTCTGTATGGTAACAGTACTTTACCTGCAAAATTTCAGCTCATTTGGACAATGTTTAGAGGTCCCCCAAGAGGTTTAAAGTTCCAGATTTTGGTGTAAAATCATTCGCGGTCAAATCTAATACAGCGTTAATGTTGCATTATATGCAAAACTGATATATTTAGTAACAAATTGATGCTTAGCATTGTTTATAATATTAAATGAAACAAAATATATAAATCTTAAATGGTTTATATTTTTAAATTTGAAATTTAAGTAAAAAATTATGAAAAACAAAGTTTTATTCATTTTGTCAAGTTAATTCTTGAATCAATGTCAATCTGCTTGAAAAATAATAATAATAAGCAATGCAAATAAGCATTCCTGCTATTTATTTTGTACTTTGTACTGTAGGGTAGACAAAAATTTAAAAAAGTTCTTCAAATTTAAATTTTAGCCAGCTGTTCACGATTACACTCGGCAAAATTTTTCCGATGTTTTTCAACCACTTGGAGCAAAAATTGTCTTTGTTCTTCATTCTTGGTGATACTGTCATTGAAATTTTGTATCAATGCTACACTTCGCTCTGCAGAGTCATTGATACAAGCCAGATTCTTTACAAAATCTGCTGCAACTTTAAAAGATGGTGTATCTGACCAGGCTTCAACAGGAACATCTAGAAAACTGGCATCAATGTTGGGTGTTTCAAAAATGTGTTAGAAGCCCGCAAATCAACAAAACTTTTTGATAGTGTTTTTATGAGATGCGGTCCACGTTCTGATTGCATTGTCCGAATAAGGCCAGTTTTTTCTTTGTCTGACAAAAGGGTTTAAAATAACGCAAGCGTCGACAGTTCCAGACTCAAGTACCCTGAGTGACGCACCATCATTTTCAATCCAGTCGATCGAAGAACAGCATCATCATATTCGTATAAACCCTTTATCAACAAGATATCATTCACAGGTGCATCTGCGGTGAGTCTGCATGAAAACCATGATTGAAGATAAACACATATGGTAAACCGATTAAAGCGCTAATTACCTTGTAATTATCGAGCTTTAACTGAAAGATGGTTTCATTGCCTGCAAACAACAGATCGATTTTCAATGCATAGATTGCTTTCGCCATCCAACTTGCCCTATGTAAGCACCAGGTCTGCGAATGCTGACATCAACCTCCAACCCAACCATTTGTGCAGCAAGCAGAAGAAATTCCAAATAATCATCACATGAATGACTGACCTCAAGTTGACATTTAATAAATTCTTTAATCGAATCAGACACGATTATCAAAGGGGCGGATCTGGCTTCGGGTGTGTGGTTTAATTCTGGCCATTTTTCTCGAAACCTCTTAAAAAACAAAATCTCTGGTCCAGTGGATGGTCCAAGACAAACATTGAATGCATCGGAAAGGAGTACTTCCAACATGTGATGACGGCATACCATCCATAATAGATTACGTCCCAGGGCTACTTCTAACAGAGTGCAAGCTCCATTGAGTCTTCGAGTATTGGAAGCCGTAGTGTCGAAGCACATGCCGATGACCATAGATTCGCACTTCCATGATTTGATATGTTCATATACTGCATCAGCAGCTACCCATCCTGACCCGGATGCTAACTTGGGAACACCAAGAATCGTTGTAGTGCCATCGACAAGTGACGAGAGCAGGACAGGTAATCGATCGCCGTTGTTGGTAACATGTCCGGTAACATCGGGCGATAGCTTACTAGCCCAATGTACAATTGATTTTGAGGGAATATGGTCTTCTTTTATACATGCTGCAGCTTGTTGACGACAAAGCTTGCGATGACGATGCATTGTGCTCTTGGAAAATACTGTGTCAGATGTCGGAACACCAGCTTCGTTGAATGCGGATGCAAGTATCATTGTTGATTTTCTAATGCTGGTGTTCGTTCTGTTCAGCACTGCAGCAACATTTGGTGATATGTTGCCTGACAATTTAGCATGCTTAGTTTAAAAAAATTAAATCTTCAATAAATATGCACATTGCTTAAATTTTGCACATTAGGTATTTTATATGTTTTCTAGCATTTATTACATTTTCTAATTAAGAATCACACAATTTCAACTCTAGTTAATGGAAGCAATGAGATAAATATAAGTATATTTAAACTTCATTTTATTCAACTACGGCATGCAAAAACTGCAAATTATTTGAGCCATGATTCGTCTGGATTTTTATGTTGGCCTAATACTGGAATTTTAAAAGCTCTTGGGGGACATCTAAATGTTGTTCAAATGAGCTACAACTTCACCAATTCACTCATTGTACCCAAGAGACACATTTCAGGGGGTGAGACACCAAAGATTTAAAAAAAATAATTTTTCGAGCTTTTTTGGGACAACCTAATATATAAACATCTAAAAATAATTAAATTAGGCTTTTATTTCAGTGCTTTATAAGTAGGGATGTGACGAAGTTCGAATTCGAATCCGTCGAAATTCGAACTTCGACGTTTTTTGAGCTAATTTGAATCCGACGGATTAACAAAAAATCCGTTGGATTCGAATTTGAAAAATTACCGTTTTCAGATCAAACACGGCCGTAGAAATCGTAACTAAAATTAAAAAACCTAGAGACTCTCGAAAACCCGAAATAAAGAAAACATAAAACTAAACTCTTGGACCCTTCTCAGCTGTCCATAGATTAGACGTCGTGTTTGGTCATGAACGTATTTTAGATACACCCCTCACGCCAAACACTGTTTTCATCCGAGCTTTCTAAACCTTGGAATGGATATGCGGATTGGAATGGCGGAGTGGATGTGTGGATTGGAATGGCGAAAAGCTGGTTATGTGTGACCAATTGGAGTGAGTTGGAATGACATTTGGAATAATTTGGAACGAGTTGGAAGAATGACTTTTGGAATGAGTTAAAATGACATTTGGAATGATTTGGAATGAGTTGGAATGACCTTGGAATGACGTTTGGAATGATTTTAAACGAGTTGGAATGACGCTTGAAATGATTTGGAATGACATTTGAAATGATTTGGAATGCCATTCTGAATGATTTGGAATGGTTTGGTATGAATTAGAATTACAATTAGACTGACACCTTTGTATACTCCCTTTTAGCCAAGTGTTGACCCAAATCCGAATCCGCATTCGAATCCGACGGATTTATATTTGCCAAATCCGAATCCGACGGATGCGGATTTTCATCAGCTCCGTCACATCCATATTTATAAGGGTAAGAAAAATAGAATATTTCCATCCAACAAAAATGTATAATACTTGTCAATTATAAAAGTACAAGGTGTTAAAAAATCTTAGCTGCTTTTTTAAAAATTACCTGCGCATTTTATAACATAATTTGGGTAGTCTCAATAAGATAAAAATAGTTTCACTACTGTGCAATGGTAACTGGTGCAGTACTTCTGTCTGATTTTTACACTTATCTCCACCTGATCGTTATACTTTTCCATTTAAAACAAAAGAATAAATTAAATTACCATTTCAGTTCTTTAAAATTTTAGTTTGCGGATTACAAATTATTAGAATTTTGAACTTTCTCACTATATGAGAAATTTTCAAAGAAGACTTACAAAATTGGGAAAAAAAAAAATGAAATAGTGGAGTTAAATTAAAAGATATGAAAAAAATAAATGAAAAAGCAATTTTATTAAATCGGAGTAAAAGATATTTAGCGTATTATAAGGTTAACAATTTCTGCTACATTAATTAAAAAATCTAAAAAATATAAACGTAATGGCCAATCTAGTTATGTAGATTATTTTTTTTTTATTTACTGCAATTTATCAACTTATGTAAAGACATATTTAGTATAGTAGTGTAATTACCCCAAGCTTTTAATTTTAGCAATGATAATGTAAAAACTACATTCGTTTATATTTGTCTCTTATATTCCAATGATTAATAATAATTCGACAGTTTTACTGTCGACGGTTTGTGCGCATTGGTAATGATTCATTTTAATTATTTTATTTGATTTATAATAATTCTTTCATTAAAGGTTTTTTTTTTTATTAATTTTTTAGAACTAATTGGTTTCTGAAATTTCAGTTATGATATTAGATAGATCGACTTGTAAAATAACATATTCGCTATAGAATAATATTATATTGAATATTTTTTTATAAAGTAGGCTACACACATTTCGCCTAGTAATATAGTATATTTATGATTATTTGTTAAACTTGATAGAGCTACATTGAGCTTATCCTTTCATATCTAGTTTTTAGTTTAAACAAAGAAATGTAAAAAAAGAAAATTTAAAGAAATGTATTAAATACGCAACGCGGAATCCAATGATGCATAATTCAACTTGGCCGCGACGACGTTGATCATTTTCTTTTCATTCGTCATTTCTATGATCCACGACCATTTCTTTTTTTTTTTTTTAAACGGAATAATTAAATCATTTTTTTCTAATTCTATTTATTGCGTTAGTATATTAATATTTACTTGGTTTAACTCATTTAAAAAAAGGAAATAAAGCTTAAATTGCGTTATTCTGTTAACATCCCCCCCCCCGAAAAAAAAACGCACTTAAAAAAATGCTGCCTATGATAAGGCTTAATTTCATAAAATCTGCATTCATATTTTCAGTCCAGTGAAATGAGCTAATTGTTCACTAAATATCATATAGATACAAATCTGAAGCTCGTTGCAGTTTTCATTTCTTTGGTTGATAACAACATACCTGTGAAATATTTCTGTAAAGTAACTTTGGTTTTATTTCACCTGAAGCAAAAGTAGTTTATTCTTTAAAAGGATAGAACCATACACAACAATCAATGCTTTACTCCAACGAGTAATATTTTTACATGACCTTAACGTATAATTAGTGTTTCATGTGAAAATGCGTATATATGAAGGCTCATATTACAATGAAAATCATTTGGGTTATATAGAATGGTTGTAAACGACAAATCACTCTTACAACTTTCACCTATATATATATATATATATATATATATATATATATATACAAGGCCGTAGCCCCAAAATTAATAATAAAAATCAAATTTTATTATAAAATATACTTCTTTATCATTGCGTTTCAATTTATTCTTATGTAAAACTCTACGCACAGCCCCCCCCCCCCCAAACCGCACAGCCCCCCCCCCCCACAAACAAAATTCTGGCTACGGACTTGTATATATATATATATATAAAGATTAAAAGCCCTTTCTACTTTAGAGGGTAGATACATATCATTCTCTACTTTGCCCATTTTTTGATGTTTCAATAAAAATCGCTTATTCTGACTAACCATATCAATAAAGATATATAAACTTACCAAAACAAAAACCGGCAGATATAAAAGGCTACAACTAGAACCGCTTTATCATCCTTAGACTTGTGAAGATTTTTTTATTTTACTTTTAAATATCATTCACCCTTTTACTTTGCAAAAAAAAAAAAATGTTTAATATTCCAGATTCGCAGTCCCAGGACAATTTCGCCACACTTTTACAAAAACATTTTAATTGTAAGTAAAACATTTAAAAAAACATTTACATCAAATCTAAGAATGTATTCAATTTAAAAATTTTAAAAATTGCCTTAAAGATGTTTTATAAACTTTCAATAAAAATAAAAGTTATTTTACATACTAACATCAGTTATTTTTCAGCAATTTCGGAAACGACTCCTGAGCTTCACCTGTCCAGTATACACAGTAAGCATAATTTATTAATAAAATTAGGCATTGGAATACTTCACAACTGTGATTTATGCAAAATAATTTTTTTTCAGAACCATCTCAGTCTATTGTGCCCAGAAAAAACTGTTTGTACCTAAAGATCGAAAAATCACCAGCTTATTTATTAGAAAATGAAATGACCAAAATCAATAAATGTGCAATTTCAAACTGCATGAGACACCTTTATGTGGAAGTAAGTGTTTGCATTTATCAACAAAAAAACAAAGTCAAACTTGTTACCATTAGAATGTCTCATGAAATTTTATATTAATAAACTAATAAGAAACAGCGCAAGAATGTCTTCAAAGCATCAAAAGTTAATTACATCACGAAGTTCAGAAGTTTTAAAGCATTTTATATATATTAAAGCAGTAACACACACACACACACACACATTATATATATATATATATATATATATATATATATATATCAAGCCTTTTGAGCCAAAAGATTTATTCAGAGTAAACTTTAAATTGTAGATGGCGAGGGTAAGGCGAGGTATGAGGGTTCACTTTAGACAGCATATGATCTTGAGCTTAAGTTGTAATGTATACCGTCTGTCTTGACAATCCCATAATTAAAGTAAAATAACATCGCTCAAAATGAATCTGAAATTATTATTTCTGAGGATTTTTTTTAAAAATAATACATTTTCTTCTTTGAATTGCACTACATATAAAAGTTACAAGTGGATAGGTACGGTGATAGAAGCTGTCCCACTACCTTGTGTCGCTTGTCATGTGTACGCGCGCTCGCGGAAGGGGGGGTGGCTACTTTTTTCGTGGGCCAACTTGAAATTTTAAGTTTTTTTTTTTAAACGAAAGCTAAACTGATGGATTCATGGATATCTTTATATTATTCCGAAATTATCAATGCACGGATGATAAAGATTAACTTAAAAAAAAAAACTTAAAAAAAATAGGAAGAAAGAAAATATTATACAATAATTTACTTTTTTTCAGGCTTCCATTGCTTTCCTTGCGATAATTGCATTCTTGTCTGCGGTAGTGTCCGTGGTGTTTGTCCTTGGTCTATTTGATTACATTGACACATCTAGCCAAGTGTTAATTACATTTTTTACTGGCGTCATACCTTCTTTGATGATAATTGGAAAATCGGAAAAAACAGAGCCTCCAACAGAAGATACCAAGATTGAACAGATTCCAATGTAATTATTGTTATTCTTTTGTTTATTTTGCATCGGTTTTTTAATCTTAAACTTTTAAAAATTAGCTATTGATTGGAATTAGCTAAACATAATTGCATAAATCACGTCTGATATTTATTGCATTCTATGTTCTTTTCACGAATGATTTGTCTGTCCGCGGAATTTTGCAATCCAATTTTAGACCACTTTCCGATAAGCTATAGCTCTGATACTTTCAATAAAACTCAGAACCCGATGACATGCAATATTATTACTATTTTATTATGATTTAATGAGTTTAGTAAGTATTTTTCGAAGATAAAACTATTGTGGTTGTAGAAAGAACATATTTATTAACTTCACTTCTTGTTTGTCTTTCCGGTTTCAGTTATTGTTTGTCTTTCCGGGGTTATTTCTTGTTTTGTCTTTCCGGGGTCACTTCTTGGTTGTCTTTCCGGGGGTCAATAAAATGAATAAAAGAAGAATCATCATGGGTAAGGACATTGTACACAACTTTATATCTAATTTGTCTTTAAATTGCGCATTTAAAGTAGAAATAATTGCATTGCACATCCAAGGTTCAGGAATAAAATTATGCGATTTCAAATTTTGACCAATCAAAAAATAAAAAGTAGAAAATAAAAATTACATTATAAAAAATATTTTATAAAAAACAACGTTTTTCTTGCGTTCTAAAAAGCAGCAAATAATTTATAAATAAATTGGTCACATGGTAATAGACTTTATAAGAGCTGATTTTTATAAAACGAAAAACGTTGGACGCATGAACACAAACACCCAGACCTTTCTAACATACTCTAATTTCTATAAATGAATACCTGTTTAATATAATTTCACTATATCAATATATTTATTCAATTGACTTTCGATTACATTATATATCATAAGCTTCGGTTATACAAAACTAGAATTAATTTTACATACTCAAGTGCATTGCGCCCAACGTTTTCGTTTTATAAAAATTAGAACCTCTTATAAAGTCTATTACCATGTTACCAATTTATTCAGAAATTATTTTCTTCTTTTTAGTAGGCAAGAAAAACGTTGTTTTTTATAAAATATTTTTTTATAATTTTATTTGTTTTCATATGTATATTCGTTTATTACGTTTCTATATTTGTATGAAATACATGTTTGTTTTTGATATAAAACATCATACTTAATAAATGTAATGGTAAAATGCATGGCCAATTTTCTACCCATCTTCCCCTAACCTCAATATTTACGCTCTACTTTTATGGACGTATTCCCGCGTTAAATTGGGTCTTACTGTACTTTGATGGACGTATTCCCGCGTTAAATGGGGTCCTACTGTACTTTGATGGACGTATTCCCGCGTTAAATGGGGTCTTACTGTACTTTGATGGACGTATTCCCGCGTTAAATGGGGTCTTACTGTACTTTGATTGTTAAATTGATTGATATCCTTTTTTTAAACAGGTCTGTCAACGAAGATTTAAGTAGCATAATGTTAGAGCTAGAATCTCACAATGAGGAATACTTAATTGAGGACATAGAACTAGAAGACTGTGAACAAGTTTCGACTAAAGTCGACTTCATCGTGAATTTAACAAAACCTCCAGAAGAGCGAACACGTTTTCTGAACAGTATCAATTCATAATGAATTTGCGGAAATCATGAGATCAGCGCTAGCCTTTTTTTTTTATCAAGCCTCATAACTGCATATTGTAATGTAATATGTATGGTGTTCGGTTTGTTATTATTTCTATAAAATGTCTACATCTAATGTACTATTTTCTCCCTTTACCGCCAACATCCCATACTACGTGACAATTAACTTTTTACATTTTTTTATTATTACGTCAAATGAATGAATTGTAAAGGCGGTTGGAGTCTGAGTAGCGCCGTACACAATGCAGACTAGCCAATTTATGAAGGTAGCTTCGCGGAACTATAATAATTTTTAAAGCTTTGATATTTGTTTCTATTTTATTTTTAAGAGGCCTGATAATGTCTTCTGCGTCTGCAAGCTCAACTAATCCATGATTGCCTTTAGATTGATGGAATATTTTTTTTTTAATTGAAGGCCAGATAAAAGCTTTTATCTATTTCTAGTTTGTACTTTGTTTATATTATAACAATAAAGTATTGCATCCAGTTGTTATTCAAAACGATTGGTCTTTAAAATATAATAATAAAGTTGAAAGAAATGTTATATTATCCCTTATATTTGTTTGTAGTAAAAAATGCACGGATTTGGCAATATTTTCTTAGCAAATACGATAAATTGTATTGCACTACGAAGCTTGTAACAGAAAATAAACCACCTGCTGAAAATGGACCGAATGGCTTAACTGGCAGGCACTCACGTCTCTCTCTTTTTTTTTTTAAATACATCAAGTTGAACATGATAAAACATAAAATATGAACTTTATTTGATGTATTATTAAAATGTCCCCTATATTTAAATGTATTTTGGCTACAATAATCTGTTCATGTCCATTGGGGCCACTTCGAGTACATAGACATGCTATTTTTTGTATATAGACTGATTGTTAACGCGCTCAAATATATATCACCATATTCTACTCTAACTGCGTGCCCACTAGCCGGTTGAGGTACCTAGATATTTTACAAATTCTTTACTTATAACTGTCACACCTTTTTTTTTTTACAACACATTGCTTTATCTGTTTATTGTTACCTCTCTACACATTGCTCCTAGCACATGTAAAGGATTTTTAATTAAAGGGTACTTATTAATTTAAGATGGATTAGTATTTGGTATGTCAGAGAATATGATAAGTAAACAATATTAAGGAAGTCTTCTCTGAAGTAAAAGATGAATCTGTCATCATGAGTCTGGCTATTAACACACTACGTTTGAAAATACCTTAATGTGTTCTGAAGTATGTTTTTACATTGTCCAGTGACACGTATAATATGGATAAATCGGGACATGATTTTGATTTCTATGTTATGTTCACCATTCCCTACCAAACGACCACATTTTATCATACAATGGTATAATGGATGATGCACGCTAAAAAATTCTGGTCAAAAATCTTTTTTTTTTTTTGTACTTTTTCTTCTTAGTTTGAGGGTATGAACATTTTGATCGTCATTTAATGTGTCAATACATAACTTTTTTTTCCAATAGTTTTTCATTTAATACTAAGATTTTACCATTCTTTCTATATCATTCTGAATTATATTGATTAAATGATTTCTTTTTAACACGATTTCCTTCTGCGTTCATGAATTTTTATTAGTTGGTAATTTTTATCTATTTTGCTTTTAATGATAATGATAATTTAGTGTTGCTTTCTCATTCTGCAAAATATATGAATTTTTAGCGAAAACTGATTTGCATACGTTAATTGACTGTTCAAAATGTAAAGTTTGATTGAATTGAAAATAATAATTTAATGTATAAACGAAGAGAAAGATAATCCTTTTAAACTTCACGAAACCCAAATAGAGCTGTTGTTAGATCTTCGTATAGAAATTTATTTAGGAAGGGGTCCCTTTGGACAGTTTACCTCTCCATAACAATTTCTCGGTAAAGTTGCACAAAATTCTCACAGACCGACAAATAGTAAGATAACCTACAAAACTATTAAACTGTTATGAATTCCCTCAACAGGCCCATATAACTGAAATATTTTGAAGCCTTTTTTTCATATTTAGCTTATTATACCTATTCCATTTCTTTATGCATCATTGTGTAATGTAAATTATTTTAGTATAAGATTTGTGTACGTCCTTGTAGAGCCGTCTGCTAGTATTCTGCCTGATCGAGCAGCGCCAGCAACACCTTTCAAAATTTTCAAAAGTGTATAGTGCAGAGAAAAAAAAAGGTTTAATGAATTGAATTAAATATGCTATTACATTAACCGAAAACATGTCGTGGCAAATCAATCTTCTGAAGGAAAGTGTGTCAACGATATATACTATTGATAATAATTTCCGTTGTGCTCAAGGAGTGGATATTATTATCTCATGTCTCTTGGTTGAAACATAAGACATGATGAAGTAGATAACCGCATAACACCAAGTGAGTTCTTGTGACATATCTTTGCACATTTTAACGACCCATGCGCTGAACTGTTGATTATAAGCAAGGACAAGGCATGTGTGTTGCCGGTCTAACTCTTAGAGAAAACCTTAGTGATGTTTTTATGCTATATACAAAGCACAAAGGGCAATAGATTTATTTATATATTTGTATAAATTATTAGACTAACAACATACATGATTTACATATAACTGATGTTATATATATATATATATATATATATATATATATATATATATATTTAGCTAGGTATAAAATGGTACTGTGTTTATTGAATATAGTTAGCATAATCATTCATAATAAAATGGCTACCAGTTTAAATAGATATAATATATAAAGTAAAGTAAATACTTGTATCAAGTCTTTCAGTACACTGATTAAATAATCTGCATCCATGTTGTAGAGCCTCCATTAGGGTGATAACAATTTTCATTATTTTTCGAAATCAACATGAAACCCCTTACATTCGAGGAACAATTGTATGTAGATGACAGTAGCAACATTAATTTTTTTTTAAATTGAAAAAAGTTCCCCCACCTTTTCATTTTTGTTTTCTCATATCGCGCAGTTTGACTATCAGTTTCAATTTCACACTGAATTTTTACATGACTTTCTAGACTTCTTTTAAGCACATTCCAGTCAGTTTTGCCGTTTGTTTATAAACAAGGCATCTACCCTCATCTTCTAAACAGAATAGGGATCCAAGAATTCCATCTGTTGAAAAGCTATCAATCTCACATGGATGCCCACAAACCGTCAAATTCTTGGAAACTTCACTTTTCTGTTCAATAGCCAGAAACGGCGACTGGATAGAATCAAAATTATTATTACGGATATAGAATTGCTCTTGAGGGAAATTCTAGACTTTCCACTATTATCCAGCGCACTAATCAGAAAGAAAATCAATTGTCTGTTTGATTTATATGACAAAAACAAAAAGAAACTGTATGATAAATTTACTCCAACACTTTCTAAGTTATTTGATGTCACCATCGTCAATGGAAAATGGAAAAGCAAGGAGGATAAAGAGCTCTACCAGAGGCAAGTTAAGAGTGGAGGAAAGATTGGTTATTCAATGGTCAAACAAGCCCCTTTAGAATCAATCCACCCAAGAAAACGAATCCGACTATCCAAAACTCAATCTCAAGCCAGCTCTTCTTAATCGCAACCTACACAAACACATACAACTGTCTCACAGCCTACACAAACACATACAACTGTCTCACAACCTACACAAACACATACAACTGTCTCATAATCTAAACAAACACATACAACTGTCTCAGAATCTTCGGATTCTGAAACCTCTGCTTCTTCACCCGACTCGACAACCTATTCTTCCACGTCATCTTCTGAATGCAAACCGAAATACCAAAGAGCAAGCACTACATTAGCGGGTTTGCTAGTACTGAAAAGCAACATTTCTACACATAAAGCATATGACGTTCTTGCAACCATTGCTGAACAGGATCGTGATGTGTCGGTTCCAAGTCAGGCGGGTGTTTGGAAACGAGTAATCTCTGAAGGACGGAAAATAAAAACCAAAAGTTTTCAAAAACTTCAAAGCAAAGAACCCTATTGTCTCCAGTTTGATGGTAAAAGAGTGCAAGGGGAAGAGTATCAAGTAGTTATCCTGAAAATATGACAACCGAAATAAAACCCGGTTCTCTTAAATGTGATGTCTTTAGCAAGGGCTTTCAGAAGCCACAATATATTGACTGTCAGCACTATGTACTCGACCTCCTTCTGAAACATGTCATGAATTTCTTATTCAAGAACCAACGAGCAAACAAGAACTCAACTATTCCTTCATTGACAAATTAACACAAAACGATGCCACTCTTCAGGCTGATTACCGCCTCGTTGTGACAGATGATGTTAGCACAGGCGAGAACCCTGGATGGCGAGATGATTTCAAGTTCTTTTTATGAATTATGTCAGGCATATCATCATTACAAAACAACTTCACGTTGGCCTCGCATAAGCTGGAAGAAACTACCAAATTTACACTAGGCAAGATGGAACTCACATGCGATATATACTATTATAGCATTATTTCTGATACCAGAGTGGCGCAACATCATCGCTCCTGCTTGCAACTTCATCTGCTATGAATGGGCAAATGCTTGATTCCATGTGCAACACTACAATAAAGCGTCCTTTAATGAACTGTTTACCTCACTCATCAGGGTAAAATGCAAAAACGTGCTGTAAAACTGATGGAGGAACTTCATGCGAAATCGAGAAAATTTGAATTTTTGAATCTGAAGTTCATATGAACAATATGTTTTACACATTTCTTGTACATTCTGCACATATTACTAACTGATCTGTATCATATTTGTTGATAAAAGTTGATTAGTTATTATTATTACTCTTTCGAATTAAGCTAAAAAAAACTTGTCCTTTTTTTTGAAAAAAAAATATTTTTTCACTTTTTTCTTCCGAAAAAGGGGGAGGTGGGGGAACTTTTTTTTAAAAAATCCAAAATCCAATTGATATTCTTAAATTACACATAAAAGTTCCTCGATTGCAAGTGGTTTCATAAAAATATTTTTTTTGTTATCACCCTAGCCTTCATGCTTCAGAGTTCTCTCAAGATTCAAACAACGCACAATATCACCCACACCCACACACACTTCTAGGCTTAATCTGCATACGAGAAATATCACAGAGGAAATTTAACAATGAATTAATTTCATTGCTTTAGAGTGAATCTTTCTGTATTAGTATTTTTGATTTTTAAGAAGTTTGTTGTTATCTCCTTCATATGGAAATTATTCTTTCTTTCTTGTTAGACTTGTTCGTTTTTCTTCAATAAAGTGCATGGACATCTTAAATGATCGCAGTCACATCTGCAACAAGTAGAATTTAATTTAACTCCGTACCATTACCAAGGTTTACCGAAACATCTTTGTTTCATCCACATTAAAATTACGCCATGTTTATCTATTATTTTTTTTTACTTTTGAAGTTGTATACTAGTCAAACTGATCTCTATAGCAACACGCCATACACCACATTCAGGGAAACTATTGATTTAAAACTAGAAATATATTTTGTTATAACCCGTGCAGCTGTTCATGATTGCCAAAGCATCAATCAGACTTTACATCTTGTTTCACTTGGTACTTGAACTTTCAAACAATACGATTGTAAAATTCACAAAGATGATTAGGTGTAAACAAAAAATGCATAAACACGTTGCAATATTCCATTATGTGCAAATAAAACCACCAAGTATCTTACAAATTGAACCCTTAAAGACGTTGACATGCTATACAACGGCAAGGAAAGGGAGGGGGGGGGGAGATTTGTTTTAACCCGTTAAATATGGTGATCTAGTTTAGATAATGTACGTTTAGGTAATATAATATTAGGTCATCTACGATTAGGTAATCTATATTTAGGTTGTTTACTACTGGTTTGTCGATATTTAGGTCATATACGATTAGGAAATCTATATTTAATCTATATAATTCAATTGCGTTTTATGAAAATTATTTTATTCCTAATTTCCTAATCCCACATAACATTCAAACTTTTTCCTTATCCTATGGAAAATCGGAAAGCGTGACATACTTTTTGAAAGTAGGTCAACGCTGCTAAATTATTGATGCAGCAAGCAGGCAACACAAATGAGGTAGAAATGAGTGAATACAACAGATGCTGTTTGAAATAAAGAATGCATTCAAGTGAGCAGTCCAAGATCACATAAGTTGTTGAAACAGGATGGAGTGGATAAAGAGGAGAACAAAGACTGTGGGTACACAATGGTAATGTGTTGGTCAAACAGTGAGATGCACAAAATAATATTCCCGATAAACTTACTTGGTCTGATATCAACTAACTTTAAAGTTTTGGTAAGAAGGTAAAACGAAAAACTCTTGAGTTCTATGAATGAAATCTGTCTATTTTGAAAATAACGATAAGGCAAATTAATTCATGTTAGACAACACCTTGTATGTGCAGAGAATATAATGCTGATAGGAAAGCCAATCAAGGGTATAAACAAAAGCCTTCATAGATCTAGAAACAAAACCGCAGAAATAAGTCAGAAATAGTACATTTAAAAAGGTAGAGTTTTAAGCATGGCCGCTTTATCAACTAGGTACAGTAGGCACTGTGCCTAGGGCCTACGGACTTTTCAAGGAGTAATATATATTATAATATACAACAAGACTCTAAATCAGAAGTCCTTGGCTTCTGGTTTCCTTTTAAAAATAATCTTCATTTATAAAACGATAAATGTTTACTTCTTGAAGACAATTAATTATTTACAGAAATGTTCATTTTTTCACAGAGTAAATATGAAACTAAACGATAGTGAGCGATACATGAGAAATGTGTGTAAATTTGTGGATCATTTAGCAAGAAATCAAATTTATTCAGCACAAATCCTAGAGGTGGATGTTAAAGTAAATACAAAAGCCTTCATGACAGAGGACCAGTACACGTTTTATAGCTTGTCTACATTCTTTTATTTTTTCTGTTTTGATAAAGTAAGAAATGTGAAAAGCGTTTGATGTATTATTATTTTTTTCTAACCGTTTTCTCCACTCAAAACTTCTGCGTATTTATTTTTGTTTTCTTGTGACCAATTTGGTAATCGATTTTCGAGGCACTCTTTAGTGATAGGTTTCCTTGAAATTTGGCATACAAATAAATATAAAAAAAAATTGTATTATCCTTATGAAGGGATTTTTTTTAATCCCCTTAACCGATGTGTGGTCGATGGAATGGACACATAAACAGATGCACTTTCAAACGTCCTTTCTGTGGGCTTAAAGATTTGGTGACACCCATCTCCTATGTATTGCAGCGGCGAATATTGTGGGTTTACTGCGGCATGAACACTGAACCCTGAGTTCACTATCGACTTCGCTATCTAGCCGCCAAGGCATATAGCCGTGTTTAACTATAACGAATAAATAAACGGGCTACTTCCCTTGCATTAAAGTTTACTTAATTAAATATATGATTAAAATGCATTGCCTTGTTAAATATCGTGTCTTGTTTAATGCTCATTTAGAATTTTAAAGAGTCTTGGATAAAAGATAATTTTAATGTTTTATATTACATTAGTTGTAAGCTAGATAATTTAAAAGACTAAAGGGCGCTAGAGCAGTATACATTCCTCAAAGAAGCCGTTTTTATATCGAAACTTGCTGTGGTTCATATTTTTACCGGTTAATACATGTGTGGTTTTCAAATATTGTTACTCAAACTATGACCTTTTCCCATTAATTGAGAGCACTCGAATTCGACACACTTGTAATTATTACATGACATTACAATAATTAAATAATTTCATGTGCATACATTAACATTTTGTAAAATTAACGAGGATAATATTCACAAACTAATACCGTTCTCTTCTGCTAATAAAATTTTGACATTGAACAAACAAATATATTCTTATTTATGTAATATTAAATTCGCTTGTTTGCTAAATTCTTTTTCTCGGGAAAAAGTCATGAATGATCTATTACGGTAGATGACCATAGGGGTTTCAACTAATTTCTCAATAAATAGCTTGCTGTCTCATCAATTATTGTTATATTCAATACTATTCTATTCAGTTTTTCTATATATGTACCCAGTACATTGCAATAATTGTTTGTTGCACACGTCTAACCGAGAGCAAATTACCTTTAGCGCAGGGTCCCATGAAGGATTTGATGCTACGGTACCCAGGACAAACGACCACAATAAACATGTTCTTGTGTATTAGTATGTGACTTGCGCAGCGCTGCGTTTCTATGTGTGAGTTTTTCCTAAATTTTATGCAGTGTCACGGTAACACGAGTGTCGATATTGTTTATTTTAATACCTGCTACCTACACTTGCATACCCTGCTGCTCCACCAATGGTGTGTACAGGATCTTGTTGGGCCTCATTTATTTGTCTCATTCTTTAATACTTCTCCACAATATCTCCGCATTTTTCAAGATCAACATCCCAAGTGCCTATTGAACTCCACGCACCAAGTGACACTTGGGAACATCGCGCACGTAGAAACTCAGCGCTGCTCACAAACTAATACACAACAAAGTCCAGAGAACTTCCTCAGTAGTTATTAAATTTCATAATGTTTGTTCTCTTACGATGTGCTGAAATGTCCTCTTGCTTCACTTGAAATATGTGTATATTGATTATTTTAGGGCAGATTGTGTAAGCTCAGGGCATATTTTCATATCCTGAGATTTATGTGCATTTTCGTTCTTTTTATATTACAATTGATTGCTAATTTTTTACCATTTTTTTAGTTTATGTAATTAAGAACATATTAAATGAAATTTAAAATTGTTGTATAAATTAAAATATATTAATTTACTTTTTTCCCCTCTCATTTTAGAGCAGTGCAGTGAAGAGTGCGGCAAGCTCTAAGTGGAAAAGACCAGTGCTTTTTTTCAGTGGGAACTCATGGGAGCTGAGCTCCCATAGCTTTTTTGGCCAGATTTGTAATAAAAAAATAATTTTTTCAAGCAGAAATGTTTTTCAGATCAAGCAGGTTATACGGTAGGCTATAACGCAAGAATACATATTAAACAATTATACCAAATAAAAATTTTAAACTGAATATTATAAAAATTATATAAATTTGAGAAAAAAATTAAATTTTTGGAAATATTGTATATTATAGAAAATAAAAAGTGTTTCGTTTAAAAATTTTATAGAAAAAAAGTTTTTCAGCGGAAAAATATTGTTGATCAAGTAAGTTAAACGGCAGGCTAGAAGCGCGCATGAATACATATTTGATATTATAATGAGATATATTCGAATTTTCTTATAAAAACGTTTATTTCTTTAAATATCCATTACAATAAAATTTGTGTTCAGTGGAAAATTCAATTATAGACTATTATAGTATTTTCTGACATAAGTTAAAAAACAGATGTGAAATGAGTTCCCAAACATTTTTCGCTAGAAAAAAAGCACTGGAGAAGACTAATAATCAGATTACTGTTATTTTTTGTCATTTTAACCATACCTTCTTGTGCATATTTTACTTTGATTTTCTTGATAAAAGTTTCCAATACGATCTCAATACAGCACTAAATCGTAGGGGTCTTAAAAGTTCAAACGATTCTACAAAAAAAGATATTTATACAAGCTTAATTTTTATAAATCAGATAATATTTTGTATCTTTACAATAGTTGATATATTCATATCATTGTTGATATTACCTCAACGCTTGAAATTATTCTGGCAGTCGATTTTTGAATACATGGATTTTTTTTACAAGGAGTGTTGTCCTTGTCTTCTTCTGGTTCCTATTGTAGGCCCTATTTTATTTTTTTCGCAAGTCCGTTCATAATGCTAATATTCATAATCAGCACATTGGATAAGGAAGACAAGAGACGCAGTATTCTTCGGAAATTCTTCTATTATTGCTTCGCTATAACAATCTTGGCACTTTCTCTTTTTCTTTGCTTACCAGCGGTTTTGATGTATTGTATTTTTGTTTTGGTTGTGGCAATATTTATGTTTGAGGCCTCTGCTGTACTTCCGGTTCTTTCTGCCGTAAAGGCATTGCTTGTAAATCTGAGAATATTCTCAAACTTCATTGGGGGAAAACACAACACTTGTTTGAAACGTTTGGTACATTTTGTTGAATGCAAAACAAGTACAATGGATGAAAACACCCTCTTAACTTTGACAGGTAAGTTACTTCGTACTGAATATTTAATTTTAATTTAATAGATTTATCTACCTTTTTTGAGGAAATTGTAAAATTTCCTTATTATAGGACTAATTTCTTATCATGTGTATTTTAATAAAACGTATTTTATAAGCGTATGATCTATGCACTTTATTTTATTTCAAAGCCTGTACAATCTATAAAAGCAAAAATGACCGTTTATACTTGAAAATTAAGAAATCACTTGCATTTATATCCGAAAATGAAAAAATAAAAGTAAATAAAGTGCAATACTTCATTGTATGAGACACTTAAACATAGAGGTAATGTGTTACTGACATAGATATAGTAACTATGCATAGAGGTAATGTGTTACTGACATAGATATAGTAACTATGCATAGAGGTAATGTGTTACTGACATAGATATAGTAACTATGCATAGAGGTAATGTGTTACTGACATAGATATAATAATTATACATAGAGGTAATGTGTTACTGACATAGATATAATAACTATACATAGAGGTAATGTGTTACTGACATAGATATAGTAACTATGCATAGAGGTAATGTGTTACTGACATAGATATAGTAACTATGCATAGAGGTAATGTGTTACTGACATAGATATAGTAACTATGCATAGAGGTAATGTGTTACTGACATAGATATAGTAACTATGCATAGAGGTAATGTGTTACTGACATAGATATAGTAACTATGCATAGAGGTAATGTGTTACTGACATAGATATAGTAACTCTGCATAGAGGTAATGTGTTACTGACATAGATATAATAACTATACATAGAGGTAATGTGTTACTGACATAGATATAATAATTATACATAGAGGTAATGTGTTACTGACATAGATATAATAATTATACATAGAGGTAATGTGTTACTGACATAGATATAATAACTATACATAGAGGTAATGTGTTACTGACATAGATATAATAACTATACATAGAGGTAATGTGTTGCTGACATAGATATAATAACTATACATAGAGGTAATGCGTTACTGACATATATATAATAATAATACATAGAGGTAATGTGTTACTGACATAGATATTATCACAATATACTTATGAATGGGTACAAACAACAATACTCGAGGTTAGTCAAAACAATGTATTCTTTTCTTCAACAACAACAACCGTCACTACTTCGCACCTTTTACTACTTCCGTTCAACATAAACATTCATTTAGTG
Organism: Bulinus truncatus; assembly: GCA_021962125.1. Classification (NCBI taxonomy): domain Eukaryota; kingdom Metazoa; phylum Mollusca; class Gastropoda; family Planorbidae; genus Bulinus; species Bulinus truncatus. Next base: position 436,106 of record JAGDYQ010000179.1, on the reverse strand, counting down.
CACTGTCATAGGGAATACCCTGTGACATACCCTCCACCTGTACAGAAACAATGCTAATTGTTGTTTTTTTTTACTTATTAAAAGGATAACCAAATACAATCAATAACTTCATCAAGAACAAAATAACCCCTGGTACCCAATCCTGATGTGGCTGCAAAATTCAACAAACCACCATCACAACAGTAAACCTCCATTTAGTGCACTTGAGAATAATAACCTCCCATATACAATGTTAACAACAAAATATAATAAATTGAATATACGTATTAACAAAATGCCAAAGAATAACATAATGGTTCTGGGACATCTTCCCCTTCAATAAACAAATAACTTAAAATGTATCCTATCCAACCGAATGTCCTAATTAGTAATATTCATTACTAACAAAATGACCAATTAATGGCAATTATGGTAACATGACATCGAATACATATATTATAACGAAAAAAAATACAATAAATTCAAATAACATAACAATAGTTATGTCTACTCAATCACTAAATAGGTGTCTTTAGGGCTGCCGTCGTCTGCCTTCCAAACACATGTGTCCTTGATGCCGGTTCTGTCATCTCTCGGTTGTTTAGATAACGTTTCCACCACCTGGTCCCAGGTAGCACCTCCACAATAACTGTGAAGTCTGGTGGTAGCAACACCCATCGGTTACTCTGGCGTTGATGGATTTGCGTTTGTTCAAAAAGTTCAAGGGTGCATGACCTCTCTGAAGTATGAAGTAGCCGAACGATTCATAGGCGACCATGGTGATGACCCCCAGGTGCCTGTAGGCCAGAGTAAAGGTCTGATAGAGTATTTTGATAAATGAAACCACAGCCAAAGTGCAGCTCATGTAGGTGATGTGGTTTGGTATGTTGTTCACATTGCCGAAGTCGAAGTATTCTCTCCACTCTTCGCTGACCGAGAAATAGTTTTTCCCGAGCTGGATTTCCTGATGAATGTGAAATATATTTACGATGAAACCAATGAAGATGGCCAGACATATTTTACGCTTCATGAACTTCAGCCAGAAGAAAGGGTCGCCTAGGTACACTACAGGCCCAGTACTTCTTTCCCGTGATGTGGATATCCCACAAGTTTTGTAACACACAGGTTCTGAATCATTTGCACTGCCAGCCCTGAGTACCTGCACGGAAGTCTGGCCTGCAGCCTCAACGTTCTGCATATTCTTAACGTCCAACGTTGTCTCAACGTTTTCCTGCGTTTTGTAGTCAACGGAATGTTTCTTGATCTTTACTGTGTCGTCATGACAACAATCTTTATCATCCTTCAACTTCTGTATTTTCTCCACCTTCTGTTGTACTGCCTTACTCTGTCGTATAATCCGTTTGACAGGTCGCCTCAACATTCTGCCTGACCTCCCCTGACATTCCACATTCGTCATCTGTATACCCTCTGTCTGATACGACATCTCCATCTGCATGACCTCAGTCTGACATGCCGCCTCATTCATCTCCCTGACCTCTGTCCGACATGACATCTCCTTCCCATGCCTGACTTCTGTTTGACATGACATCGCCTTCATAATGTCTCGGTTGTTTCCTACTGCATTTCCCTCTTCTCGTTTATTTTGAGCTCGGGTCACCGCTGCCCCTGCCTGGCCATCAACTGCATGATGTTGTTGCCACAGCTGTAGACCAGCTAAAGTGGGTTGTTGCACACCCCTTATGTTCCCTATTATCAAATCAGCGGTTGCATTCTCCAACACACAGGTCTCTAATTCTCCAGAGAAGAATGGGGTCGTAACTTGTATGACGGCAGTTGGGTACGTTTCAATGTTCCCCCCAAAGGTCATACATGATAGGGTCCTTCCCGTTAGTTGCGAGCGGTACACAAAGCAACGTCTTACGCCTGCTGTGGTGCAGCCTGTGTCCCGTAGAACTCTAACCTTCTGATCGCCGACTAGTCCAGAATAAAACTCTAATTTTCCCCGACGACATTTCAGTGACCCTGCATAGTCCATGCAGTGGTCCGGTGGAACGTTCTGACTCGGTTGATATGCTTCTATGACATCCTGTCTCCCTCCGGCACTCACCTCCATACCCACTGCGGCTCGATTAGCAGTCCTACACTGCCGTGCACTATGACCCCATCTACGGCAGTAACTGCATTTAGAATCCTTCTGTTCCAGGTTGCAGCTGGCTCTCATGTGAACAGCCTTCCCACAATTAAAACAGATCACGGTCTCTCGACCACTGGTTGCCACTCTATTCCTGGACACACCCGCCACCGTTCTTGCAGCGAAAGATAATTCGGCAACACTTTCAACTCCCATGTTCCTCTCTGGGTGAGCCGTTGCATATTGCTGACAAAGTTCTACTGCCACTGCCAAACTGGTCGGCTTACGTTCTTTGAGAAACGCCACCAGCACAGAATCACATGACTGGTAAATCTTGTCTCGTAGCACAAGATCTCGAAGAGCTGTATAAGTTAGCTCGGCCCCAGATAGATGCACCCACCTGTCAAAATACAACTGTACGTGGTCCATATACTGGTGGAACGTGTCCCCTGGTTGAGGTGTAGCTTCATGGAACTTCCTGCGGTAGCCCTCTTCCGTCAGTCCGAACCTGGTAAGCAAGACTTCGCACATCCTATCATAGTCCTCCAGGTCAGACATAGTGAAAGACATGCATGCTTGAAGGGCCTTTCCTGAGAGTAAATTATATAGAAATTTGCCCCATTCTTTCTTTGGCCAACCAGCGCTTTCTGCATGAATTCTGAATCGTTGCAGGTATGCATCCATCAGGTCCACCTGTTCATTGAAGTTCTGCAGTTTCGGCCTCCACGTGTCTGCATATGTCGCCCGCTGTTCGCTCTTGATATCTTCTCTACCTCCTCGCAGTTTTTCTTTTTCTAGTTCAATTTCCATCATTCTTAATTGCCTATCTCGCTCCTTCGCTCTTTCATCCCGCGCCATTGCATTTTCAATATATCCACTTAACTTCTCACCTTGTAGTTCTAATGAGACCCCTTTTTGACGGTACAATTCAAACAATTCATCTTGCGAATTGGGATTCATGTTGATAAAAAATAAACGTGTGACGTACCTTTCAGAAACCGCTCTTATTTTTAGACGAGCCCCCAAATATCACAATATACTTATGAATGGCTACAAACAACAATACTCGAGGTTAGTCAAAACAATGTATTCTTTTCTTCAACAACAACAACCGTCACTACTTCGCACCTTTTACTACTTCCGTTCAACATAAACATTCATTTAGTGCACTGTCATAGGGAATACCCTGTGACAGATATAATAATTATACATAGAGGTAATGTGTTACTGACATAGATATAATAACTATACATAGAGGTAATGTGTTACTGACATAGATATAATAACTATACATAGAGGTAATGTGTTACTGACATAGATATAATAACTATACATAGAGGTAATGTGTTACTGACATAGATATGATAACTATACATAGAGGTAATGCGTTACTTACATAGATATAATAATTATACATAGAGGTAATGTGTTACTGACATAGATATAGTAACTATGCATAGAGGTAATGTGTTACTGACATAGATATAGTAACTATGCATAGAGGTAATGTGTTACTGACATAGATATAGTAACTATGCATAGAGGTAATGTGTTACTGACATAGATATAGTAACTATGCATAGAGGTAATGTGTTACTGACATAGATATAGTAACTATACATAGAGGTAATGTGTTACTGACATATATATATAATAACTATACATAGAGGTAATGTGTTACTGACATAGATATAATAACTATACATAGAGGTAATGTGTTACTGACATAGATATAATAATTATACATAGAGGTAATGTGTTACTGACATAGATATAATAACTATACATAGAGGTAATGTGTTACTGACATAGATATAATAATTATACATAGAGGTAATGTGTTACTGACATAGATATAATAACTATACATAGAGGTAATGTGTTACTGACATAAATATAATAACTATACATAGAGGTAATGTGTTACTGACATAGATATAATAACTATACATAGAGGTAATGTGTTACTGACATAGATATAATAACTATGCATAGAGGTAATGTGTTACTGACATAGATATAATAACTATGCATAGAGGTAATGTGTTACTGACATAGATATAATAACTATGCATAGAGGTAATGTGTTACTGACATAGATATAGTAACTATGCATAGAGGTAATGTGTTACTGACATAGATATAATAACTATACATAGAGGTAATGTGTTACTGACATAGATATAATAACTCTGAAATTCATATATCTCATTCCCATCCGAGTTTTCTTACTTTCCACACTATTATATCTTTATTTTAGTCATGTTCTCAGTGCAATTAATGTTTATCAATAAATAAACATATACAGTGTAGACCTATATATATATATAATTTCTTACTGCAATGAAGTAAATTTACAATAAAAAAATACATTTCTAGGCATTGATTGGATTCTTTGCGATCCTTGCCTTTCTGTCAGCTGTTACATCGGTTGGGTTTGTACTTGGTCGGTTTGATTACATCACCACATCTAACCAAGTGTTTGCTACTTTTATTACTGGAGTCATTCCTGCATTATTGTTGCTTGGAAAGACCGGTTTTACAGGAAGTGCTTCAACGACGTCTACTTGGTATTTTTTTTTATTTTATTTTAAAATATGTGCTTCATTTTAGAATTACAAAATACAACAACATTGAATGCTTTATTATAAAGCGGGTGGGGATTAGGACAGCAAGAGAGAACTTTCAAAACCTCAAAACCAAAACTTGACACTTATTTAGACTGGTGTCTGATTGTATAAAACAATCAGGCAGACAGACATAATGACAGATTATTGGACAAATAAATCGACATTTACATATATATATATATATATATATATATATATATATATATAAAAATATAGGTAAGTCCATTACGTATATAATATATTTAATGTATTTACTGTTTTTGCAGCGAAAATCAACATGATGACATTCCTTCTAAATTAGAGTTCTACAGTGAGGAATATTTAATCGTAGATATGAAGCTAACTGACTTCAATAGAGAAACCCCATTGGTGAAAGATGATTTCATGGTTAATTTACGGGAAGTTAAACGCCATACTGAGCAACAGTTAATAGATGAGGACGAGACAACTGAAATGAGAATGTTGACGGTTTAGGTGAAGGGACGCAAACGGATTAATGTGTTATTACAGGATGTATACATAGACTTTTAAGATATTAAATAATATTAAATGGCTACCATAGGAATTTATTTTATTCTTGAGTACCTGACTTAAGTTGGGGAAGTAAAGGTGGCTGGGCGTTGTGCAAACCAAACAATCCCTTCATATGCCAAGGTTATAGTATAGTAACAGATGAATTCTACACTTGTCCCTTTAGGGCTCACAGAACATTTTTAATGGAAATATAAGTTTGTATGGATGTCTGTCTTGTAAGAGGCATTTACAATGTATCCTAGATTACGTTTTACAATGTTTAATAGTATCCTGTGCATTGAACTTAATGTCATATAATGATGCATATGAGAATTTACTTTATTGTTTACTACATTGTAAGAAGTAATTTGATAGATTCCATCATCACACACATATATTTGTGCTTGTGTGTATGTGTGTGTGTGTGTAGATAGCAAGTGTCTAGTATATTACAATAAACAAATACACAAACAATCAGTTTGTCTTATTCCTTTATTATAATCACTAGTTGCCAGTACCCGGCTTTGCCCGGGTTTAAAATAAGGTTTTCTGTTTACCTTCTGTTTTCTCCCTACCCCCCTCTCTCCCTTCCTCTCTCTCTCCCTCCCTCCCCCCTCTCTCCCTTTCCCTCCCTCCCTTTCTCCCTCCCTCTCTCCCATCTCTCTCCGTCCCTCTCCCATCTCCCTCTCTCCCCTCTCCCCCTCCTTCACTCCCCCGTCCATCCTCCTCCCTCCTCCTTCACTCTCTCTCCCTCCCTAACCCCTCTCTCCCTCCTTTCTCCCTCCCTCCCCTTTCCACCTCTCTCTCTCCCTCACCCTCTCTTCCCCTTCCTCCCTCCCTCATTCCCTCTCTCTCCCTTCCTGCCCCCCTCACTTTTTATCTATCTCCCTCCCTCTCTCCCACCCTCTTTCTCCCCCCTACCCCCTCTCTCCTTCCTTTCTCTCTCTCTCTCCCCCTGCTCCCTCTCCCCCTACTCCCTCTCCCATCTCCGTCGAGATTACTTTAATATAGTAAAATACAAAAATAAAAAAAAATTAATTACAATTAAACTACCCTTCGAGATGAAACGAAACCTGTCCTATAACCTTCTCCATGTAATTATGTGTATGTGTAACAAATTTCACGTTATTTGTTTGTCTGGATCTTGAGTTATAAGGGAACAGACAGACAGACAGACAGACAGACAACAAATGCGTCTTATAAGTATAGAGATAATGCATTATCATACTACAGAACTGATGTTAAACTGTCACAATTCTGTAGACAATTACATCAGGCACATATTTTATGATTTGTATTACATTTACGTGAATTTTGTTTGAGGAAAATGATTTGCTTTTGTTTTTTCTGTTTAGTATCCTAGTGTGATAGTTACCCAAATTCATATGTTTGTTATTTTTGTCAATATACATATTGGAGGCTAAATATGGTACTGCACAGACGTTTTATTCTATAACAAGTAAATGTACTCTGTAGATTGTACAGGTTATTTCATAACGTCTAACTTATCATTGCTAGGCTAACGATGAACAACTACTCAATCTTATTCTCACATTCAGAGCAAAATAAAAATGAAAGATATATTTATAACAAAAAGTGTAACTTGACTGACAATGAAAAAAACCTTTTAACATAAACATAATATCAAAAAATAACCTCAGAATCCGGATGATATTAAAAATAAATGTATGTATCACAGACTATGCTTACAATAGTACAAATTGAAAAATATAGAAAATAAAACTCAATTTCTATATGCATATATACATACGCAGAGCCGGATTTACAATTTTAAGGGCCCTAGGCCAAAAAAAACTTCAGGTTTGTTTGTTTTTTTAAAATATAAAATATAGATAAGTTGTTTTTTTTTTTAATTTGTGTATACAACTCAACATTTTAGCCCCCCCCCCCTATTACACTGGGCCATAGGCCACAGCCTAGTCTGCCTTTCTTTAAATCCTGCCCTGTTATTATGATTTCTCTAAAGCACAATAATGGAATTAGCCTACCGCACGAATTATCTCCACCTTTTCTGATCCATGGCTGTCTAACTCCGACTCCCTATGCTATTTCTACCAGTCTTGATGCAGTAATCATCTTTTAGCTGACTCATAAACTCTATTCTCTGAAATTTTTTGTTTCCATCAGTATTGCATCACCCAATTTTCGCCCCTGTGTGCATGGAGGTTATTTAAATGTGAAGAGATTGATTAGTCATTTTCCATTCTCTTTCAAACACTTTTTTTTTGTAATTTACCAGCAGTGCAGCCTTAACGATATTCTTGTATTTATTTTATCCTATGACATGTTTGTTCAACATGTTCTAAAAACTATCAACTTGATTTATTTTAATGAACATTTTAAATTTATATATTTCTAATAACTGACTGAATTATTTCTGAGGTATAATAATACTTGTATTCACTTTATTTTCTGGGAATTAACTTTATTTCTCTTCTCTCTCAATTACTCCATTTGCTGTTGGTACACTAGAGTAATTCCCTGTTTCTCTCAGTGATATTTACATAACGATAACGAAAACGAAAATGATTGCTTCCCGTTTTACGAAAACGAATAATGAAAGAAAAACGAATATAATATTGAAATAAAAATGTTGGGTGTAGAAACTTATAAAAACGAAAACGTTTGTGCAACAAACGAAAATAATACGAAATAAATTTTTTTACTTACAATTATACCGAAGAAGCTTACCAATAAGTTACCATCTATCTTGAAATTGATATCTGTGATCGAGTTACCATCCATTTTACCAAGTTCTATTATAGAAATTATAAATAATTTTGTGATTTCTATGATTTCAATTCAACCACGACCAGGTTTACAGCATTTCTGATTTGCGGCAGTACGACTACACCAGGCTACCGTCTCTTCAGAGACTATAGACAACAACGCTGATTTTAAAAAAAACAACTCACAGGCTATATCGATGAGATAAATAGTCTCAATGGCAGTTGTACCAGTGACCCTATGGAATTTTGGAACGATCATCGTAAACAGTATAGCACTTTTATTGGCCTTGCCGAAGATTTACTGTCGGCGCCATCGTCCCAAGCCTTCGAAGAATGTGTATTTTCTGTCTGTGGACTGTTTACTAGGGTGGAGTGAAAAAAACAATTTTCTGAATATCTTGTTTGGATAGCTATAAAAACTTGCTAACGTATGCATTTAGTAAAGTGGCAAAAAAATTTGACCATTTAAAGCATATCTTGAGGTTCTGCAGTTGACCTAAAGTATAGGCATATTTCGATAAAAAAAAACAACAAAAATAATCTTTAAAAAAACAATTTTATATATACAACATATTCATGTTGTTTACCTTTTTAACAGTCTATACAAACGTTACAAGTAAAAAGAACCATATATTTGAAGGGAAAACACATGCAAACTGTCTAACATGTTTTTATAGCTACAAATGAGGCTAGGCTTTCGTTCCAGTTTTGGCATTTTCGATCTCGATTCCAAGCGTGCTTTATGAATCCGTCGCGTTTTTCTGGACCGCACACCACTTTGGAATCTTCTGTAACTAACTTGATATGTATCTCTACTGATTGGGTGTGACAAGGATAGCGGGCGAATTTCAGTTTTGATGAATCTTCTTCCCGGATCAAGGTTAAGAAAGTATCGTCATAAATGTCCATTACGATCGGAGGCTCTGTGATCGGAGTTTTCTGCCAATCAATCATGTCTATGTAGCCAGTAGCCTCAAAGTTGATTACTAGCACACAGAAAGATCTGACTGAACTCGTTCGTTTCTGCTTTACAATTACCGGGTCATTACAACTTTCTTTAGCTCGTCAGTGAGGTAGCGTGATTTCAGTATCGTATTGTGGACATGTCGAGCGCCGTCTTTATATGAAGGAGTATTAGTTATTTCAAACCATGCTGGTGCATAAACTGTTTCGATGAAGGCAGGCCCGTAGCGTGCGTTTTGTCAGGCCCCCTCTGCTTATTTATTCTCTAATTAGTAAAATGTGGGCCCTTCCCCCCCCGCTATTGCCCTGGCCTGGCACGGAGAATGCCTGGGCCCCAGCAGTCAGAATTTTCATGCTACGAGGCTGGATGAAGGTAACAATCGTTTTCTTGTGGCAACATGCAGACGAAATATTCGATTGGCTGTTGTCAACCAAATTAAAAGGTTGATACGACCAGGACTGCGAAGTGAATGGTCGACAGGACAAACGCCAACACTTACAGCAGTACACAAGTCGAACAGGTATTTCTGATCTGTACTTAAGTAGTCGTAAATTAAACTCGACGGTAGAACACAGTGTTAAAGAGCCACTAAAATTGTTGTTTCAATATTATGGTATTTGATTAGGCCTCAACTTGACATCGAAAGAGCTGCATGCGGCTCGTGAGCCGTAGGTTGCCGACCCCTGATCCAGAATATACCTCTTATAAATGAAGTATTGTAATGGACTAATTGAATATCATTAACAGTCGGAGTGAGTGAAAATGACCGAATTTTTTTTATTTGGTAGATTTGGATAGTTATTAAAACTTGCTCGGTGGTCAGTTAGATCACTTAGGCCCCCTTACCCCTTCCCGGTTCTCCTACTCCATATGAACGCCCCTGTTCAAGTGAACACAACAATAAAAAAAAAAACTGCATCCGTCATTCAGACCACCTCCACGACATTTATGAAAGATACAACAACAAAAAAACAACAACTGATAAAGGGATTGGATCTCTGGTCGATAGAATTAGACATTTCCTTTTTGCTCAGCCACCAACACAGGAAGTTCTGTTTGTCTAGGCGTGTAACGATTAGCCATTAAACTGGAGGCGTCGCTAGATAAATATATACTAAAGTCTGGTGTTAATTATATCCTGTAAGAGGTGTAATTATGTGTGGCTAGTTGTTTCCCCCCCTCCCCTTCATCATATATGTCAAGACAGGCAAGTTAATTGAGTGTGTTTAGAAACAATCATTGATCGCTTTGTCTGTCCTTGGAGTATTTAGAATCACCACTGTCGTCACTGTGTTTGAATATGTAAATCACGATGTGGATGTACTAAGTATAGACACTACATTAACATGTCATTCGTTGGATTGTTAGTAAGGACACCATTGCAGTTAGTAAGAACACCATTGCATATTGCATCTGTGAACACCATTGCATATTGCATCTGTGAACGCCATTGCATATTGCATCTGTGAACACCATTGCATATTGCATCTGTGAACACCATTGCATATTGCATCTTACAGTCCTTATGTTGACACCACTTGTCTCAAAATGCATTTTACATTATCTCAATTTTTCTCATATTAACTCAAACATATTGACTCAATGTGCTAAACAAAGTCTTTTTTTTTTGTCCCGTACTGCATCTTAAGAAGTAAAGTTAAATGATCGTAGTAAATTCTACTGTCTCAAACACACTCACCTAATATTACTTCTTTTCTCCCCCTATTGCCTCATATTACCTCATATAGCCTTATGTTGACTCTTATTACCTCCCTTGACCTCATATTGCCACTAAACGAAATCTTAACAAACATGATATAGTATTAAACGTATTTTTCCCATATAAAGATAATAAACATTACAACGTCATAAACTTTTAATGGCAATCCAACAGAGCCCTTCAGTTTATTTGAAATCCATTTGTCTCATACAAAAATGTTGTAGCGAGATAGATAAATGATCAACAAAACAATTTTTGATAGACATTTTTTTCCGGTCAACTTTCTTTATCTAGCTCCGCCAATCCCGGTTGAAAGGATGGGGGGAAGGGGGCAGGCTGTAGGGCTAGCTATCCTGCCCTGTAAACCATAAATGGGACTATTGTTGTATGGTGCCCCCTTCTTTCATCCCCAAACATAGTGCAATGGCCATGGAGGCACATCGGGAGATGTCACCAGGTAGTAGGCTTAGATGGAATCCCCCCTCCAAAGTGAAACGGAAGACAGGTTGTCCAAGTGAAACACCTGGTCGCGAAAACCTTTGAAGCTGACACAACAATGATGAGCTACAGCCACTACAGGCTTGAGAGAATGTCAGAGGACAAGATAACTCTGGAGATGAATTGTGTGTGGCCCGACTTGTGTGACGGGAAATGATGATGATGTTATTTCTCTGAACATTTTCCTATCCTATTTCTTCTAACCCATATTTCGTTGATATTATATTCCATGTTATCCCATATTCCGTTGTCATATTCCGTGAATCCCATACTCCGTTATCATATTCTGTTAACTCATATTCCGCTTATCTCATATTCCGTTGAGCGCCTATATAATTAATTATTGTCTTTATATCTGGCTCTCACGTTCTTATTTAGTCAATAAGACGTATATAAATATTTTTATGATCTAAGCCCCCAATCTTTTTCTTGCCACGGACCGGTCAACGTTTGATAATTTCACCGCGGCCCGCTGGTGGGGGTGGGTGGAAGGGATGGGGACGTTGATTATTTATATTTTAGATTGTTTTGATTTACTGTCACTGTCACTCACAGCCACTCAGCTCACGGTTAAACTCTCTTCCATGGAAAGTTGCACAATTCCAATGAGAAATACACCACAGTAAATAAATGAAATATTTTAATGTTTCTTGGGGAGGCCCAGTAGTATTTGATCCACGGATCGGTACCTGTCTGTGGCCCGGGGGGTTGGGGACCACTGATGTAAGCCATAGAATATATATATATATATATATATATATATATATATATATATATATATATATATATGTCAGTACGGAACAAATACATATATGTCAGTAGGGAAAAAATGCATATATGTCGGTAGGGAACAAATACATGTGTGTCAGTAGGGAACGAATACATGCATGTCTGTAGGAAGCTAATACATGCATGTCTGTAGGAAGCTAATACATGCATGTCTGTAGGAAGCTAATACATGCATGTCTGTAGGAAGTTAATACAGGCAATAATAGCATTCTTTAAAAAACATAATTCTCTGTATCATCTTGGCCGTTTGGATGTGAATGGCGTTGAGTTGTATAGGTTAGTTTATCAAACTAACATCCGGTCAGATACCACTTACTGACCTGGTTGTCAGTGTAACACGTGACTAGAAGTTATATGACATCTGGCTAAGAGCTCCATGACATCAACTGGCTTGTTTTCACTGAAATTGGGGTATGACTTCTATAACATCAGCTGGCTTGTTCTTACTGACATCTGGCGAAGAGTTCTATGACATCTACTTGCTTGTTCTCACTGACATTTGGCTATGGGTGTTATGACATCAATTTGGCTTGTTCAATCAGTTCATAAAGTTAAGCAATGTTTTGTTATTTTTAATGGCCTTGTCTTTGAGCCTAAGATTGTTTAATAGTTTCTACCTCATTTTATTTTCTACAAAGCGACTGTGAATTTCTGACAGAATGATTATCTGTTGTTCACTTTTTTCATAAATGTCTAGTCATAGTCATTTTTCACAAATGAATTTTTATTCAAAAATTATTTAAATAGATAAACGACTTATTACCGACCCAGCTGTCAATGTATCACCCATCTCACTCTTTAAATATTCAGACGTCATGCAGCTTACATCACATCATCATTTAATTACTATGTTTATTTATTATAAATTTATAAATGCTGATAAAACACCAAATTGTTTCGTACAAACCACGAAAACAGATTTTTAATTATCCTTTGATTAGACTAAGACTGATGGAGGAGACATTGTTAATATTCAATGCATCATTTATACACAGCTGTTTGAAACTGGGGGGAAAAAAGGAGCATTTAGTAAGTAATACACCGTATCCACATGTAATCAACTATTATTGTTGATGGATGATAATTCACAGAAATATTAATTATTGGATCCATCAGGGACGAATCATCTGAACTGTAATCTCAACTGACTAGTCAATCAATGATCTTGTATTTGCATATGTCATGATCGATATGTTCAGTGAGCATCGGTTCAGTGGAGGAATACTAGAGCCACGCGAGCCATTTTGTACTCGGGGTAATATCTGTCAAGGACCGGATAGTACTTATTGACTCAACACCGCTTGATTGAGCGGTAAATCGACAAAATAGTTCCAGCATTTAATATTACATTAGACGAAACCGTCCGATGTACATTATTTGAGGAGAGGTATTCACGTGAGCTGATGGTACTTGGTACTTGTTTTGCCCAAGTACCAGTACTCGAAAGTACATATTGAAGTACTTTAACTGGTACTTGTACCTTAAGTACTTTTACTTTGTAATCTTACTTGCAATTTGAAAAACGTGTGCACTTGTACACGTACTTCCAATGCGGGTATTTATTTGTACTCGTATTCGTACTTGAATGATGGTCAGTTCTTGGAACATCTCTGGTATTTACTAGTTTTGACCTTATAAAGTCATTCTGATTGGTTATAGGGAGAGGTGGGGTGTTGAAGGATGGGGTTGAAAATCATCTGATGGAGACATTGAATTTTAAATGTGTTTTATATTCTTAAAAACTCTAAATATAAAAATACTCAAATATATTTATTAATAAAAAAAGGAAGCTCCGAAAGTGCAAGAAATTACTCACCCATCAAATTATGCTATACAAACAAATTAAAACATGTTAGTTTTTGTTTTTATTTAGTCTGTTCCATAAGAAACATGCCAAGTTTATAAAGATACGTAATGATGGAGTTCAATAGACATTTTGCATAGCGAATGTTTGTTATTTGGTCGCTTGACATTAAATCTAAACTGTGGTTTACTTTAGAACATAACGGGAAAATGTAAAATAAATTTTCTAATTGATTAGACCTTTGATTTGATTTCCTTCTTTCTGGAGAGGAAACAATTTGAAAAGAGTCAGACCGTTATAAAAAAAATGACAGGTAAATATTCATTGACTTCTCTTACGTATGAAGGGTTACAGGTCAATAATTGATGAGCACTTAATTGCGATATGAGCAAGTTACAGAATCTACTTGACACGCTCAATGGATGACGACCTCTCGAGTGACTTAAAAAAAATAAAACATAAACTTGTAAAATATGTTGATGTTCTCCACATTTCTGTGTGTATATGAGGCAACATAAAAACTTGAGTGTGTTCGATTTGAATTATTAATAGGTTTAAGTTGGAAGTGTTACCAAGTTAAGTGTCACTTATTGAATCGCTTCATACTTTTAATGTATCTATTTATTGCTTCGTTGAATGGAACCGATTTTTTTAATGTCAAATTTACTAAAACTGTAACCTATTTAGATTCAGTGAATGGTTAATAATGTACCACTAGTACATTTAATCTTGACGAATATTTTATAATGATAAAATGTCTTTAAAATTTGTCAAACCGTAATTTGTAGAAAGCCACGCAAACTAGCGCTGCCAATTAAACATGTAGGGTATATTATATAAAGTAGTACATTTGTAGTTTTTTTTTTTAATAAATTTCATTACGCATGGTGGACTTGATTAGTGAAAAATAGTGAATGAAATAATTTTTCTAAAGTATAAAACATTTTAATTTATAGAAGTTTAAGAAAGAGATTAGTAAATACTAGAACTTGTTTGTTTAGATTACATGACTGAAAAATGGGTTTTTATAAACCAATATTAACACACACACACACACACACACACCACATATATATATATATATATGTAAGTGTGTAAATAAGTGCAGCATTGTATCCATTAACAAATGTAACAATATTTACAAAGATGTATGTTCTTCATTGTGTCCAGCATGTTATTTTAATTGACTTGGCAATGTACTTATAGTTCTACGAATTCATTTATAAGTACATTATAAAAAAAACTTACTAAAGTGTGGTCAAGTGAAATATAGTATCCTCATAATGACCAACTGATGACTAATGATGATAGTACTAATAGGATTTTTAGAAAGTGCCAGATTTTCGCAAACATTGACAGTAAAAATGGCTCATTATAAAGATTTGATCGAAAGACAATGTATGGTAAATGTTATAAAAAAGATTTTTCTAATAACTCAGTAACTAGAAAAATTAGTAAACATTTGTCGATTACTTCAGTAGACATGAGCAGTAAACATTTGTCGGTTACTTCAGTAGACATGAGCAGTAAACATTTGTCGGTTACTTCAGTAGACATGAGCAGTAAACATTTGTCGGTTACTTCAGTAGACATGTGCAGCAAACGTATGTCAGTTACTTCAGTAGACATGTGCAGTAAACGTATATCAGATCAGTTACTTCAGTAGATATGAGCAGTAAACATTTGTCGGTTACTTCAGTAGACATGTGCAGTAAACGTATGTCAGTTACTTCAGTAGACATGAGCAGTAAACGTATGTCAGTTACTTCAGTAGACATGTGCAGTAAACATTTGTCGGTTACTTCAGTAGACATGAGCAGTAAACATTTGTCGGTTACTTCAGTAGACATGAGCAGTAAACATTTGTCGGTTACTTCAGTAGACATGAGCAGTAAACATTTGTCGGTTACTTCAGTAGACATGAGCAGTAAACGTATATCAGTTTCTTCAGTAGACATGTGCAGTAAACATTTGTCGGTTACTTCAGTAGACATGAGCAGTAAACGTATATCAGTTTCTTCAGTAGACATGTGCAGTAAACATTTGTCGGTTACTTCAGTAGACATGAGCAGTAAACATTTGTCGGTTACTTCAGTAGACATGAGCAGTAAACGTATATCAGTTTCTTCAGTAGACATGCAGTAAACATTTGTCGGTTACTTCAGTAGACATGAGCAGTAAACATTTGTCGGTTACTTCAGTAGACATGAGCAGTAAACGTATATCAGTTTCTTCAGTAGACATGAGCAGTAAACATTTGTCGGTTACTTCAGTAGACATGAGCAGTAAACGTATATCAGTTTCTTCAGTAGACATGTGCAGTAAACATTTGTCGGTTACTTCAGTACACATGAGCAGTAACATTTGTCGGTTACTTCAGTAGACATGAGCAGTAAACGTATATCAGTTTCTTCAGTAGACATGTGCAGTAAACATTTGTCGGTTACTTCAGTAGACATGAGCAGTAAACATTTGTCGGTTACTTAAGTAGACATGAGCAGTAAACGTATATCAGTTTCTTCAGTAGACATGTGCAGTAAACATTTGTCGGTTACTTCAGTAGACATGAGCAGTAAACATTTGTCGGTTACTTCAGTAGACATGAGCAGTAAACGTATATCAGTTTCTTCAGTAGACATGTGCAGTAAACATTTGTCAGTTACTTCAGTAGACATGAGCAGTAAACATTTGTCGGTTACTTCAGTAGACATGAGCAGTAAACGTATATCAGTTTCTTCAGTAGACATGTGCAGTAAACATTTGTCGGCTACTTCAGTAGACATGAGCAGTAAACGTATATCAGTTTCTTCAGTAGACATGTGCAGTAAACATTTGTCGGTTACTTCAGTAGACATGTGCAGTAAACATTTGTCAGTTACTTCAGTAGACATGAGCAGTAAACATTTGTCGGTTACTTCAGTAGACATGAGCAGTAAACATTTGTCGGTTACTTCAGTAGACATGAGCAGTAAACGTATATCAGTTTCTTCAGTAGACATGTGCAGTAAACATTTGTCGGTTACTTCAGTAGACATGAGCAGTAAACGTATATCAGTTTCTTCAGTAGACATGTGCAGTAAACATTTGTCGGTTACTTCAGTAGACATGAGCAGTAAACATTTGTCGGTTACTTCAGTAGACATGAGCAGTAAACGTATATCAGTTTCTTCAGTAGACATGTGCAGTAAACATTTGTCGGTTACTTCAGTAGACATGAGCAGTAAACATTTGTCGGTTACTTCAGTAGACATGAGCAGTAAACATTTGTCGGTTACTTCAGTAGACATGTGCAGTAAACATTTGTCGGTTACTTCAGTAGACATGTGCAGTAAACATTTGTCAGTTACTTCAGTAGACATGAGCAGTAAACATTTGTCGGTTACTTCAGTACACATGAGCAGTAAACATTTGTCGGTTACTTCAGTAGACATGAGCAGTAAACGTATATCAGTTTCTTCAGTAGACATGTGCAGTAAACATTTGTCGGTTACTTCAGTAGACATGAGCAGTAAACGTATATCAGTTTCTTCAGTAGACATGTGCAGTAAACATTTGTCGGTTACTTCAGTAGACATGAGCAGTAAACATTTGTCGGTTACTTCAGTAGACATGAGCAGTAAACGTATATCAGTTTCTTCAGTAGACATGTGCAGTAAACATTTGTCGGTTACTTCAGTAGACATGAGCAGTAAACATTTGTCGGTTACTTCAGTAGACATGAGCAGTAAACATTTGTCGGTTACTTCAGTAGACATGTGCAGTAAACATTTGTCGGTTACTTCAGTAGACATGAGCAGTAAACATTTGTCGGTTACTTCAGTAGACATGAGCAGTAAACGTATATCAGTTTCTTCAGTAGACATGTGCAGTAAACATTTGTCGGTTACTTCAGTAGACATGAGCAGTAAACGTATATCAGTTTCTTCAGTAGACATGTGCAGTAAACATTTGTCGGTTACTTCAGTAGACATGAGCAGTAAACGTATATCAGTTTCTTCAGTAGACATGTGCAGTAAACATTTGTCGGTTACTTCAGTAGACATGAGCAGTAAACATTTGTCGGTTACTTCAGTAGACATGAGCAGTAAACGTATATCAGTTTCTTCAGTAGACATGAGCAGTAAACATTTGTCGGTTACTTCAGTAGACATGAGCAGTAAACGTATATCAGTTTCTTCAGTAGACATGTGCAGTAAACATTTGTCGGTTACTTCAGTACACATGAGCAGTAACATTTGTCGGTTACTTCAGTAGACATGAGCAGTAAACGTATATCAGTTTCTTCAGTAGACATGTGCAGTAAACATTTGTCGGTTACTTCAGTAGACATGAGCAGTAAACGTATATCAGTTTCTTCAGTAGACATGTGCAGTAAACATTTGTCGGTTACTTCAGTAGACATGAGCAGTAAACATTTGTCGGTTACTTCAGTAGACATGAGCAGTAAACGTATATCAGTTTCTTCAGTAGACATGTGCAGTAAACATTTGTCGGTTACTTCAGTAGACATGAGCAGTAAACGTATATCAGTTTCTTCAGTAGACATGTGCAGTAAACATTTGTCGGTTACTTCAGTAGACATGAGCAGTAAACATTTGTCGGTTACTTCAGTAGACATGTGCAGTAAACATTTGTCGGTTACTTTAGTAGACATGAGCAGTAAACATTTGTCGGTTACTTCAGTAGACATGAGCAGTAAACGTATATCAGTTTCTTCAGTAGACATGTGCAGTAAACATTTGTCGGTTACTTCAGTAGACATGAGCAGTAAACGTGTATCAGTTTCTTCAGTAGACATGTGCAGTAAACATTTGTCGGTTACTTCAGTAGACATGTGCAGTAAACATTTGTCGGTTACTTCAGTAGACATGAGCAGTAAACATTTGTCGGTTACTTCAGTAGACATGTGCAGTAAACATTTGTCGGTTACTTCAGTAGACATGAGCAGTAAACATTTGTCGGTTACTTCAGTAGACATGTGCAGTAAACATTTGTCGGTTACTTTAGTAGACATGAGCAGTAAACATTTGTCGGTTACTTCAGTAGACATGAGCAGTAAACGTATATCAGTTTCTTCAGTAGACATGTGCAGTAAACATTTGTCGGTTACTTCAGTAGACATGAGCAGTAAACGTATATCAGTTTCTTCAGTAGACATGTGCAGTAAACATTTGTCGGTTACTTCAGTAGACATGAGCAGTAAACATTTGTCGGTTACTTCAGTAGACATGTGCAGTAAACATTTGTCGGTAACTTTAGTAGACATGAGCAGTAAACATTTGTCGGTTACTTCAGTAGACATGAGCAGTAAACGTATATCAGTTTCTTCAGTAGACATGTGCAGTAAACATTTGTCGGTTACTTCAGTAGACATGAGCAGTAAACGTATATCAGTTTCTTCAGTAGACATGTGCAGTAAACATTTGTCGGTTACTTCAGTAGACATGTGCAGTAAACATTTGTCGGTTACTTCAGTAGACATGAGCAGTAAACATTTGTCGGTTACTTCAGTAGACATGAGCAGTAAACATATGTCGGTTACTTCAGTAGACATGTGCAGTAAACATTTGTCGTGGGGATCATCAAAAGTGTCACAAGAGGTGAGACGGACTTATGAAGCAAGGAGTGGAGTGGGGGGGCGTGCACGAGTCTCTGGGTGAATATCCAGCTCGACCTAAAATTTTGTTTTTTTCACAGCTAGATGACAACAGAATCTCCTGATGGGGTGGAAGGTTCCCCTATGGCGGGAAACCTCAGGCGTGCACCCGATTCGCCATCCTGAAAGGCGTCGACTGATTTGGGTTATCATCTAGACTGAAAATCAGAAAAAAACGTAACGTCTCAATATCTGATTCATTTTAAAAGTAAACAATTTATTTTTCTGAATAGAAACAACAATTAGTTTACAGAGAATCATTATTTTATCGTTATTTAACAGACAAACACATTGTTTAGTTTCACAGTGGACACTATGATTTAACCAACGTGGTTGTGGATGATGAAGATTGTTGAACCGCCACTCCGACATCAAATGGTTGGCCTCCTAAAAAAAGTGAAGTATTGATTCCTTTCATCAAACATCTGTTAAACCGGAAGTCAATGTCTTCTAATCCGATGAATCATGTACATCAAACTACAACGGACATGACGCGTGTGGTGGGGGCGTGGCTTGAAAACACCAAAGTTAATCCCCTTGATATCGAAATAATCGGGATTAACCTATTGGGACGGGGACGGGGGGGGGGGTCGGTATAAAATATGTGAACTCTTGGAGAAATAAAATTGTGGGTGCATACAAACACATGTTGTTGTTGACTCTGTTGGCTCATTTAATATTACAAACACATGTTGTTGTTGAATCTGTTGGCTCATTTAATATTACAAACACATGTTATTGTTGAATCTGTTGGCTCATTTAATATTACAAACACATGTTGTTGTTGAATCTGTTGGCTCATTTAATATTACAAACACATGTTGTTGTTGAATCTGTTGGCTCATTTAATATTACAAACACATGTTGTTGAATCTGTTGGCTCATTTAATATTACAAACACATGTTATTGTTGAATCTGTTGGCTCATTTAATATTACAAACACATGTTGTTGTTGAATCTGTTGGCTCATTTAATATTACAAACACATGTTGTTGTTGAATCTGTTGGCTCATTTAATATTACAAACACATGTTGTTGTTGAATCTGTTGGCTCATTTAATATTACAAACACATGTTGTTGTTGAATCTGTTGGCTCATTTAATATTACAAACACATGTTGTTGTTGAATCTGTTGGCTCATTTAATATTCCAAACACATGTTGTTGTTGAATCTGTTGGCTCATTTAATATTACAAACACATGTTGTTGTTGAATCTGTTGGCTCATTTAATATTACAAACACATGTTGTTGTTGAATCTGTTGGCTCATTTAATATTACAAACACATGTTGTTGTTGAATCTGTTGGCTCATTTAATATTACAAACACATGTTGTTGTTGAATCTGTTGGCTCATTTAATATTACAAACACATGTTGTTGTTGAATCTGTTGGCTCATTTAATATTACAAACACATGTTGTTGTTGAATCTGTTGGCTCTATTTAATATTACAAACACATGTTGTTGTTGAATCTGTTGGCTCATTTAATATTACAAACACATGTTGTTGTTGAATCTGTTGGCTCATTTAATATTACAAACACATGTTGTTGTTGAATCTGTTGGCTCATTTAATATTACAAACACAAGTTGTTGTTGAATCTGTTGACTCATTTAATAGTACAAACACATGTTGTTGAATCTGTTGGGTCATTGTATATTGTTCTTTCAGACAATGTTACGTAGATGGATGTAATTTTCAGAATAATAGAAAATAAAATATTTTCAAACATTTTATTTATCATATATCAGAAAACTATTTTAGAAATAAGACTGGTTTGATTTCTTACACAGAAACCAAAAAAAAAAAAAAGACATAACATGGAACAATGAAGTAAACCATTTTTTATTGACCAGCAAACCAATGTGATGTTTTTGGGGTCAAAAGTTTATTTTAATTGGATTTAAATTTAATAGATCTATTTCTTCAAATAACATTAACAGAAAGAAACATTTATTTCATGTATGCATTTATGCATCATACATACTTCTTCGAATTACAGTTAGATCTATTTCTTCAAGTGACATCTTTTTCTTCAAACAAAAGATCTATTTCTGAGTATTATACTTTTACTCTATCTCCTGGGTTCGACCACGGAAATAATAAAACAAACATGCAGTAAAAAAAAAAGCATCGCTAAATTCTTGTATTTTATTATGCGATCTGAACGAACTTGTTCCAAAACTAAATATGTAACAAAACATCGAGACATTAAGAACAGAAATCTACTATCTAAATACATAATTTGGACAATATTATATAAGTAGGAGTTGACCCTATAACTTTTTTCTGGGAAATACATTCTAGGAATTCTATTTATTTACTTTGTTAACTCAAACACATTTACAGAGTTCGGTGCCTCGATTTTTCAAAGGTTTCACTTCAGTTTGATAACGTGTCTAGCAACCTGATAGAACCAAAATATTGTGTTTCAAAGATTAAAACACTGTAATAGGTTTTAGTCTTTAACTCTGTGACTATGAAATCTTGAGGTTGTATTGCCCGGCTTTCTGTTTTCATATTTACACAATAGTCTAGTAGTGACTACACTTACTTACATTTAGGAAATACTAACTTACATTTGGACAATACTTACTTACATTTGGGCAATACTTGCTTACATTTTGACAATACTTACTTACATTTGGACAATACTTACATACATTTGTGCAAAACTTGCTTCCATTCGGACAATACTTACTTACATTTGGACAATGCTTACTTACATTTGGGTAATACTTACTTACACTTGGGTGATACGTACTTAGTTTGGACAATACTTACTTACATTTGGACAATACTTACTTACATTTAGACAATACTTACTTAAACTTGGGTAATACGTACTTACATTTGGACAATACTTACTTACATTTGGACAATACTTAATTATATTTGGACAATACTTACTTACATGTGGGCAATACTTACTTATATTTGGCCAATACTTACTTACACTTGGGCAATACTTAATTACATTTGGGCAATACTTACTTACATTTGGGTAATACTTACTTACATTTGGACAATACTTACTTACACTTGGGAAATACTTACTTACATTTGGACAATACTTACTTTCATTTGGACAATACTTACTTACATTTGGACAATACTTACTTACACTTGGACAATACTTACTTACATTTGGGAAATACTTACTTTCTTTTGGACAATACTTACTTATATCTGGACAATACTTACATTTGGGCAATACTTACTTTCATTTGGACAATACTTACTTACATTTGGACAATACTTACTTACACTTGGGAAATACTTTCATTTGGACAATACTTACTTACATTTGGACAATACTTAATTATATTTGGACAATACTTACTTACATTTGGGCAATACTTACTTACATTTGGGATATTTACACTTGGGTAATACTTACTTACATTTGGGTAATACTTACTTACATTTGGACTATACTCACTTACATTTGGACAATATTTACTTTCATTTGGACAATACTTACTAACATTTGGGAAATACTTACTTACATTTGGGAAATACTTAAATTTGGAAAATACTTACTTACATTTGGACAATACTTACTTACATTTTGACAAAACTTACTTACATTTGGATAATACTTACTTACATTTGGACAATACTTACTTACATTTGGGCAATACTTAATTACATTTGGGAAATACATACTTACCTTTGGGAAATACTTACTTTCATTTGGACAATACTTACTTACATTCGGACAATACTTACTTTCATTTGGACAATACTTACTTACATTTGTGAAATACTTACTTACATTTGGGAAATACTTACATTTGGACAATACTTACTTACTTACATTTTGACAATACTTACTTACATTTGGGAAATACTTACTTACCTTTGGGAAATACTTACTTTCATTTGGACAATACTTACTTACATTTGGGAAATACCTACTTACATTTGGGAAATACTTACTTAAATTTGGACAATACTTACTTTCATTACAGAACAATACTTACTTACATTTGGGAAATACTTACATTTGGACAATACTTACTTACTTAAATTTGAACAATACTTACTTTTATTTGGACAATACTTACTTACATTTGGGAAATACTTACTTACATTTGGACAATACTTTTTTACATTTGGGAAATACTTACTTACATTTGGGAAATACTTACTTAAATTTGGACAATACTTACTTTCATTAAGGACAATACTTACTTACATTTGGGAAATACTTACTTTCTTTTGGACAATACTTACTTACATCTGGACAAAACTTACATTTGGACAATACTTACTTACATAGGGGAAATACTTACTTAATTTTGGGAAATACTTACTTTCATTTGGACAATACTTACTTACATTTGGGAAATACTTACTTACATTTAGGAAATACTTACTTAGATTTGGACAATACTTACTTTCATTACCGAACAATACTTACTTACATTTGGGAAATACTTACTTTCATTTGGACAATACTTACTTACATCTGGACAATACTTACTTACACTTGGGAAATACTTACTTACATTTGGACAATACTTACTTACATTTGGGCAATACTTAATAACCTTTGGGAAATACTTACTTTCATTTGGACAATACTTACTTACATTCGGACAATACTTACTTTCATTTGAACAATACTTATTTACATTTGTGAAATACTTACTATATTTGGGAAATACTTACATTTGGACAATACTTACTTACTTACATTTTGACAATACTTACTTACATTTGGGAAATACTTACTTACCTTTGGGAAATACTTACTTTCATTTGGACAATACTTACTTTCATTATAGAACAATACTTACTTACATTTGGGAAATACTTACTTACATTAGGGAAATACTTACTTAAATTTGGACAATACTTACTTACATTTGGGAAATACTTACTTACCTTTGGGAAATACTTACTTTCATTTGGACAATACTTACTTACATTTGGGAAATACTTACTTAAATTTGGACAATACTTACTTTCATTAAGGGCAATACTTACTTACATTTGGGAAATACTTACTTTCTTTTGGACAATACTTACTTACATCTGGACAATACTTACTTACACTTGGGAAATACTTACTTACATTTGGACAATACTTACTTACATTTGGGCAATACTTAATTACCTTTGGGAAATACTTACTTTCAGTTGGGAAATACTTACATTTGGACAATACTTACTTACATTTTGACAATACTTACTTACATTTGGGAAATACTTACTTACCTTTGGGAAATACTTACTTTCATTTGGACAATACTTATTTTCATTACAGAACAATACTTACTTACATTTGGGAAATACTTACATTTGGACAATACTTACTTACTTACATTTTGACAATACTTACTTACATTTGGGAAATACTTACTTACCTTTGGGAAATACTTACTTTCATTTGGACAATACTTACTTACATTTGGGAAATACCTACTTACATTTGGGAAATACTTACTTAAATTTGGACAATACTTACTTTCATTACAGAACAATACTTACTTACATTTGGGAAATACTTACTTTCATTTGGACAATACTTACTTTTATTAGGACAATACTTACTTACATTTGGGAAATACTTACTTACATTTGGACAATACTTTTTTACATTTGGGAAATACTTACTTACATTTGGGAAATACTTACTTAAATTTGGACAATACTTACTTTCATTAAGGACAATACTTACTTACATTTAGGAAATACTTACTTTCTTTTGGACAATACTTACTTACATCTGGACAATACTTCCATTTGGACAATACTTACTTACATAGGGGAAATACTTACTTAATTTTGGGAAATACTTACTTTCATTTGGACAATACTTACTTACATTTGGGAAATACTTACTTACATTTAGGAAATACTTACTTAGATTTGGACAATACTTACTTTCATTACCGAACAATACTTACTTACATTTGGGAAATACTTATTTTCATTTGGACAATACTTACTTACATCTGGACAATACTTACTTACACTTGGGAAATACTTACTTACATTTGGACAATACTTACTTACATTTGTGAAATACTTACTTTCATTTGGACAATACTTACTTTCATTACAGAACAATACTTACTTACATTTGGGAAATACTTACTTACATTTGGGAAATACTTACATTTGGACAATACTTACTTACTTACATTTTGACAATACTTACTTACATTTGGGAAATACTTACCTTTGGGAAATACTTACTTTCATTTGGACAATACTTACTTACATTTGAGAAATACCTACTTACGTTTGGGAAATACTTACTTAAATTTGGACAATACTTACTTTCATTACAGAACAATACTTACTTACATTTCGGAAATACTTACTTTCATTTGGACAATACTTACTTTTATTAGGACAATACTTACTTACATTTGGGAAATACTTACTTACATTTGGACAATATTTACTTACATTTGGAAAATACTTACTTACATTTGGGAAACACTTACTTAAATTTGAACAATACTTACTTTCATTACAGGACAATACTTACTTACATTTGGGAAATACTTACTTAAATTTGAACAATACTTACTTTTATTTGGACAATACTTACTTACATTTGGGAAATACTTACTTACATTTGGACAATCCTTTTTTACATTTGGGAAATACTTACTTACATTTGGGAAATACTTAATTTTGGGAAATACTTACTTTCATTTGGACAATACTTACTTACATTTGGGAAATTCTTACTTACATTTAGGAAATACTTACTTAGATTTGGACAATACTTACTTTCATTACCGAACAATACTTACTTACATTTGGGAAATACTTACTTTCATTTGGACAATACTTACTTACATCTGGACAATACTTACTTACACTTGGGAAATACTTACTTACATTTGGACAATACTTACTTACATTTGAGCAATACTTAATTACCTTTGGGAAATACTTTCATTTGGGAAATACTTACATTTGGACAATACTTACTTACTTACATTTTGACAATACTTACTTACATTTGGGAAATACTTACTTACCTTTGGGAAATACTTACTTTCATTTGGACAATACTTACTTTCACTACAGAACAATACTTACTTACATTTGGGAAATACTTACTTACATTTGGGAAATACTTACATTTGGACAATACTTACTTACATTTGGGAAATACTTACTTACATTTGGACAATAATTTTTTACAATTGGGAAATACTTACTTACATTTGGGAAATACTTACTTAAATTTGGACAATACTTACTTTCATTAAGGACAATACTTACTTACATTTAGGAAATACTTACTTAGATTTGGACAATACTTACTTTCATTACCGAACAATACTTACTTACATTTGGGAAATACTTACTTTCATTTGGACAATACTTACATCTGGACAATACTTACTTACACTTGGGAAATACTTACTTACATTTGGACAATACTTACTTACATTTGGGCAATACTTAATTACCTTTGGAAATACTTACTTTCATTTGGACAATACTTACTTACATTCGGACAATACTTACTTTCATTTGGACAATACTTACTTACATTTGTGAAATACTTACTTACATTTGGGAAATACTTACATTTGGACAATACTTACTTACTTACATTTGGACAATACTTACTTACATTTGGGAAATACTTAATTACCTTTGGGAAATACTTACTTTCATTTGGACAATACTTACTTACATTCGGACAATACTTACTTTCATTTGGACAATACTTACTTACATTTGTGAAATAATTGTCTTAACATGGCTGCCAGAAATGACATTGGACCAGCCATATGTTTAGTGCCGAGGTGACAAAACACCGCACACTAACATACGGCTGGTAAGATCGTGAATCGTGAATGGCAATCACAATGTAATACTGTTTTCGACCGCCTCAACCTTTAACAAGATCAATAAAGCGATATTAGGAGAGGTACCACAAAATCATATCATGCCAAAATATTTTGTGATACTCTCCGAAACAAATCTTGAAGAATCGTTGTTCCATAGGTCTATGTATATCTCACAATATCGTAATAAATTTATGGTGTTCAATTTGTTATTAAATGAGAAGCTATCATAAAAGAAATATTTACAGAAATCGTTCAATTAATATTCTGTGTTATATTCCACAATTTAAATTTTAAACCATAATTATGGATACCTCAATCTAATGTAATATTTATATTGTTTAAATTGTTTTTATTTCTAAAATATGTCTATTTCTAATGTACAATTATTTCCCTTTAATACTAACCTAAAATACGTCACTTTTTTTTTTCATTTGTTGACTATTACGTCACATGAATGAATTGAATAAGGGTTGAGATTGAGTAGCGCCGTACACAACGTTTACAATGCAAACTAACCCATTTATGATGGGGGCTTCACACAGAGGGTGTATGGAGGGGGCCCAGTTTGAGGAGGGACCCCAAAATATTTTTTAAACTAAATATTAAGGACATTATCTTATGTCAAAATGTAGCGGCCTTCGAAGATGCCTAAAATCCCTTGGTTCGGCATTGGCTTCACAGAACTATAATGTTGAAAGCTTTGATATGTCTTTCTTTTTTAAGAGGCCTAATGTTTTCTGCGTCTGCGGCCTCAACTGCATTGATGGAATAATATGTTTTTAATTGAAGGTCAGCTAAAAGCTACACAACGATTCTTTCTTCTCGGGACCAAGCTTGAGAAGCGTCAAAAAATTATCCCATGTCATAATTCAGGGGCAGCCTCCAAAGTGGCCAAGACACCGGGCCCCTAACTCCCTGTTTTTTGCACTGCCGGGTTGGCAATTTTTCTTAGTTAATTGTACTATGCTACGATGTGTATAACCTGTTAAACATGTAGCGTTTTGCTTAACACAAGCACTCACTCACGTCTCTCTTTTTTTTTAAAATACGCCATGTTGAACATCATAAAACATTAAATGAATAACTGTTTGGAAAGGAGTCCATTAAAATATTATGAAGGAATATGATTTTAAGAGTTGTTGTTTATGTTTACCCATAGTGAGGATTATTTTCTTTGGGAGGAACTATTTAACATATGAACTTTATTTGATGTATTATTAGGTGTCCCTATTCTCAAATGTATTTTGGCTACAATAATCTGTTCATGTCCTTAGGGCCACTGCAAGTATATAGACTGATTGTTAACGAGCTAATATATATATCACCATTTTCAATTCCAACTGTGTGCCTACTCGCCGGTCCGGGTACCGGGCCTTTGATAACTAGTCTATAATACAAATTTTACATCATGTGTTCCGGTTTCCGTCTGTCATCGCGACTTCCGTCTGTCATCCAACATGGCGGCATAAACAATTCAAAGATGGCAGAAACATTTACTGTTTTCTTCTTAACATGCATGATCCGGCTACCAACTGGCCAGCCGAGTAAGAATTGTCTCCTACATGGCTGCCAGAAATGACATTGGACCAGCCATATGTTTAGTGCCGAGGTGACAAAACACCGTACACTAACATACGGCAGGTAAGATCGTGAATGCCAAATGGCAATCGCAATGTAATACTGTTTTCGACCGCCTCAATCATTACCTAAGGGCAATTAAGCGATCTTAGGAGAGGTAACACAAAATCATGCCAAAATATTCTGTGATACCCTCCGACAGAAATTTCTAATCAAAAAGTGGTTCCATAGGCCTATCTATATCTCACAGTAACGTAATAAATCTATGGTGTTCAATTTGTTATTAAATGAGAAGCGATCATAAAAGAAATATTTACAGAAATCGTTCAATTAATATTCTGTGTTATGTTCCACAATGTAAATTTTAAACCAAAATTATGGATACTTCAATATAATGTAATATTTATATTGTTTAAATTGTTATTATTTCTAAAATATGTCTATTTCTAATGTACAATTATTTCCCTTTATTACTAACCTAAAATACGTCACTTTTTTTTTCATTTGTTGACTATTACGTCACATGAATGAATTGAATAAGGGTTGAGTTTGAGTAGCGCCGTACAAAATGTTTACAATGCAAACTAACCCATTTATGATGGGGGCTTTACACAGAGGGTGTATGGAGGGGGCCCAGTTTGAGGAGGGCCCCCAAAATATTTTTTAAACTAAAGATTAAGTACATTATCTCATGTCAAAATGTAGTGGCTCCCGAAGATGCCTAAAATCTCTTGGTTCGGCATTGGTTTCACAGAACTATAATGTTGAAAGCTTTGATATGTCTTTCTTTTTTAAGAGGCCTAATGTTTTCTGCGTCTGCGGCCTCAACTGCATTGATGGAATACTATGTTTTTAATTGAAGGTTAGCTAAAAGCTACACAACGATTCTTTCTTCTCGGGACCAAGCTTGAGAAGCGTCAAAAAATTATCCCATGTCAAAATTCAGGGGCAGCCCCGAAAGAGGCCAAGCCACCGGGCCCCTAACTCCCTAGGTTCTGTACTGCCGGGTCGGCAATTTTTCTTAGTTAATTGTACTATGCTACAATGTGTATAACAGTAAATAAACCACCTGATAAATATGTAGAGTTTTGCTTAAAACAAGCACTCACTCATGTCTCTCTTTTTTTTAAATACGCCATGTTGAACATCATAAAACATTAAATGAATAACTGTTTGGAAAGGAGTCCATTAAAATATTATGAAGGAATATGATTTTAAGAGTTGTTGTTTATGTTTACCCATAGTGAGGATTATTTTCTTTGGGAGGAACTATTTAACATATGAACTTTATTTGATGTATTATTAGGTGTCCCTATTCTCAAATGTATTTTGGCTACAATAATCTGTTCATGTCCTTGGGGCCACTGCAAGTATATAGACTGATTGTTAACGCGCTAAAATATATATCACCATTTTCAACTCCAACTTGTGCCTACTCGCCGGTCCGGGTACCGGGCCTTTGATAACTAGTTTCTCCGTTAAAACAATAGAAGATTGATGATATTAAAATTAGCACTAATACAGTTGCTGTTTTCAATCACGTTTAGCTGTCTTGCTTTCATCTTGTTTTAGATTTAGCAATGAATCTTAAATGTTCACGTCAACTCTATAAAGACCATATGTATTTTAAACTTTCATCCTTACTGAAACCTCTCGTTAGCATCAAAAGATCTCATGTATTATAGATTCAAACTCTTATCTTCATACGACATTGATTTGAGATCCGATTTCCTCAATGTAAAAGTGACATTTCACTAGAATTAAATATAATATGTCCATTGATATTTAATTGGGGATTCGGTTTCAATTATCCTGGTGAAAGCTGGGATGAAATATTACGGTTATTTCTCAGAGAATTTTATTTTCTGCCTAATCAATCACTAGGTTATTGTCATGGTTAGTTTTTGTGTATTAGTAGATCAGTTGTATGTATAATATATATTTTTTTTTCGTGGTACTTCTGTTTCTTGATAGGTGTAAATATATTTCAGTCTCTTCGGATGGTTTATGATTCAACTAACTTGACTTGGTGTATATTATTATATTATTAAGTATTCACATGCATGAGACGAATGACATGTATAAATCACTGAATAGACTTCTATGTATCAAACATATATATATTTATTTATTCAATCTATGGAAGTACATACATGGTATAAAATAATATGATATGAGGAATTAAGTCCGTCTGCTTGTCTACCAAATCTATCGTCTAATAATTATCGTCTGTTTTTCCCACTTCCGCTAAACTAAGTGGCCAGATAATTCCAACCATCTCTGTGCCAACTGTAAATTCTCCAGCCTAAAAAAAATTTAAATGTCAGGTAATTCTTAGAATACATTATGAGCCTTGAAAAACATTCATAATTTATTATACACATAATTAAGACATGAAAAGCATTCATAAGCATACAATACATTCATAAGCAATACAATATCTATATACATATTATTCATTTTACTCTCTGCGTTAAATCGAAAGCGGAAAACAAGAATTCAAAATGGCGTCTAGCCACCAGCGTCTCGATTCGATATTTCTTTTTGAAAAATCTACAGTTTTAAATAGTTTCTGTGGTTTTTGTTATGAAATGTAAAAGTCCCTAATATTAAAAGGGTCAAATTATGGCTTTTTAAACAAGATAAGACTCTAAAAAAGCGAAAAAAAATGATAAATAAATGTGATATATGATGGAGATTCCTATTAAGGGCCTAAGGCTAACAAGGGCTAAGGCTCTAATAGCCTAATGGTTAATTCAGTCAAGAATTTTAAAAAAAATTAAGTATTACTTTCATACACTTCATTATGTATTCATAAACATGTGGATATTTTTTATGAGCATCATAACACATTAAAATGCAGCTAAAGCAAGCCATGAAATAAACCATAATATAACTAGGCCTACAATTTAAGCCATGATACATGATACACTTAGGCCTACTATTTTAGCCATGATACAAGATACAATTAAGGCCTGTCTGCCATGAAACACACAAAAACAGGAAACTGTATACTTCTCATACAAAAACATTTTATAACCGTTTTTATACTAATGACGCTTCAATTTTGTTTTAATAAAATACATACATACATACATACATACATACATACATACATACATACATACATACATATATACATATATACATATATACATATATACATACATACATACATACATACATACATACATACATAATACAAACATAAATACATACATATATACATACAAACATACAAACATACATACATACATACATGCATGCATGCATACATACATACATACATACATGCATGCATGCATACATACATACATACATACATACATACATACATACATACATACATACATACATACTACATACATACATACATGCAGTTTTTTTTGTGGCTATTTTATTTATTTTGTATTGTTTTATTTATTTATTTGCATTTTAAAAAAAAACTGTTTACTAAATCCCAATACATTGATTATAATTATCAATCAATGAAGAAATAAACACTTAACCCCCCCCCCCCAATCCATCCCCGCTCATTTTCTTTGTGAAGCTTTCCTTCCCCTACAACTCTCTCTCTCTGTTATTGTCTATGTTGGTTGCATTCGCCACGCCCTTTTGTTTACTTCCGGATATTTAAGACGTGTCACGTGTTATAGAACAAAGAACAATGCAAGTGGTCTTCTTCAGTCTGCCAGTGCTGAGAATGATCTGAAATAGATATTGCTAGGATGTTGAGTTTATCACTTTTTTAGAAGTTGATATCATGTACACGCTTTGAGCAGATAAACTTCATATGGAGAGTTTTTATTTAATTTTTATGTCAGATAAAAAACAAACCAGCTCACGAATGAGGAGGCCAATCATGTTAGGGAAATTTCCAGTTTCTCTGAGTCTGTCAATACAATTGAATTTGAAGGGGAGACAAATTTCAGTCCCTTGAGATTTAAAAAAATTGTATGTTATAATATTTAACCTGTGGTTTCATAGAGATATAAAATTAATTTAATGCTTTTTAATGGAGTCACCCACCATAGCCTTAGAATAATATTTCACAATGTTATCTTGAGCAGAGGCGTTGCTACGTTGTTGTTGTTTGTTTTTTTTTGTTTTTTTTTTTTTTTGGGGGGGGGGGCTTAGGCTAAGATGAATTGGGAGGCCCTAGGAAGAGGTGAATTGGGGGGCTAAAAGAGGTAAATTTGGAGGCCCTAGGAAGATGTGAATTTAGGGGCCCTAGGAGGAGGTGAATTTGGAGGCCCTAGGAAGAGGTGAATTTTGAAGCCCTAGGAAGAGGTGAATTTTGAGGCCCTAGGAAGAGGTGAATTTTGAGGCCCTAGGAAGAGGTGAATTTGGGGGCCTTAGATAGAGGTGAATTTGGGGGCCCTAGGAGGATGTGAATTTTGAGGCCCTAGGAAGAGGTAAATTTGCGGGCCCTGGGAAGAGGTGAATTTTGGGGGTCTTAGCCTAAGTAAGTTTAGGGGATTCTAGGAAAAGATATTGGGCCTAACCAAAGTTTCACTTAGGGTCCTCTGAGTGGCAAAAAAAAATATTCATAAGAAAACATATTTTTGTAATATTAGCTTCCAAGCTATCAACAAGTTAACAGTAAAGTTCTAGTAGGTAATACCCAGCCATGAGCTTTAAAGTTCAAGGACAATGAAGATGACAAGATGAAATCTGTTGAAGTACAAAATATAACTTTTATTGTGTAAAAGTGCAGTTTCTTTTATTGTGGGATAATTGTCACCGCTTCCTTAATGTGTAATGTCGGATGATATTTAAAGTTTATAGGACTGTGTTCACGCGATGTTGTATCTCAGTGAATTGAGCTAGGTCAGATGTTGTTGTTTGTTTTTTTAAAGTCGGAAGTAATTATTTGAATTACCATAGAATCTTTGAGAGATCTATTAATATGCACGAAAAAAAAAACAGACAAGAAACTGGGTTTTATTTAGTTTTTTGTTGACGGGAAAATAGCAGAATTAGTTCACACTGAGGCTGGGCTACAGATAGGCTTGGCGCGGTGCATTGTATATTTATTTATTTATTAGAACTGTTGTTCGATTCAAAAATTTAACCGAAATTAAATAATAATATTTTTTTTTTGCTAACTTAGCCAAAACTGGGTATTTGTCATCATACAATTCCCACAACTTTAATGGCTCCTAGTCTTTTTCAGTTGGTTGCTCCAATCTGTATTTGTCAACAAATGTCGGGGTGGAGCAAGGCATGAATGGCTCATATTCAGAATCTGATAATAGTTCCTGCATTAGAGCTTTCTTTGTGGTTGTTCTGATGTTTGTTTATCATCATTACTAAGTCCAGATTCCTTTACATCACCCGAGTCTAGACACTGATTGACATGTGTCATGTATATGAAACTATTTGTGCAGCTGTTGCAGACTTGACCCGCAAGATTCTGTATTTTCAAAATTCGGTTCAAATTATGCGAAAAGTACAAGGATGAAATAACATATTTAGCATCTCGTTACTGTGACCCGATTATAACCGGGTTCAATAAACACTTGTTCATTTACTCTGCCAATACACTACAGAATATAATGTAAACTCGTGAATGAAACTTTTCTCTTTTTACATGACCGTGAAGGCATCGGGGGGGGGGGGGGTACTTATCGAAGGGCTATATAACAAAACATCTTCATTTTATATTACAAGTGGGCTTTTGTCCGCATACCTGGTGGTGAGTGTGGGTGTGTGCGAACTGCGACAAGGTGGGGAGTGGGAGTAGCTACGAAGTAAGTGATCGGAAATTGTAGAGTGAAATTCGGTTATTTATCGATTTGGCACTACTCTGAACTTTCAGCATTTTGGTCAAAATAACGCACTTAGGTGATAGATAGATAGATAGATAGATAGATAGATAGATAGATAGATAGATAGATAGATAGATAGATAGATAGATAGATAGATAGATAGATAGATAGATTAGATAGATAGATAGATAGATAGATAGATAGATAGATAGATAGATAGATAGATAGATAGATAGATAGATAGATAGATAGATAGATAGATAGATTAGATAGATAGATAGATAGATAGATAGATAGATAGATAGATAGATAGATAGATAGATAGATAGATAGATAGATAGATAGATAGATAGATAGACAGACAGATAGATAGATAGATAGATAGATAGATAGATAGATAGATAGATAGATAGATAGATAGATAGATAGATAGATAGATAGATAGATAGATAGATAGATAGATAGATAGATAGATAGATAGATAGATAGATAGATAGATAGATAGATAGATAGATAGATAGATAGATAGATAGATAGATAGATAGATAGATAGATAGATAGATAGATAGATAGATAGATAGATAGATACTTTTTTTCCTTTTAATGTCTTCATTTGTGGATGTTTCGTCATTTGAATAAACTAACACTTCATGTACAATTATTGGACATTTTGACTCAGCAGGTCATATCACCAATACTGCTCACGCTGGGGACAGTTGGCAACATTCTGACCATCATCGTCTGGAGCAGGCGGGACATGCGGTCATCCCAGGCCACTGTGTACCTTGTAGCGCTGTCCGTGGCGGACATTCTGGTTCTAAACGCTGGACTGATGCGTCATTTTGTCCGGGAGATCTGCGGATTTGACATCAGGTAATTTGGACAATAAGAAAAGAAAGATAATCCCATGAATTAACTCCCTTTACTTACTCTATTTGGGGGGGGGTCTATATTTCCCTATCACCCATGACATCATTATGCCACCATTAGGCCACCAATATGCCACCATTAGGCCACCAATATGTCACCATTAGGCCACCAATTTGACCTCCTCTTACTGAAAGCACATCGTGTAATTTATAAAAAAATTTTAGATGCTTACTTTTAAGCTTTTCTTCTTTTTTTTTGTAATCACAATCTAGTCTAGTGGCCATTTACAAATAATGCAATTAACTTATAATTGAATGGAAAAAAAATATTTAGAAAAGTCCGTTTTGTAAGGATCCTTGATCGGACTTTTACAATTTAAAAGGGAAAAACTATTTTGGAAGGCAGACAGTTTGAAGTTTGAACGAATTCTAGCACAGAGTAAATTTGGATTCTGGTATACCCATCAATCCTGGCTATAGATATAGTGTTGTTTCTTCTTAAATTTATCGTTCATTTTTTTTTTGTTAACCGGTAAATACATCAAATAAAAAGATCACACAATGTTCTGTTCCACTTGTCTAGGAAATTTTCTGAAGCCAGCTGCAAAATCAATACCATTCTGGTCTACACCTCCCTCGACGTGTCCGTCTGGATCCTTGTGGCCTTCACCTTAGAGCGCATCCTCTCCGTTTACCTGCCGCACAAGGTCAAGACCTACTGCACCCGCGTGACGTCACTGGTGGTCGTCGCGGTCATCATCGTGGTCTTCACCGGTCTGAACAGCCACTTCCTGTACGGCACCGGAAGCTATTACGGCAACCGGGTAGGGAACGAGACGGTCATGAAGCACTGCGGCCCTCTGACTGAAGCGTACGGGCGGTTCCTGTACCTGACGTGGCCCTGGATAGACTTCTGCGTCTTCAGCCTGGTCCCGATCACCATTATCAGCGTGGGTAACACCTGCATCGTGGTCAGAGTCTGGATGAGCCGGAGGAGGACCCTGGGGCTGGACAGCATGTCCACCACGACCAGCGTGAAGCTCAGCCAGGGAACGGAGAACGCTGAACTGGGCCACAGGCTGCCCAAAAGAAGCCTGAAGCTTCACAGGTCATCGTCAATGACCGCCATCGTCCTGGTGCTCAACGTCATGTTTCTGGTCACCACCACTCCGGTCAGTGTCTTCTTCATCGTCATGCCAACCTGGAGGAGCCGGGCGGCCAGCGAGCGAGACTTTGCACAGATCTACCTGACTTTTGCACTTGTCAACCTGGTTCAGTACGTCAACAACTCGTGCAACTTCATCATGTACTGCATGGCCGGGTCTAAATTTAGACGCGTCTTGCGGGGAATTTTCCACAGAAGGCGGGTTTTCCCATTGGAAGCTCGCCAAGAGCTTCGGCAAATCCCATACGAGGATAGAAATGCCCCAGAGCCGAAGATAAACGTTGGAGTTTTCAGACGATTACCCGTGATTAGATCCGTGCCGACAATTTATATCAATGACATGACAGATGGAACTAGGCGTAGATTGACTGAAGGAGAGCTCAAGTAAAGGATAAGTGTGAGTGAGAAGGACGATACATTACCTGACCCAGCATTACTGGAGTAACAAAGAGAAACAAAAAGTAGATGGATAGTGTTTTCAAAAAAAAAAATTCAGCATTAGACTTTTGTAAAGTGAAAATTTAATTGAAGAAAAAAATATTCTTATTTAAAACTTCCGTCAATTTGCGGGTGTCATATGCTGGGCCTGGACAGTTGTTTGATTGTGTTACATTTTGCCTGGACAGTTGTTTGATTCTGTTACATTTTGGTACGACACAATTCAAGCGCAATGTCCCGCCCCACGCCTCAGGCGCGTAGCCAAGGGCTGTAGCCCCAAGCTGCTAATGATGGTATCACCGAAATAAATGCATGATCGAATATTTGCTGCTTGTTAAGTGGAAACATGGATTCACATTATAACCACTGATGTTTTGTTTCATACCAATCTGTTAAATGATAATTTGAGAACCAGTTCATCATGCTTGATTGTAAGAAAATGTACTTTTGAATATTTCTGTGTTCATGAATAGTACAAACGTTTAATTCTGCGCTTCACTTTTATTGATGTGATACTTTTAAATGTGAACATGTTTGTCTGTGTTTGTGTGTCTGTGTGTATGTGCGTGTGCGTGTGTGTTTTTGTGAATGTACAAAAGTTATGTAAATATTGCATGCATTAAGATGTTTCTTTTTAAAAAGTTGCAGAAATGTATCATTGCGTTGTTTATTTTGTAAGTAAATAAATCTTTGTGAACAATGCATAATGTGTTGTTTTTTTTTGCATGTATTTGATTGAGTGAGTGGGACGGATGGCCGAGTGGTGTAGATACTCGACTGTCGACCTGAGAGACCTAGGTTCGATCCTCGGTGAGGGCCAAGTAATTTTTTCCAGGTGAAATTTGGTGCAAAGCCGTCCCATAAGCCCACCCAGCTTTAAATGGGTACCTGACTTTAAGTTGGGGAAGTAAAGGCGGCTGGGCCTTCATAAGCCGATGTTACAGAAACAGATGAATACTACACTTCATCTGCCCCGATGGCCCGTTAGGTCTAATGGAACTTTACTTTGATTGAGTGAATACACAAACACATAAATATATGGTGGGTCCTCTGTATATGTATATGTTTTTGTCTACAAATATTGTGTATATGCTTATACTTCACTGGTTATACGTTGTTAAGTATGTATTAAATGTATACATATATGTCAGTTAAGTTAATCCTATCTTCTACCTAACACAAAGAAAAAAGATGCCTTATCTACTGTCATATCATTACAATCTTTCATCTCCATAAATAACACATTTAAAAAAAAAAACGTCTGTCTAGTTTCCATTATATGTAGTTATTTATTTACACATTTAATGTTTCCATGTAATTGTAGCCAAATAGCCTATATTTGTCTGCTGTCTACTGCACTTAAATAATAATAAATGTATCTATTTACATTTCGCAGTAAACAAATGCTATTTCTTTGGATAGGCCCAATGCGTGTTAATAGGCCTACACTGCAAATAGTTCAGTGGCTGTGAGTGTGTGTGTGTGTGTGTGTGTGTGTGTGTCAGGATGAGATAAAAAAAAATCTCTTAGAACCTTTAAATCATTAATACGACTAGTTCGTATTGCGTCCTTCTACCATCCAAGAAGGGGGATTAAACCATGATCATCCGTCCAATTTGAGTTTGTAGACATGAGTGAAAAGTAAAGATTCCCCCCATTTAGTGATTGTGCACCTACCAGAATGACCAGCTGCTTCTACTAACCTAACTAATGTCAGGTATCTGTTTATAATCTTGGTGGTCTTGGGTTAGGACCTGATAACTACGGTCACTCACCGGGGTTTGAACATGGAACCTT
Source organism: Bulinus truncatus (assembly GCA_021962125.1). Classification (NCBI taxonomy): domain Eukaryota; kingdom Metazoa; phylum Mollusca; class Gastropoda; family Planorbidae; genus Bulinus; species Bulinus truncatus. Next base: position 397,254 of record JAGDYQ010000179.1, on the reverse strand, counting down.
CACATAGACAGTCGAGAGCCAAACACTGCAAGACCATCCGTTCCCCATTGCTTTAAAATGTATCAGATGTGCTCAAATACTCCAACATGTACTGAACTAGTCCTGCAGCCGTTAATGTACAAAATGAAAGGTCGTGTAATATTTCCACTTAAATCTCTCGTTTTATCACACAACAGAGTATATTACTTAAGTGTTGAAGTGTGAACTGAATGTTTGTATAATCGAAGAAGGTAAATAGCGTTACTCTACATGATAATTAATACTACATTACATGGTAGCTAATGTTACATTACATGGTAGCTAATGTTGTATTACATGGTAGCTAATGCTACATTACATGGTAGCTAATGTTACATTACATGGTAGCTAATGCTACATTATATGGTAGCTAATGCTACATTACATGGTAGCTAATGTTACATTACATGGTAACTAATGTTACATTACATGGTAACTAATTGTGTATTACATGATAAAGTGTGTTACTTTGCATTCAGTGCAAAAAAATGTATATGTATTACGAAATGTGAGTTATTTATCAACAAATGTCTGAATAACTCTGAATAATGATGTGTATCATGTGTATGCTTCATTTATGTCGATTTAAACGAGACCGAATAAATTAAATTATACTGTAATACTCCTATATTTAGGACTGTGGCTTAAAGATATTTTTTTTTCTTAATCAATTTCTTGATAATTGAAAAGTATTCTTTCTTTACCAAATGTTAGTTTATGTTAGAAAAAATAATGATAATAAATAATTAAATAATTAAAGTCTATATTTGAGGTGGATAACTTAAGAATAATGTCAAAATCATTTCCCGATAGACATCTGGATTTTTTAATGTATGGCTTGTCCAAGAGCAGCTGTTGATGTCTGTGTAATGTCTATGTGTATTGGTTTAATTTAACAAATCAACTCATGCCACATGCCTATGTGTATTGGTTTAATTTAAAAATCAACTCATGTCACATGTCTATGTGTATTGGTTTAATTTAAAAATCAACTCATGTCACATGTCTATGTGTATTGGTTTAATTTAAAAATCAACTCATGTCACATGTCTATGTGTATTGGTTTAATTAAACAAATCAACTCATGACACTTGGGGATGAAGAAATGTAAAAATAGATTAATGGCGTCTTTGTATGGAACCTTCAGCTCAGCGTGAGTACTGCTGAGGACACACAAGTTCACATCGGATCAGGTCATGTGCAGGGTCAACCGGTCACTTCATTTTCTTGACCTCCCAAATGCGTCCAGATGGATGCTGCTCCTTTTGGCTGGTAACAAAATTTTTGTCTTATACAAAGGCTGGTGGTTAAAAGTATTGTGAGGGGTTGGTGGGGGGGGGGTGGGGGGAGGGGGTGATGATGATGATACGTCGGCAGAGTTTGTGTATGTGTGTGTGTATGTGTTTGTGTTCTTGTGCTCATCATTGACTGGTATAGTGTTGGACAGCAAAGAAAAAGGAGAAGCAAATTGACCGCCACAAAGAGTATAAGGATAGTTCAGGATATGGTAAAAGTGGACACCGCACACCGCACACCGCTTCAATAGAAGTGATACACTAGTAAACAAAATGTGAGGTTTGTTGGAGTGGGGAGGGGAGAGAGAGAGCGAGCGACAGGTGAGACTAGTAACTAGACAAATACAAAGTTTCTGTCATAGATAACTGTTTTTTTTTTTTTTGTTGTCAGCATGATTTTAGTGATTTACGACTAGAAAGAGTAATACAATATTTACAGTTGCGTTAGTTTGAACAATGGAAATTATATATTACTTTGGGCAATTGACCTGCCTTTATACACTTTTTTTAACACCAACACTTGTACTTGTCGATTTAAATAAAACAAACACTTGTATTTGTTGATAAAAATAAGACAAACACTTGTATTTGTCGGTATAAATAAGACAAACACTTGTATTTGTTGATAAAAATACGCCAAACACTTGTATTTGTCGGTATAAATAAGACAAACACTTGTATTTGTTGATATAACAAATGTCAAGTTATATTTCAAAACTTGCCTATATCTTTATTTTATTTTAGCTTTAAGCGATTAGGGACGTTAATTTTTTTCATAGGCAAACAGGGCAAATCCCTCATCTGCCACAAAGGGCTCAGGCAGGTACTTTTACCTGGGGCTCACACATTCCCAAGACCGGCTCTGACTGTCCCGATTATAGTATGGATGAATAATCAATAGTAATCAATTAATCCTTAAGGGCTAGTCACTTATTATGCAACGCTTTTTTTTTCTTCATTATTTTCCCCACCTCCAGTCCCAGTATGTTACACTTCTGACCCCTCCCCTCCCTCCAAGGCGTTACGTCGTAATAAGTGAACAACCCCTTACAAGGAATAACTTATAAAAAAAAACTTCAAGGCATAAAGAACTATATTATGCGTGAATGCCTCATTGATAAATCACATGAATGTACACAGTGTAACAACTTTTTGAATGACATTTCCATTGCAATCAGCTGCGATCAACTGACAAGTCAGTTCTGGGGCATCTTTCTGTACTTTGTCCACATCAAAATAATCAACGGAAATTATTTGAAACTATTTATGGGTATTACTGTTTCCGATAGACCAAAAAAAAAATGCCGGTGTTGTAGTATCCAAAACAAAGTATAATGGATTATGTTTAATTTGTATTGCGTGATTCCCTTTATAACTATTATTTTCTTAAGTACACAAAAATTGTTCTTTAAAAAAAAAGCTTTTCTAAAGTGGTTTTTTTTTTTTAATTTATATCTATTTATAGGTTTGTTAAATCTACTTTTCAGCATTAATTTTTTATACTTTGGACTTGAACTTTTCATACTGAGTCTCATTTCATCGTTATCGTCAGATTTTTGTCAGATTAATAGGCTATACGTTGGCATGTTTATATTTGGGTTCAACTTACCGTCCACTGGTCTGTTACCTCAGTACCAACAACAACTACACCTGGACCGTCAGCCTTTATCTATGTGTGATGTTTGTTTTCTGTAGTGTCGTTCTTGTTGTCTTCATGTCCCCATGTAATGGTAAATGTCAGTTTAAGACAAACTGCTTAATGAGAAAATGTGCTGTGTGTTTTTTACATGTAACTAGCAGTTGGCAGCTCATTAACAAATGTGCAAGAATCTGTTTGTTTATTTGTGTGTCTTAAGTTCGTTTTGTTTATTTATTTTCTTTAGACGCATTTGATAAACAGCAGTGTTTAATACTTAATATCGTTTTGTTTATATTTGTACTGTGTAGTGTAGTTTTACCTCACAGAATCATGGTAATGCTGCTCTTGTTAAATCAAAGCGACAATAACCTTATAGACTATTTATATAGCTATGTTTGTAGGACATTTCATGAATGAACGCGATAGGGTGGTGGTGTGCAAAATTTTTGAACCGCGGGCCGCATTGATTTTTTTTATTTGACAAAGGGCCCGCCTGAATGCAAAAAGAATTTAGTGTTTAAAATGTGTTTAAATATGAATTAAACGTAAACCTTAAGAATTTGTCCTAGCAGAGAAGAGGATCAAGTAGCCGTACTCGACCCGCGGGTTGTATATCGACCATGTCTGAATTAAACGCAGGGAGGGGCAGCAGCTCTTCAAACAAAAGTAAAACTGTTAAAAGAAATAGATCAGCTTGTTGTTTTATTTTTAGGTCATAAATGGGACCATTTTTTTAACATTACATGGTCAAATCTAAGACGTCATAAATACATGTAAGTACTCTAAGTACTCTGTATAAGTACTCTGTCTAAGAGATGCCATTATTTACAACGAAAAAAATTGAAGAAAGAAACAAGAAACAATTGGCTGAGTCGAAACAAAGCTTCAAATTTATATGTGTCAAAAATAATATAAACAAACCAGTATATACACATTGGTCACTGTCTGTCAACGTATTGCACTGACCTATAAATATACATGTCACCAGCTGCATCTTACATACATCACCAGTGCGACCTGACAATCAAGTCCGATAAAACGTCACAAGGAACATGGACATTATGGTCGCTGACGCAATTGACTTCTTTTCTTCTTATCCGTGGATAAACGTCATTTGATACTTAAATCGTTCGATATTTTAAAGGCGTGTTTCTGTTGTTATATGAAAATCTATGACAAAGGTGGCCAAAAGTAGCTTCTCCGTTAGAATCTGTAACCGTTTGATTGCTATTTTATTGCGTCAATTATTATTGTCTCATAACATTTGTATCATTTCCTAAAACATGTAGAATTACCTTATTGCCATATTTAATGTGAATATATAAGGACTGTAAACAGTGTACTTGAGGAAAACACGCAAAGAAAAGAGGTTGCTAATTATCTAATTGTGAATTTAATCAGACGAACCAAACTTTCACACCAGTTTCTTTTTTCCTTTTTTTTTTTATGAAGAAAACGAAAAAAAAATTATATTTTGTTTGTGTGTTAATGTTATGTCTCAACCTTTTATTGAATTCTGCCTCTTTCTTTTCATCAACGAAATTTATTTTTTCATCTGGTGACCAGTTCGACTGTAAAGTACCAATGTTCCACAACTCACAAACGCGCACGCACACGCACATACACACATTTGAATGCACGCACACCCACTCAGACACGTTGACCAAGTGTTTTGTTATTCCCCCTTGTTATGCCATTCATTGTCCACTCGTAGTCCGGTGAGTTAAATAGAGTCATCTCAGCTTCAGGGGTCACCCGAGATATCCTCTCTTGTCAACTGACCCTGAGCCATCCCAGTGGTCAACATTTGACCTCTGGTCACTCTTTGGTCATCGGTTGTAGAAAAAAGGATGGAGCGATGAATGGATCAAATCCACCTGTCTTGTCCCGAAAGTCATGCGACTATTCACATTCCTGGATGGCGACACGCGTCATGTACCACACCCTACACCTGGTAACGCCCCTGACCTCAATTATAAGTATTACATAACTTGTACAACACAGTGTCAAGTTTCGCAGAAATGTCTCATTGACATTTTATAAAGACAAGTGGAAGAAAAATGCATTAAACACAAAATAACAGTGTTTTATACAGAAAACAGTTTTGCCATTTGTAAACTATGTAAAAAAAATTGCTTTTAACGAAATTTCATCTTTGTGAAGATTTTGTTTTTAAATGTAAGCAGATATCAACAAATAAACTATAACATTTTCTATTTTCAACATCTCATTGTTAAATTCAAAGTAATTTCAATTGTAGACATTTCATATTTTTATAATGCAAATCATTGATGAGATAAAAAAAAAAGTGGGGTGGGGGGGGAACACCAAATAACAACAAAATAACTTGGCAGATAAGCAAATAGAACAAATACTTATAGAACAATGTACAATTCTCAATAAGAAGTGAAGGAAAGTGCCAGAAACTTTTATGGAACAGCCGCCCTTAAAAAATGACCAGAACCGTTTACAGCAAACGTTTAAACTAAAACAAACCAATAAAAGACACAAACGGTTAGCCTCTCACCAAAGAACCATACCAAAGAACTTAATACTGAATGGACCTCCTTAACAGGCCTCCAACGGAACCTACACACGCTCAGTAAATGACACTCTATACAGAACCTACACCCGCTCAGTAAATGACACTCAATGGCACTCACGCACTACCATATTGTGCATCAGGTATAAAATGTCACATTATGTATGCCAGTCATAACAAGAATGTCACAATGTCAACTTTAAATAGGTCCGAACACCATGTCACACCGTTCATAAGCGGCGAACTAAAGTATCATTTTAAAAAAAAAACGATGTGGCTACGGTAACATCAAGCGCCATTATATTAGGGTTAGCGGGAGTACGCATTTTTTTCGGGTACCGGCAATTATATTAGGGTTAGGAATAGGGTTAGGATTATAGGGTTAGGATTATAGGGTTAGGGATAGGGTTAGGGTGTGGAGCAATATCTATTGATGTAACCCGGAAAAAAAATACGAACTCCGTTTTGATGTTACCGTAGCAACGCGAAAAGCTACCAAAAATTGTTTTACGGAGAAACAAGTACACTGAGTAACAGACAAACATACACTGACTAACTGTTAATCATACTCTGACTGACAGACAAACATACACTGACTAAAAAACAAAAATACACTAACAAACAAACATACACTGACTGACAAACAAATATACACTGACACACAAACATACACTGACTAACAAACAAAAATACACTCTAACAAACAAACATACACTGACTAACAAACAAACATACACTGACTAACAAACAAAAATACACTGACTAACAAACAAACATAATTGAGGCCATGGGTAATGGTATGGGATGTCTGAACCAAAACTATAAAATGTTGATGCTAAGAGATACAAGATATGCTCGACTGACCACCAATCTGGAGAGGAAACTGATGCGCCCCTCATGGCGTGTGGTCATCTACCGCTGTTATTTTCCCCTCTCCCTCCAGTCACGCCACCACCACCACCCCTCTGATTACGAGGTAAGAACTTTCTCCTTATTTTTGGTTCAGAGAAGGATGGCCCCGAGGGCAGAGATTTGAGGTCATTACATAACTGACCCGACGGACGCTCCCTGTGACCTTTTGACACTGGTGGATGCTTTCTTGAAACTCTTTACGTCCATGTTCGCCTCTCCCCCAGCCATAACCCCTCTGTCCCCTCCCGCCCCCCAACCTTCAAACTATCAGCCACCCATTCAGTGTACCCACACACAGTAATGGGACTTTTGTTCAGTGTTTCTATTTGTTTCGTTATTTTTTTATTTGTTCAACTTTTTATGAAGTTCATGAATTATTTCTTTTATTAAATAATTGTCTATTAAAATACTCCTGGTCACTTAAGTGCCAACTAAATAAGTTTTAGTGAAATAATTTTTATTGATCCATGATCTGACAGTATTCAATTGGTTAAAACAAAGACAGACCTACGTAACAAACGACAAGCCAATGAAAATGTTCAAACTATCACAATAACAATTCTGTGTATGCTCACAACTAAAAGGAAACACCGACGATAAAATCAAGTTCTTCCTTCATCTCTCATTAGCATTTTGTATTCTGCACTATCTCACTGTGTCTCTCCCCCACCCCCTCCCCTATTGTGGTTACCCCGAGTTCACTATACACAATTACAACAAAATAAATCAATATGAAAGCTAAATAGTTAGGTGATGGTTACTAAATACACCGGTGAACCATAGCAGAGAGTATAATAAAAGTATAGGAGGGACGGGTGGTCGTGCGGTGTAGGGTACTCGACTGTCGACCGGAGGGTTCGAATCTTTGGAATTTTTTTCAGGTCCTGGTTAAAGTCCCTAAGTCCACCCTGCTTTGAATAGAATAGGTCTTAACCACACAATCTCTTTATATGCAGAGGTTATAGAAACAGATGAATTATACACTTTATCTGCCCCGATAGCCCGCTAGGGTTAAGGGAACTTTATAATAAAAGTATACACACATTTAAAAAAAAAAGATGTCTGGTTCATCTTGTTTTGGATCAAATTAAATCAATTGTCTGCTTCTTCCCCGGGTGAAAAATAACACCCTGTTTTATGGAGAACACAAGAATAATACACAAGCTGCAGAGGGAAAAAAAATTATTTTAAATGAAAAGTCCGTCCCAGCTGAGTAATAATTGAGTCACGTAACATAAACGTTAAATCTTGGATGTGGATTTATTTATATCGAGATAAAATATCTTTTAACTTAACACATGATCTCAAAAAAGTATGATACATCTGTATTCATGTGTAGAAAAAAAAATAGTTACAAAATTTTAAGAATCAACTAATTTAACCCACCAGTTGTTTTGTGTTTTTTTTTTATTTAGGCGCGAAACATATCAAAATATTTTTTTAATCCTATCAGAGAAAAAAAAATAATACGTTCCTCAAGAGATCAAAAACACAATTTCAATCGATTTCCAGTGATCGGTTCATAAGATTATTTTACACACGACCAAAGTTTTCAACAGTAAAATACAAACATAAATTCCAGCTCTACATTGTTTATGTTTTGTTGTGACCTGTTTTCAATAGCATCACTTTTTTCTTTATTGGCCAAATTAATCAGAGATTATTTTCATTTCCCCAATATAATTAAATGGGCTAATCATCGGATTCAAACCTACAACCCCTTCTTACAGTTAATTTCCCTTGTATCACCAAATAAGTATACAAGCTAGATTTCTGAAGAAAAAAAAAATAGATGAGTAAAGTAAGGTTCCCTTTGTCCTGAAGGGTCATCGGGGTAGGACAAGTGTAGAATGTATCTGTTTTTATGTAAACTCGGCATGTAAAGGGATTATACTACGCCCAGCCGCCTTTACTTCCCAAACGTAAGTCAGGTACCCATTTAAAGGTGTTTGAAATTAATAACCGTTTCTCTGCTTTCAACAGGACCTGAAAAAATCCCCCTGCGTCTCAAAGAGGATTGAACCCAAGAGTCCCATGTTCACAGTCGAGCGCTATCCACAGCTCGGTCAGAGGCGCAACCAGTATGTTGAAGTTGGTAACGTCCAAAATATTAGGGAAGATGGAAATTTTTACGCATTAAAATATTTGGTATGTCAGCCCCCAAATTTTGGTAGGGTCGAAAACCAGTGGCTTGATTTTTGGTAGGGTCCGGACACGCACGACCCGTGCATCGGTTGCGCCCATGCGCTCAGTGAATCGTCCCTCTCTTGGAAATATATAGTGAGCATAGTTCTTAATAACCTCACTGTTATTTACGCCTCTATTTACTTTGTAGCTTTCATCCAATTTATCACGTTAGGAAACCATGGGTTGTGTATTAGGTCATTAATTAGATACTATACAGGACCTGGATTCACTGCCCAGAAATGACCAGCTGCTGAAGGAGAGGGGAAGGGGTGTAACATTCCCCAATAGGATGGCTTCAGTACATGTCATAATCAACCGTCGTAAACCACATCCGTTGAATCCCCACGGAAATTAAGAGATGTCTGCCAGAAGTCAAGAGACATGAACATATTATCATTTTACTCGATGTGACAGTGTGAGTGTGTGTTCAAGAATGGGTCTATGTATATACATTTATTTATTTTTTACCATCGCTTTGATGAACTTTCAAACATAAATATGAACCTTTACACGTTTTGTTTTCTCTTGTTTAATGTATGTTCAGATTACCTTTAAACTTTTTGAAAGTAAATATTTCATCATAACTTGTTATCCTATTTTTTTTTTTTAATTTTTGTATAACATATTCATGTGTCGCCAGTTCGATGAATGAACGTGGTATCAACAATCACATTTTGCATAAATCATAAGCTTGGGAGGATTAATTGATATTGTTAAAAAATTATGCATAAAAATAATAATAACGTTTCTCGTGGGTGGGGGTGGGTGGGGGTGGGGGGGAGGGCATCCGCTTTGATTGGCGGGCTACCTGCCTTTGTAATAATTGCTCATTCTTGACTTTAACCACGCCTTCAAAAGGTCCCCACCCATCAAGCGACAGAAGGGGAAAAAATGGAGGGGGGAGGGGTAAACGCGGGAAGGGAGATGTAAGGGGGAGGGAAGGTGAACCAACGTCAGTCATTAATATAAAGCGGAGGGAGAGGGGGGGGAGAGGGAAATGTTCATAAGGTTCTAACATTTTTAACGTAAATAAACGTAAAACGCTCTCCGGTGGCACGTGTTTTACAAATTAATTCTTCTCTACCAACACACACAAAAAAACCTGGCAACTTCTGGAGGGAAAAAAAAGCGCCTTGTAAGCACGTGATGTAGACAACATGGTTCATCTTGTTTTAAACAAACAATCTTTAACATCAACAGAAAAGTAGCTACAGTAGTATTAGTAGGAAGGGGAGGAGGAACAGGAGAGGAAGGTTAAAAAAAAAACGAGAGAAAAAAAAACTTTTATCTGAGATTGTCCAGATTTTTTCAGCTCTGTCTGTCGTTTGTTCAACCACCAAGGTTCGCAATATAACGTTATAGATTGACATTTATTTCTGCTTCGTTGTTGGTAAAAATGAACTCCAGTGATGTATACCCAGGCACCATGACCTCGGCAGACGGGATCTCTCAACCTGAGCGCCAGGATGCAACATGGTGAGTTATTTCTCCATCTTTTTCTTTTTTAATTTGCAGCCATCACATTTACATGTTTAGATACAGCAATTAGTACTTACAACGATACGTTATCGCTCTGCTTTATATCCTAATTGTACCTGAAATAAATACATGCATGTGTCTGAGTGCAATTACTACTAACTATTATTTTATTTCATATGGTTTTCTTACCTTTAGTTTTATTATTTTATAAATAAATAAATTCATACGTATTTATCCCGGCGACCGGTCAATTTAACCTACTTCGATGTTAAAAAGCCAAACCTATTTTAAAGTTGGCATTGAATGACGTACATTGATTAAACATGGCCTCTATATAAACATTGCAATTTTTTTTTTCTGGTGTATTTTTTTTTCTTGAATGTTTTATTAAACTCGCTATTGATCTCATCTTTTGATGATAACACAACGCGGCGTTATCTGGTGTTTATTTACTTCAGTGTTTAATGAGCGAGCTAACTGCTTGCTAGCAGCTAATAAACCTTAGTCATTGTCATCTTTAAAACTAAAAATCGGGTTGTTTGATTTATTATTCAATTTAGGAGGAGGGGGGGGAGCAGTGCTCGATTTAAGAAAAAACCAGTGCCGGGGGATGAAAAACAAAATTCTGCAGAGCCGGGGATAAATGTCTATGATTTCATCCCCGGCGGGGATATATTAGCTAAAGCAGAGCCTGGAAAATCCCCGGGTGGGAGGGTAAAAGAAAAATAGTACACTTATTTCACTGAATTGTATTAATTTAAAAGCAGGTGATTGGAATTAAAAGGGCTTATTAAAAATAAAATGTTTCATTTTTGGATATTGCTTTGTCTGGCGTGTAAAGTTATATACTGTTGTCTTGAATTGTGTTTGCTTACATGTGTGTGTGGATGGGGGCGTGCGACCACTAGTCTTTCAATGACTGGACTGACTGGTATGATAACTGAAATAGTGGACAGAAAAAAATAATCACAGGAATCAAAGAAATCAAATGAACACAGTAGCACGACAATGTGTTGGTTTCCCGTCTAGCTAGTTCATTAAACTGAAATCATTTCTGACCGGTGTAAGCGAGATTTTTTTAGCGTCAAACATTGACTTGTATCATTCATTGACAAGTATCATTCATAGACTAGTATCACTCATTGACTAGCATTATTCATTGACTAGCATCATACATTGACTAGCATCATACATTGACTAGTATCTTTCATTGACTAGTATCATTCATTGACTACCATCATTCACTGACTACCATCATTCATTGAATAGTATCATTCATTGACTAGTATCATTCATTGACTAGCATCATTCATTGACTAGCATCATTCATTGACTAGCATCATTCATTGACTAGTATCATTCATTGACTAGCATCATACATTGACTAGCATCATTCATTGACTAGCATCATTCTTTGACTAATATCATTCATTGACTGGTATCATTCATTGACTGGTATCATTCATTGACTAGCATCATTCATTGACTAGCATCATTCTTTGACTAATATCATTCATTGACTACCATCATTCATTGACTGGTATCATTCATTGACTGGCATCATTCATTGACTGGTATCATTCATTGACTGGCATCATTCATTGACTGGCATCATTCATTGACTAATATCATTCATTGACTACCATCATTCATTGACTGGCATCATTCATTGACTGGCATCATTCATTGACTAGCATCATTCTTTGACTAATATCATTCATTGACTACCATCATTCACTGACTACCATCATTCATTGACTAGTATCATTCATTGACTAGTATCATTCATTGACTAGCATCATTCATTGACTAGCATCATTCATTGACTACCATCATTCATTGACTACCATCATTCATTGACTAGTATCATTCATTGACTAGCATCATACATTGACTAGCATCATACATTGACTAGCATCATACATTGACTAGCATCATTCATTGACTAGCATCATTCTTTGACTAATATCATTCATTGACTAGTATCATTCATTGACTGGTATCATTCATTGACTAGCATCATTCTTTGACTAATATCATTCATTGACTACCATCATTCATTGACTGGTATCATTCATTGACTGGCATCATTCATTGACTGGTATCATTCATTGACTGGCATCATTCATTGACTGGCATCATTCATTGACTAATATCATTCATTGACTACCATCATTCATTGACTAGCATCATTCATTGACTGGCATCATTCATTGACTGGTATCATTCATTGACTAGCATCATTCTTTGACTAATATCATTCATTGACTACCATCATTCATTGACTACCATCATTCATTGACTAGCATCATTCTTTGACTAATATCATTCATTGACTAGCATCATTCATTGACTGGTATCATTCATTGACTAGCATCATTCATTGACTAGCATCATTCATTGACTACCATCATTCATTGACTAGTATCATACATTGACTAGCATCATTCATTGACTAGCATCATTCATTGACTACCATCATTCATTGACTAGCATCATTCTTTAACTAATATCATTCATTGACTACCATCATTCATTGACTTGTATCATTCATTTCATTCTTTTAAAACTTTTAGTCCGACAACTTTACATTATTATTTTATAAAGTGTCTCATAAATTACAATCTCTACCAATCAAGTGTAAGCGACATTTTTTTTTTTAAGTCTGTCAAAAAAAAAAGAATCGAATTAATAAGCTAGATGACGTCATGGAACTGCTGGGAGATTGTTCGCGCTAACCAAAGATTTATGCATTCATAGTTCCACTTCACCAGATTCACTGTTTACAATTTAGTCACGATTACACAATATGGTCACTTTAATTTAGCCCTAAATTCCTTACCAAAGAACGTTTATTCGTAATGATAAAAAGTGAAATGCGCGTTATTTTTGGTTTTTTAAAGTCCCTGTAAGGATGAAATGTTTATCTCTTAGATCCTGTGAAACACTAATGGGACGGTTGTTGTGGTGCCCTTCTTTCATCCCCCCACCAAAGCAGATAGTGCAATGTCCTGGGTGGCACCACGGGAGACTGGGAGTCGAGCCCGTAACCCACACAATGAAGATCTGGCTCTCCACTAAAGCGCCACCAACTACCCGGTATTTATGATCACATAACAAATCCTTCATATCAGAGCAGTTCTTTAAGATAGCCCAACACCTTGGGCCCTACTACTAAAAGGTCTCTTCAAGTTTGAACTCTGTGCCCAAATGGTCCCAACGCATTATTTTGCTTAGGGCACAACGCCACTGGAGGTCTGTTTAGGGCAGAAACTACGGCTCTGTCGTGGATGATGACATAATTTTCTTTTTTTTTTTTTTTCATTTTTTCTATTGAGGAGAAGTGCAAACCACAACAGTAATGTATAGAAAGACTCATATTGTTAGATAAACATATAGATCGATTGATAGATAGACAATAAAGAGTGGTGTCAACGTAGATGTCAGAGGGAATCCCCTGTGATTTATATTGTGTTATATTAAATAAGGTATCTTATTTAAGTCAAACTGATTTCAAGTGTTTTATATTAGATTCAGTGAGAGAGAGAGAGAGAGAGAGAGTAATATAATAGCAGCACTATCGCCGTCCCTAACAAGTAACATTCCCCAAACTTTACATTTTTAAATTTTTTTCGTACATCTTGTTGTGGTCAATTATATTTAAAATGTTTCCGAAATTGAAAGCGCCATTTTTTTGTTGAATGAACGACACATCCGCAAAAAAATTACCATGTTTTGAAATAGTTAACAGTATGCCAGGAGCTCTGAACTGCCACTTTGGATTATCAAGGCCAAAATAGTAATGAGATAATTCATCTACTAGAATGTAAATATTCACATATACATTAATATACTATTCCAGCAAGATGAATTCGAGTTTGTTTTTTTTTAATAGTTTTTTAAAAAAAAGAAATACATCTGAGATAACCACGTAAAGAAAATATTTATAATTAGCAATTGCTTTCAGCATCCATTGAGTGCCCTCACCTCCCCCAATCTACACATGGAGCTACACAACTTCAGTTGACCGAGTGAGTGTGTGTAAGGTAGGGGATGGGGGGAAGGTAGAATACCTGGACAATAAAGCCAAAAAAAAAAAAGGTTTTCCCGGCACAAACAAGGTTCCCTTCTGAAATGACACGGTTACTCTGCTCTACGCTGACCCCGACCCCGGGGCTTACATTATCGGCATCCAGATCAACAGCTACCTTTTGATTGTGGAGATGAACCCACGGGGATGTTCAAAGTTCAAAAAACCCCAATCCTTTGTTTGTCTGGACTTTTGAAAATCTGACGTAAGACTAGTGGATTACCCCTCCACTAAACCCTAACCCCCCCTCTCCCTGTCCCATACTTACGAAAGTCTCCCCCTTCCCGCCCCCGCCTCCCCCCATATATCCCTCCCCTCTCCATGTTACGGCATGGAGTTTATGCAACTATAAACAAAAAGAAAAAAAATTATCTCTCCCACCCCTCCTCCTCCCCGTTGGTCAAACAATGAGTGCCCGCGTGTGTGCGTGTGTGTGTGCGTGTGTGTGTGTGTGTGTGTGCAAATTGGTTTGTCCCAATTATGTATCATTGTCACAATCTTTTCAAGTGCCACAAGTTTTTAAGCCTCGGGGTGTAAACTCTCCGGGTAGCGAGACAGTCAGATTGAATAGCTTGAACAGTCACATCTCCCCACCCCCACCCCCCTCCCTTTAACCATTTTCTTCACTTTCCTGGTTGACTGCTTTCCACTATGTTTAAAGTTACGCAATTCACCCCCCCCCTTCCCCCCACCCCCAATAAAACCATTCATAGGATGAATGTCCAGCTGTAGCCTCTCAAGATGGCAGCCGACATTCTACCGACCATTTCCGGTTTACCACCCCTCACCACCACCACCTTCACATAGGATTTTATTTTTTAACTAGATAAAACAAAACACCGGAATATTTTCTTGTGTGTGTGTGTTTTTTTAATACTAAATGGACAAAAAAAAAAGACATGGTGTGTATGCTGATCACCATGTGAATATTCCGTTCCCCAATGTAATAATCATTTATTGTGTGCAATATAACAATATATATATAAATAAATAAATATATATATATATATATATATATATAGTATATATATATAGTATATATATATAGTATATATATATATAGTATATATAAATAAATATAAATAAATAAATATAAATAAATATATATATATAAGTTTACTAGACAATAGTCAACTAAGGGGGACTTGACTTTACACAAATATCAGTCAAAAATATCTTCAGAGTAAAATATCTTATAGTCATAAATATGTCAAGGGTGCATACATTTTTTTAAGCCATACAAATGTCTCAACGATGTATATAACCATATAGACCATGTAACAGAATTATGACTTCCTGTTTAATGACTTTCTATCTCTATTTCATAAATTGTGTATAGGCTGCATATTATCTCTGACATTTCACTGACTGACATGTATGTCTAGAAATACAGTTGACATTTTCAAAAGGGTATTAAAGAACAAAACTTCCATTAAACAATATGTCCATAGGCGTAGTATCAGACGAACACAATCGTCTTAAATATTTTCAAACTTTGGCCAGTGAGTCGGGTCATTGTCAAAAGATTTCTAACCATTAACCAGAATTTAGGGAATTTATCGAACTATACTCTAAATGACAGAATTTTAGAGAAGTTTAGAAGTGTTACGTTGTTTGTCGTTTTTTTTTCGTCCCTCTATTTAATTTTAGAAACGAAAGAAACAGTTTTAGCTTGGGTTGGGGACACGGACTCAGAAAAAAATATTTGGCTCCTTTTAAAAAGTGACACGGTAAAAAAAAATAGAACTCTAACCTTAACCTGGTAAAAAATAAAACCCTAACACGGTAAAAAAAGATAAAACCCTAACCCTAATTGGAATTGTGCTGGGTTCTTGAGAAGTGCAATCAGGCCCGTAGCCGCCCCCCCCCCCTTGCGTTGTGTCTGCCCCCCCCCCGCTTATTTTTTCTACTTAGTAAAATGAATTACCTGCCCCCCCCCTGCTGTAGAATGCCTGGCCCCTCCTGTAGAATTATCACGCTACGGGGCTGAGTGCAATATAATTTAGCACACTCCTGTGAAAATTTCATAATTTAGGTTTGTTAGAAATCTATTGTAACAACGTTATCTATATCTTTGCGTTCGTGTTTATAGCTAAAAGTTTTTTTTCTTTTTTTTTTTTAATCAAAGGGAGGATGATTCCCTCACACCTCACTGGGTCATGTCGCAGCTGTTCAGGAGCCTCCTGCTGTGTTCCTGCATCACCCTGTGTCTCATCTACTACTTACTGTCCTGCTGGCATCGCAATGTCAGAAGCCGTCTTCCACCGGGCACAATGGGGCTCCCCATCATTGGCGAGACTCTCATGTTTGCTTTGAAGGTGAGTTGGAATAAATATATAATATATGTCATTGTCATGGATGTGTTGTTGTTGTGTGTTTGTGGAGCTTTTTTTTCACGTGTTGAGGGTGATCGTGGAGAGTGGGTGGGTGAGAGGTCAGAGGTTAAGGTGATTGGTTGAGGTGGTCAGATGACAGAGTTAAACATGATGGCATGAGTTGAAGTATGATGACCGTGGCAGTTGCTCGAGAGATTGTTAAAAAGAGGATGAATTTATGAGTAGTTTTTGTAGTGGATTACGCTGTGTTAAGGGTTTGGAGAAGTGGATATATATAGTTGAGTAGTGGATTACGTTCTATGCAGCTTTTGTGATTATTTTATTATTATTTGTGTTATCAAAATAAATGTTCACCACGGTTCTTTTGTTGACTCATTTTGTGAGTGAATGATCAGTGAAACTGTACTTCATGATGCAGCATTCAACATGTCATTGGTGCTGATAATATATATGATTGTACCTATTTGGTGTTATGCAGTGGTCATGTCATGCTACAGATATGACATTTTGGTCGCAGCGGTGGTTAAACTGGTGAATCAAAAATAACATGTTTTATTTATAATATAACTTAGGAAAATTCATTGCATCCCTCAAACAAATGTCATGGAGTAAATTTGTTCTGATGTCCGTTCTTGTCATTCATTTTATGAAACATTTAATGCATGAATATTTTTTTCCCTTTATCCAGGGCGCCAAGTTCTATGACTCCAAATTCAAGCAGTACGGCCCTGTCTTCAAGACACACCTTCTAGGCACGGCAGTCATCAGGGTCGTGGGGGCCGAAAATGTCAAGAAAATTCTGCAGGGTGAAAATGACTTGGTAACAGCCTACTGGCCCGCGAGTGTCCGAATGCTGTTGGGGGAGAAGGCGGTGTCGATGTGCAGCGGGGAGGTCCATAAAAGACGAAGGCGTGCCATCCAGCAGGCCTTCAGTTACGACGCCTTGTCTCATTACACGCAAGTTATGCAAGAGGTAATCAAAGGTGCTCAGTGGGGGGGGGGAGGTGTTTATTGACTTGTGTGTCAATGTCAGGATCGAATAGAGAAACTACAGGATCGGTAAAAAAAAATAAAAGGTGTGCGCCCTTGCAAAATTTAAATTTACATTTATTATCAAATTTGCAAATGGTTGATGGGCCCCCTTGAGCTTGCGGGGTTTGGTCCACTCTTTTTTTTTACACACAAATTACGCAAGAGGTAATCAATGGGTCAACAGTGGTTTATATATTGACTTGGGCCGTAGAAAGGCGGCTGGTCGTTGTGTGGTGCCACACAAATCCCTTGGTTGGTCTACTTAGTATGGCACAGCCACTAGAAACAGCTTAATTCTTTTTTTTTTTCATCTGCTCCTGTGTTTCTCTGAGTAATTCTACTTAGATGTATTGAGATTTTAAAAACGAGGAGTAGGCCGTTACTTGTAGTGTAATAAAAACAGGTGAATGGGTGCTAATAAAAAGGACAAAGAAGCTGATAGGTACAAAGGGTTCATTGCTGATTAACGAACCATTGTACCTGCGCTTAACGCATAGCCAAAGTATCCCTCACCCTTGACAAGGTCAGCCATAAACGCAGGTCAGTATACATAATAGTGAATTATGTTTTTAAACTTGGAATTCATTTTTTCACGTTAGTGCGTTATGAACGAAATAATTAGCACCAGACTTGTTAAATATATAACAATAACAATATATGTGTGAAGTAGGGGGTATATGAAGCTATTCCCATCGTTGAGGCCAATAGTAACTACTCTTCACCTTACACGTAAATCGATCTTATGGGTAGGTCAATTAGGCGACTACCTAGGGGCTCATCAATATAGGGGGGGCCCATTTCCATGGTGATCTCTATCAAATCTTTTACCTGTCGGCCCTGCTGCCAGATAATTTTTTGTGAGACAATAAATTATGAATTCAACTATTGAAATTTACTTTTATAGTCGATGTTCCCCCACCCTTATTTTCCATAACATATTTTGGTTGTGCTTAACTTTGAAGGGAAATTAGTGTGTGCACAGCTTAAACGACTTTCAGGTCTCCTTAAAAAAAAACATGTGTAAGCTCTGTTGTTATTATGTGTGCCCGCTCTTGTGAAGTTGTGTGCGCACAACTTGGAGGAAACTTTGTGTATAGCCTTGTAAAGCTTGTATATAGCCTTGTGTATAGCCTTGTAAAGCTTGTATATAGCCTTGTGTATAGCCTTGTAAAGCTTGTACATAGCCTTGTGTATAGCCCTGTAAAGCTTGTATATAGCCTTGTGTATAGCCTTGTAAAGCTTGTATATAGCCTTGTGTATAGCCTTGTGTATAGCCTTGTAAAGCTTGTATATAGCCTTGTGTATAGCCTTGTAAAGCTTGTATATAGCCTTGTGTATAGCCTCATAAAAAGCCTTGTATGACTTCAATAGAATTATCTCCCTCCATTTCCCTGAAATTAAACTGAAGTTGTACCAAATAGCTTATTGTTATTTACAGTAAGTTATATTTGTGTAAATTTGAGTTGTTGTTTTTTTTTTTACTTTGCTTCGTTTTCACCACACAAACAAACACACACACACACATACACACACAAAATATCAGTTTGTTTTTCTCTTTAAGAGACGCCAACAATTCGATCATCTAATCCAGATACGGGCAAACTACCACTACCCTCGGGCCAATCTCGCTTTGGATGTTACCCTGGCCCGAGCCCCCCACCTCTCCTCTCCTGTCGGTCACATCAAAGGCGATTGGTCACTTTTCATTAACTTTTGATCATCAAAACACTGCTCCTGGTCTGACAATTTTAAAGCCCATTATGGTCCACGGATAATAAATTTTGCTCACCCCTTACCTAACATTACCTGCATAGGCTTTTGGTTTAATTAACATTATTCTTCTATACTCACATTACTTTACATTTTTGTCGTTCATTGTTTTAATTCTCGATCGTCTTGATTCCTTTCAGATTGTACAAAGCACACTTAGATCATGGTGTGACAAAGGAAACATTCTGGGTTATCAGGAATGCAGGAAGATGACCTTTGATCTGGCAGCTAAGGTGCTCGTCGGTTTCCGGTTGCGTCCGGCAGAATCCGTGGAACTGGTCGGGCACTACGAGAAATTTGTCAATAATCTATTTAGTCTACCTTTTAAATTTCCGGGCATGGGTATAGTCAAGGTAAGATTGTCTTTAATGTTGAGAAGCTTGTTGATGTGATTTGTTTTATCCAGGCGCTGTATTAAAGCAGTAGCTCTCAGGCCATTCCAATGAAGGGGGTGAGGAACCAAAGGCAGGCACTATCAGAATGCAACGTACAAAATCACTTGCACACGAGGGTCACAGTTAGGTGCTAAAACTGGCTTAAGTACTTAGGTGAACTGCCTCACTCATCACCTCGCATCCCATACTAGAATGACTCCACATCCATGCTGGACTCACTCTTCACTTCACATCCATACTAGACTGACTCTTACCTCACATCCATACTGGACTGACTCCACACCTCATTTCCTCACTAGACTGACTCAAAAACCTCACATCCACACTAGACCCACTCTACACACCCACATTCATATTAGACCCACTCCACTTCTCAAATCTAGACAATGAAGAGTGTCCTACTGTATTGCCGTATGGTAGTTATTAAACGTCATGTAAGCCTACATTTTCCCAAAGTTCCATTCGTTTCATTTGTTACCGTTTATTTAAATTCACCCCTTTTGTTGTTTATTTTTCCCTAGGGTATTTCTGCGCGTAAAATTTTACTTCAGAAAATAGAGGAGTGCCTGGTAAAGAAAAAGCAATTCCCGGAAGAGTCCTATGTGGTTCGGGACGTCATGACCCAGTTGTTGGCAGCTAAAGGTGAGGACGCCCTGGACATTGAGGAGCTGAAAGAGTTAAGTCTGGAGCTGTTGTTCGCCGGACATTCCACGACCGCCAGTGCTGCGACCTCACTGTTGATCCATTTACATGATAACAGGTTAAACTTGAGCTTCAGTTAATCGTTCTCTTCTATTATTTGTTGTATGCCAGATGGGTGTGGTGCAAATACATTCATCACGTTTATTCAGTGTCAGCCATTAGTGTTCACTAAATGCATGGCTTTCTTTTTTCTCTTTTTTTTTTATATCTTCCCTTTTAACTCCTTAAGTTTCAATTACAATTTTCAATTGAATTTTACAAACAACAGAATAAATAATATATGTAGTTGTTTATTAAGAAGCATACGTTGTTGATGATGTTGCTGTTGCTATTGTTGCCGCTACTGCTATTATTGTTGTTATTGCTGTCGTTGATATTGCTGTTGCTGTTTGTTGTTACCCTTGCTGTTGTTGCTGCTGTTGTTTGTTTTTTTTTTTTTTTGGAATTTTTCATCTTCAGTGCTCACTTCCATTCTTTGGTTCTTGGGAGTGGGGAGGGGGGGGGTCTAGACAAGAAATTTTGGGATATTTCGGGACTTTCATCAAAAGAAAATAACGGAGCTCTGATAACATCTAATTTTTATGATTTCTATATGAAAGAAGCACTTTGCAATTGAGTGCCACATTATAAATAAGAACGGTTTTGATTATGTCTAAGGTAGCCTTTTGCATCTTATGTTACCTACACAAGAAAAATGTTGGTTAGGGTTAAAGACTTTAAATAAAACTTGTCTCTTGATGGGGATCTTGTAAAATTGTTTTTATCTAAAAAAAAAAATTGTTGATTTTTTTTAATGACAGTGCATTATTTACTTGAACGTAAAAAAACAAAAAACAAATAGTATTGTTTGTTCTGAGATGCTAATTTTAAAAACTGTTTGATACAGGTCTGTCATAGAGAAGATTCTCCAGGAGCTTGATCAGTTTGGTCTCTTGGACGAAAACGGAAACAGCTTGAGCTTTGACGTTCTGAGGAAACTTTCTTATGTCAGTGACGTTGTTAAGGAAGCTCTGCGCATAGCGCCACCTGTTGGAGCAGGATTCAGAACCGTGCTCAAGTCATTCACACTAAATGTAAGTATTCTATTTATTTTCTACATTGCAGGACTGTGACCCATCACCTATGACCTATGTCAAAGACCCCCCTACACACACACTTACTTCCACTTACATTATCAATTCCTATGAAATTTCTAGCTAAGAATGCCTCAATTGGTATCTTTCACCAGGACAGGACCCACCCCACCCCCCACCGCTACAATCTCATATCTAAGGCCCAAGGTAACATAAGAATATGTCTACCTCTTGAATGCTTACCTGTTAAGGCGATATTGACAGACGCACATACACAAACACACACACACATATATTCATACACGTACATACACACACTGGATATAGCTGGAAGGAAACCTTTTTTTTTTTTTAGTATTATTAATTTCTCTTTTATACTTACTTAATATTGACACACAAACATACACACACACACAATACCCAAAGATATATCTGGTATGTTTTTATCCTCAGGATTACCACATTCCAGCAGGTTGGATGATCGCATACAGCATACGTGAGACCCAAAAGTCTTCTGGCCTGTTCCTTCAGTCCGACCAATTCAACCCAGATCGCTGGCAGCACCTCAAGGAGAGTGACACCAAGTTTCATTTCTTACCTTTCGGTGGCGGGCCCCGAGTGTGCGCGGGCAAGGAGTTCGCTCTGACCTTTCTGAGAATCTTCGTGGTGGAGCTGGTCAGGTTGTGCCACTGGGAGATCAAGGGGGATTCCAGACAAACGGTCTTCTTTCCTGTGCCACACCCGGCTGATAACTTACCTTCAGTTTTCACTTACAGACAGAAAAAGATAGAGACTATGGACCAAAGTTAGCCGTACATTCCTTTATGCTAAAGAACTTTCACTGAAATTTTTCAAACAATTTTGCCAAATTTTATATTTCAAAATAATTATTTCTTGTTTTTAAAAAAAAATGAAACTCAGATTAGCAAAATTTTTTTAGCAGTAGTGAGATTTCTCATTATTAGGCCCAGTCTAAATAAAATTTGTAATGACATGTGCTGACAGCATTTACCAAAGAAAATGTTTAATGACATGTGCTGACAGCATTTACCAAAGAAATGTTTAATGACATGTGCTGACAGCATTTACCAAAGAAAATGTTTAATGACATGTGCTGACAGCATTTACCAAATAAAATTTTTAATGACATGTGCTGACAGCATTTACCAAAGAAAATGTTTAATGACATGTGCTGACAGCATTTACCAAATAAAATTTTTAATGACATGTGCTGACAGCATTTACCAAAGAAATGTTTAGCCAAATTAATCTACTGGATAAGAGCAAATTATTAAGAATGAAAGACGGAAAGAAAGGCAGAGAGATGAACAGACTTATCTTTTTTTTATGCTATTGTGTAAATATTTTAAATAAAATGTTACAAAACGAGATCCTTTTTATTTTGTAACAAAAGAGTTGGAGAGACTTTTCTTCAAAAAATCCTTTTCTGTAAATATTATATTTCATGAGTGTTAATATCAAAAATCATGTAACATGTTACAATATATCTCACACCATTGTAAAAGTTGTATATAAATATATATAGAGAGGAAGACAATGTATATATCTAAACGAAGACAATAGTCTGACAAATATGAGGTTTAATATTAAGTGCATGAATGACTGTGTTGTTAGTTTATCCCATGAAAGATACATAGTTGGCAACACTATTTTTAATAATGTACAGCTGTATATATTATTTTTAATAAAGCATTAAATTACAACTTGTCTTTGTTTTTACCAGAAAAATGATCTGTTTTTGTGATTTTTGTTTTGTCTCCTTGTTTGTTTATTGTTGTTGTTTTCAGTTTATATTCAAGTTGTTTTTCTCTAGGGTTTGTTTGTGATATTTTCTTTATTATTCACCTATTTTCATTTTAACACACAAAAAAAGGCAGAAACATATACTTGTTTCCCACATATGACCAGAAAATGAAAGATGGGACAACTTAATTTTTTTTTTTAAAAGTGAAATAATTTGTTACAAGTTCACTGTACCATCTTTGTTACATGCTCACAGACAATTCTGTGGTACATCCTCACAGTATATTCTGTGGTGCATGCTTACAGAATATTCCTTGGCACAAGTTCATTGTATATGATATGGTACAAGTCTGTGGTGTTTCTGATCAGCATCAATGTGCCTTACCTGATGATGGAAGATTTTTTTTCTTACAGCGTTTTTGTGTCAGGTCTGGACACGAAAAAGATAAAATTAGATCATATCCTGGTATAGTGTAAATTATATACTACAAGGAATCACACCAAAGACAATTCAGGGTGATAAAAAATAATAATAATAAAGATGTAAAAAGAAATTATTCAATGGGAGCTGCTCTAAACTATCCGGATAGATTGCATAATGCCGCAATTGTAAAGGTTTGCTACATTTTAAAATTTACCTTTCATCTTAAGTTTACCATTCAAATTGGAAAAAACATCATGGATTAGTTTCCAGGAGCTGCTCCCCCTTAAACATTTTGTGGGAGGACCAACGAGCTGCTGGCGACGCCTCTGAATAAGACATTATGCTGCTGAATACCAGGTCTCCACAGCAGGGATATAGTTGCAAATGTCATTTTGAGTGAAGCTGTTTTAGTATTATTATCGATTTTTTTACACGACTTGCCTAGATTGGATGAAAATAGAGAGCCATAAGCAACTTGTAATTAGACACTTGGAAAGTATAATTTATTTAGATGCTTACAAAGTCTGATTACATTCTGGGATGGACAATGTTGTCATTGATCTATCACTATTTCAGAAAGTGATGCTGTGTAATACAAAGATTTTGTGTATGTGCTATATTATTTACTTTTGACTTATGTAAGCTTGCCTATAACAAGGCAACAATTATGGGTTTTTTCTAAAAATAACAGCTATTTACGTTTTGTGATTTCTGCGACTTTTTATAGAAAAAAAATATTATCTCGATTAAGAAAATATAAAAACATACAAATAATTTACAGCACTAAATGAGTGGGTGTGGGTGGGTAAATGTATGAAAACTTTATAAACATTGTTACAGCAAAAAAAAAACAGACAGACAGACAGACAGACAGACAGACAGACAGATAGATAGATAGATAGATAGATAGATAGATAGATAGATAGATAGATAGATAGATAGATAGATAGATAGATAGATAGATAGATAGATAGATAGATAGATAGATAGATAGATCCGCTGGTATGAAACAAATATTTTAGTGGTCAGTGAGATCCAAAACGTGGCCGACCACTTCAACAGACTACACTTGCCCGTGTGGCAGAAGTGTTGGCCATAAATACCGGATAGGGTTTGTAATTACTCCTTCCCCTAAGCCCCCATATATATTAAAAATTTTTTTTTTTTTTCAAAAAATGTATTTTCAAAAAATATCTAAACCCGGGGGCCTGGTTTGTTTTTTTTTCTCGATATTTTTTATTTTAAAAAAATTGGGCTATTGTGTGGCTCATGGTGTGGCTCCTCCTTGTATTATTTATGAGTATGATTAAAAAAAAATGGGATCGACCCCCATGGGCGCAACCGATGTACGGGTCGTGCGGGTCCGGACCCTACCAAAAATCAACCCACTGGTATTCGACCCTACCAAAATTTTGGGGGGCAGACAAACCAATTTAACATCTTACCTAATATTTTGGACCCTACCAACTTCAGCATACTGGTTGCGCCCCTGATCGACCCAACAAGTTATAAATAGTAGGCCTACTCGTGGGCGTCGTTAGGAATTTTTCCAGGGGGGGGGGAAATTTCCAGGGGGGGCAAATAATAACTTTATGATATTTTTTTTAAATGTAAGGGGGGGGAGCAAATGCCCCCCCTCTTATATGACATTTTTCAAAATGTAGGGGGGGGGGTAGCAAATGCCCCCTTTGCCCCACCTCCCACATGAATACGCCCATGGGCCTACTGCATGTTTAAAATTTCATTACAGAAAACGAAAGCGCCACCCCTCCCCCCACCACCTTCTCCAAAATATGGCAGACATGTTATAAAAATGTAAAAGTAAAGATTCCTTTATAAAGCTTATACAGCCCAACGTGGTCAGCTGTTTCTGTAACCAGCGCTGTTCTATGGGATTATGCAGCCTATCCACCTTTACTTTACTCAATATTTTAAGCTGGCTGGACATCGATCAGATCGGAGGAAATTTTATAGCGACTTTACTGAATTGCGATAAATATAAATTATTCCGTAAATTTCAGCTTTAGAAAGGTCGTTTGAGTTATACTTTTTTTTTACTTTTTTTTTTAAGTGGACTGAGAGTACGGAATATTTGAGAATACACTTTGATGTTAAAATTCTTTCTCTGAAATGAGCCTACTCTGCAGAGTCGTCTGCAAACAATGACGTAATTTGCGTAATTTTGTACTATGATAGAAAAAAAAACGGGACACAAAAGAAGACTAGAGCATATGAATGACCGAACGGTAAAGGTCAACCAACGCCCCATCTCACCCCCCACACACACACGCCCAGGTTACAAAAAAGGATGGCGGGGCATTCAACAAGTGACCTGGCACGTCAACAGGTGTCACTGCGGCTCCCGCCATCTGCCTTCGGTCCGCGCCTACGTAACAACACACACGCGGGAATAATTGATCAGCACAAAACAAACATCGGCAACTCTATCTGACCTTTGGAGCGACCTTTAACCCTACGTTTGGGGGGGGGGATGGGGAAGGTAGAGAGAGTTTTACGTTTCTGAACGCAAGTGATTTCTTTTTTCGACAAAAGGTTTCATTACCTACTTTTCGTTTTTCAAATAAGAATTTCTGAAGAGTTTGGCATTTATGGAACCGGCGAGTTACGAGGCCTAAGTTGTCTTTACAATTATTATTGTTGTTTTGTATTTAAAAAAAATGACTTTGTTTTGTTTTATTTTTTTTTTGTTGCCTTTTTTTTTTTGTATAGTCTATACAATCTGACGGAGTATGTCCGTATAACGGTTTTGTGAAAAGCGAGCCGTCTTATGGGCACCCGGGAACAGAAGTGGATTTAACGGCAGGCGCATTTGGCGCGTGCCCTGGGCCTCGAAACATGGGGGGAGACATCATTTGCAAGGGGAGGAGGAGGGGGGGACACAAAGCCCCACTCCAAGTGTTCTAAAAGAAAACCGCCTATATTAATTAAGGAATCCTCTAAAAAAAAGATTAGAAAAATTGAAAAAAAAAAAAAGTCAAAATTTGCTTCCATTTTAAAATCTTATGCGTTATTTTTCTATATTTAGTAGATAAAAAAGCCCAAAAATCTCTCGATATGGGGGGAGAGGGGGGAATCGTCCCGAATCGTACGTGAAATGACGCCCCTGCTTTAAATTCCCGCCAAAAACCAAACTTATTACCCTTTTTATTGACTCCCTGCATTTGAATGGCCCAATATTTTCATCTGCGCCCCGGGCCGACATGAGACCTCCCTCTGCCCGGCAGCCCCGTAGCCAATGGGGGGACACTGGGGGCCGTGTCCCCTACCCCCGCTAGATGTAGAGTGCCCCCCCTCCCGCTTAAAAATTAAGAAAAAGAGGAAAAAATATAGAAAAAGTAACAAAAATGAGAAGGTGCCCCCTTGCTGTGTATTGGTACCTCCCTGCTTACTTTGACCTGGCTACGGACCTGCTGCCCGGGCAACCATTACGTTGGGGCACCACTGGAAAAAAATGATACATGTGTATCAGCTCGCGGCCCTGGTCCGGGCCAAACTTTAAGACGACCCTGTGCAGGAATTACGTATAGCTTAGCCCCCCCCCTCCCAATTTCTTGTCTCCCCCCCCCCCCAATAATTGTCTAAGTGAGCGATTGTCATAAATACTTTAATTATTTGGCACTACCATATACTATCTGTACTTATAAAGGTTTCCATATATCAAATAGTATAGGGTTTCATCAAGTCTAAAAACCCGGCCCTGAAGACGACCCTGCTATTACGTCCTTATCGCGATGAATTGTAGGCTAACTGTTAATCCCTTGATAAACACAGAACCACTCCTTAGCAGAGATGTTCCAAGTAATGACCTTGCAAGTACAAATACCAGTATGGAATACCCAGTGTGCAAGTATGGGTACAACAGTACAAGAATTTGTTTTTAATTGTACATGAGACTATAAGTACAAAGTATCCAAAGTCCTTGTACTAGTACAATTACCCACTATGCAGGTTACAAGTAATCCGAAAATGTACTCGAGAAGTACTTGGGTACAGGTTCTTGGTACAACAAGTACCGCGTACCCTATCTCTGCTCTCCAGTGCACCACTACTTATCAATTGTTCAAGGGATTAAGAAAAGTTCAGTTTTATCTCACAAGAAGAGAGACATCGTAATATTTTAAAGAATTCCGTCCATAAAATAATGACCCGTGTCCACACAAGCTTTTAAAGAACCATTAACATTTGGTTCGGTTTGTTTGTTGTTGTTGTTGTTTTAAATGAAATGACCTAAGTTTATTAGTAAAATAAGATGCATCAAATAGAATTTTTTTTCAATGAAAAATAAAATAATACACAGAATTGAATGAAGAGCAGATGGCGGTACATAAGGACACCTGTTAGCAACACTGGACTGGTCATCTGTTAACTCCCCGCCTCCCCCTCCACCCTACACTCCCATTTTTCTCGGTCACCCAAGTTCAAGTTGTTGGGTCACGTCGAATACACTGGATTCTCTTTTTTTTTTCAATGCATCGTCAACCTACAGAAGACATTCGTTGAATGAGACAATGTTGGACTGCACTACAGCAGACAGTCATTGAATTAGTCTATGTTGGACTGCACTACAGCAGACAGTCATTGAATGAGACAATGTTGGACTGCACTACAGCAGACAGTCATTGAATTAGTCAATGTTGGACTGCACTACATCAGACAGTCATTGATTTAGTCTATGTTGGACTGCACTACAGCAGACAGTCATTGAATGAGACAATGTTGGACTGCACTACAGCAGACAGTCGTTGAATGAGACAATGTTGGACTGCACTACAGCAGACAGTCGTTGAATTAGTCTATGTTGGACTGCACTACAGCAGACAGTCATTGAATGAGACAATGTTGGACTGCACTACAGCAGACAGTCGTTGAATGATACAATGTTGGACTGCACTACAGCAGACAGTCATTGAATTAGTCTATGTTGGACTGCACTACAGCAGACAGTCATTGAATGAGACAATGTTGGACTGCACTACAACAGACAGTCGTTGAATGGGACAATGTTGGACTGAACTACAGCAGACAGTCATTGAATTAGTCTATGTTGGACTGCACTACAGCAGACAGTCATTGAATGAGACAATGTTGGACTGCACTACAGCAGACAGTCGTTGAATGAGACAATGTTGGACTGCACTACAGCAGACAGTCGTTGAATTAGTCTATGTTGGACTGCACTACAGCAGACAGTCGTTTAATTAGTCTATGTTGGACTGCACTACAGAAGACAGTCGTTGAATGAGACAATGTTGGACTGCACTACAGCAGACAGTCATTGAATGAGACAATGTTGGACTGCACTACAGCAGACAGTCGTTGAATGAGACAATGTTGGACTGCACTACAGAAGACAGTCGTTGAATGAGACAATGTTGGACTGCACTACAGCAGATAGTCATTGAATGAGACAATGTTGGACTGCACTACAGACAGTCATTGAATGAGACAATGTTGGACTGCACTACAGCAGGCAGTCATTGAATGAGACAATGTTGGACTGCACTACAGACGACAGTCGTTGAATGAGACAATGTTGGACTGCACAGTCTGTGTGGTGGAGGGGGTAATTAAAACCAGTTTTGTTAGTTTTTTTTTTCAAATTTTGTCCTTTTTTTCGCTAAGATTCCTTTTACTGTTCTGAATCCCCCTAAAAAAATTTATGTTTGTTTCACTTCACAATAATGAAGCTACACATTAGGGCCTGGACTGTCTCAAAGTGCTGCCGATTCATGTGCCACAAATATTAAAGAAGAAAAAAAAAATGCCGCCCCTTGCTGTTGGTCCCGTCCACCCCTCCCTAGTCACACCCCTACGACTGAGTATTTCATAAATATAAAAATGTTATGAATCGTTGGTCAACTTCCCCTGTGGTTTATGGATGTTTCCTTTCCACTGGCTGTCAGTCTGTCGAGAGTTTCTCCACTTACACTTTACACCAGCCCTGAATATTTGTCTGCTACCCAAACGCTTTATATAATGTGCGATAAAATGACTTGAAAGCTGAAGGACATTTGTCCCAGTTCAAAGATTATCAAGGGCCAGCCAGGAGTCAAATATTTTCTGGTGGCGGAGTTACTGATACTATTACATTTTCTGGTTGAAAGTTAAAGTGCCACAAGTCCACACAGCTGGGAGTTGTGCCAACCACACAAACCCTTTATATGCCGAGGTTAAAGAAATATGAATTCTACACTTCATCCGCCCCGATGGTCCTTTAGGGGTAAAGGAACTTAGCCTTACTATATGATGCTAGAAATATTCCAACATGTACTTTTTTCCTAAAGATAAACCTATATCTTCTCTGAAGGTCTCTTCCAAAAGCCCCTAAATACCTGAGAAAGGCTTTGCTTACATCCCCTCGGCTAGCTAACATACACATAAAATGTGTTCCAATGTAACACCATGACGAAACGAACAAAAATAAAAATTCGACACCTTTACTGATAGCACCTTTACGTTTTATCAAAAACATTACTTGAAAGAAATTTTGTATCATCAAAAATCAAACACAATGTTACTAATGTTGTAGTTGTAATCGTACATTTATTTGGTTCATTGGTTTCACCCGAAGTTAAAACCAGTGCCGGGGATGAAAAAAAAATCTCTGCAGAGCCGGGGAATAAATGTCTATGGTTTCATCCCCGGCTGGGATATATTAGCTAAAGCAGAGCCGGGGTAGACAGGTATCAGTGCCGGGGTTATCCCCGGCGGTAAATCGAGCCCTGGTTAAACTCCTAAACCGCTCTACCCATCACAAGCTTTTACCACGCCTGCCACTGGCTGGGTGAACATAGCTGCCAATGGCATGAGTTGAGCAGTTGGCAGGTTGCTCGGGTGTATGTCGCTTGTGTCTGTGAGTTCAATCTGAAGTTGATAATCATGCCACCACAAATCATGCTTTTAGAGAGGCACCTCGCTTTGTCAATGTCCCATTTCGGCATTGTGTCCACAGCAAAGTTTTTAAAGAAACAGTTCAATTTTAATAGTAAAATAATTACATGAAATAATACAGAAATGACTCATTTTCATGGACCATGCATCCTTAAAAAAACAATGTTGAAATGCAATGCAGAGTAGCCTATTTAAAGTGACTCAGAAACTGAAGTCTACCGTAGCAATTGGTAACCACATGGAAGATGGGTGTTCTCTATAAATAGCAGAAAAATGAGCATGGCCTAAAAATGAATTATGTTGTGCATTCCAGTATGTAGTATTGCCAAATAGGCCACTACACCCAAAGTAATTACAGTGAAAATGTACACCAGAATACAAGCTAACTGGCAGCTCACATTTACAATTCTAATATTTTTTTATGTCCAGCCTAAGATTCAATGCAAGGCAACCCACTAGCAGGTATATTGTTTTATTAACAGATATTTGAGTTGTATTTTTCTGTAATTGAAGAGTAATATTTTTTTTAATTTCTTAAATGCAAGAATTCAGAAAAGTTGAATACAGGTAATGCTTGTAATAGTTTCTGTTAATCGCAATAAAATATAAAAGCAAAAGGGGACTATCGTTTTATTTTTTTTCTAAGGTAAGTTATTTTATATAAAACAAATGAATGTGTTGAGGACTACGATGGATAAAGTTATCACTAACTGAACAAATTAACTTATAACACACTTTAATTTTATACAAAAATAGTTTTTTAAATATCTTACTTTTACTTCATCAAATGAAAACTCAGTATGTTTTTTAAAGTCATTAAGTTAAGATAAAATTCAACAGACAATAAACCAAACTGAGTTTACCGACTTTTTATTTACACAAAATCAAAACATGTTAATTAACATTATCAAGAACATAATGGAGTTAAACGTCAACTTCGTTTCTCAAACTGTTAACAAGGTGAACAAGATGGTGGAAAAGTTAAAAAAAAACTAAAAATTCCAAAGTTATAAAAAAAAAATTCAAGATTTCACAATCAAAAACCTTGGATGCATTTTTTTAAATAATGTTTAAGAAATTCCAGCACAAGTTGAGAAAGTGTTCCACACACAACATAAATCTATTTCAAAACAGCACAAAAAAATAAGGTAAATAAGGGCTAATGCTCAATAAACCCATAATTCTAAGTTTACTATCGATAACAGAAAAGCTCTATTCACCTTAAGCTAACTGTGAAAGTTGAAACTAAAGATGTGATAATAACTTTTTTCTTCAAGACTAATGTATAAAAAATATATTTTCTTTCAGTGAAGCATGTCACCATAAAAACAAGTCTGAAAAAAAATGAACATAATTCAAACTGTCAAAAAGCACACCTAGAAATGTATAGTATTTCAACAGTCACTCATTTTATATACAAAAAAGAAAAAAAAAAGAGACTACTAATAACAAATCAACATTTACAAATATTGAAATTATGTAAGCAGAAAAGATTTTGGGCAAAGGCTTTTTCAGGAGACAACAATGCAAAGTGACACTGATGGAATAATAGAACACATACTGTGCAAGGAACATAAAATAGTTCTGATATTTTTTTTAACAAATGTATCCCGATTAATATAATGACAAATATCTGGAATTAGAGTTTTAAAAAAAACCAATCATTCAAATATACAATGTTCTCATCAGTACTAAACATGTAGCCATAATATTTTCAACCAAATTGTGACATTTAAATAAAAAAAATATGGATGTGTAAAAAAATACAAAAGGGATGCCGACTTTTGAGATTCCCAACAACAGAACATTAGAAATACAGTCTCCCATGATATATTGTGGCTATAAATGCAGTTAAGTCTAATAATTCATTTCAACAAAATTTGACATAAAGTTTTTAAAAAAATACTGTCAACGACCATACCAATTATGTACACTAAACAAGTGATCTCATTTTTTTATTACTGGTTGGCTGCTTCAGCGTCTTTTTCTTTACGATCTTTTTTTTCAGCCCCTGTCAAAGAAAAAAAGTTCAAGTAAACAATTCTGAACTCAAAATTCTTAAGAAGAATTAATTTTAAGTAGCTATAATTTGAACTTGTATTAGTTTTTTATCAAAAAGTTCAGATTACTAAGCAGTTAATCCTGCACAACATAAACAAATTAATGTAATCGCTGCTATTTTCCAAAAAAAATAATTTTTGAACCATATTTTTTATCGACATTTTTTCTATTATTTTAGGAAAAAAAAAAAACCTTCTTCTCCTGTACTGTTGGTATGTCTTCGTTTTCTGTTGCTGAATCTCTTTGTCGGAAATCTGGGGGCAGGAAGAGGGTCCATCCCAAGTACTTTATGAATCTGGCGGAATGCAATCAGCCTCAACGCATGCTGTGAGTGATCAATTTTTAATGTATTAGAACAGATCAAATATGTTTATTTATTTTTATAAGCTTTTTATATCAATATTTTATACCAACGGTTATCAGAGAGTTGGTTGTTGAAGAACTTAAGATAGACCACATAAAAAAATAGATGAACAGAATTGTTCAAAATAACATCTCTCTCAGTGTATTGCAAATTTAAAAGTTTTTTGAATGTGTTAATGTCCAATGTAAAATGGAGAAAATCTTTAGTCTGAATAATTTAACACTGGAATATTTTTTCTAAAGGGATGATGCTGTTCTGCCAGACATAAAGGTACAGCTCAAAGTTTTTAGCATCTAGTTAAGTCTGGCTGGTCTAAAATGTGTCTATTTGGACAGTAAAAAGTGAACAATATATATAACTAATTCATTCTTTCATTACAGGTGGCTTACAAAGTGGGTAGCAAAGTGAAATAGTTTGAGCACTAGTTTCAATACAACTATTCAATATGTGACTTACTATAGTTCTAAATGAGTTTTTCATATTTTTTCATTAGATTTTGTCAAAATTTTTTTTATATTTTTACTATAGGTTTTTATTAACTTATTGTGTGACCACTCATGTATATCAAACATAATTCACATCATCTATTGCATTGACATTTCCAGCTGCTGCCATATAAGTTATTTGTGTACAATATGTTGAAACTTGGCGATTGCAAATGATTTTTACATAATGAGACTATCTTTTTAGTATCTAATACTCCATTGGCAGAGTCACTGAAAAATATGGTATGTAGGTTTCCCAAGGCCAGGACCAACATATTTTTAGACATATAGCATCAAGATTTTTATTCAGTATTTATACAAATTGACTTATAAGTCAACATGTCAGAATTCTGTCTTTTTATTAGAACTGCTATTTTATATCAATATTTATGTGTTGTGCTTTTAGTATTAAATCAGTTATGATTAAAGATGTAATTATAAAAAAAATCTACCTTAATACATGGACATGTGGATATTACCAAATATGTACATAAGAGCTTTTTAAAATACTTTTAAAGCAAATAGATAACTTTTTCATGGATATATTGTTGCTTTAAAAAAAATGATGTTTTTCTATTGTTCTAATAGAAAGTTTCACAAGACAAAATAAAATAATGACTTAAATGGCGGAATGTTTCAGCCAAAGGTGGATGATTTCTAAAAAAGACTATTACTCATTCTGTATAATATATATTCTGCACCCAGCACTATACAATTCCTTAACCAAGCAAACAATCAAAATGCAAGGTGAAACTAAAGCTTGACTGACTTTATTTGTATTTCAATTTTATAACCATATGCCATACATGTATTGTATTTTCACAAAATATATACCCCGTTTTTTAATGCAAGGAAAAATACAACCTTCAGGTCATAAAATAAATTTTTTTTTTAAGAAATAAAGCCGTTTCTCCTGCTTATGAATAATAAATAATAAACATTGCATCTCACATTTCTTTTATCATTAATGAATTCAACAAAAAATATTAGAATTATTAAAGCTGGCTAATTTACAATCAGAAATACATAATTACTGTTTAAAATACCTGGGCAAGAGCTGTTATATCTTCACGCTGCTGGTTAGTTAATGTTGCTGTAACATCATAGGCCTCTTTTTCACAGGGATCATACAATCCAGGACCACCTTTAATAAACAGCATAAATGTTTAAAAAAGAAATTTTTAAATACATGTATATCAAAACAAACATATAAATTAAATGTCAAAAAAAAGAAAAAAAGAAAAGAAATTGACTAACAAAAAGTCAACAGAAACATTAAACAGCTGCTCACCTGGTAAAATTATGCCAGATGCAATACATTCAAAGACCCTGCGCAAAGAATCACCTGGAGCCATATTAATACCTCCTGTACTCACACATTTTTCCACGAGAAGTTCCATAGCCTGAAAAGAACAACAATATTTTAATTTTTTAAAAATTACTTTTTTCTTTGATCTATTTAAAAATCAGTAGGAATCTTGGGAAAAAGCTATAATTAAAAAAAAAAAAAAAGACATGGAATGATTATGTAAGTTAGTACATGCATTATTCCAAAGGCATTTTCATTTTGAATAATATATCATAATATTCATTTCCAGTGTGCGTTAAATCGAAAGCGGAAAACAAGAATTCAAAATGGCGTCTTGCCAGCGTATCGATTAGAGAGATGTTTTTTTAAGAATCTACAGTTTTGAATTGATTCTGCGGTTTTCAAACATGAAAGCCAAATGCCAAAATGTAAAATAATTCCATTTAAATATTTTTTTGTTTGTTTTTGTGTAATTCTACAACATATTACATCTTTAAATTGTAATAAAATCATGAAATTATCGGATCTGACCGAAACCAAAAATAACCTAGCCTACCGATCAAACCTAAGGGAGGCTATTCAAAAAGCAAAATAAACCAAACAATATGGAGGCCTCATCAGTCGAGAACAAATGCATCTTGCTTAAAACAGTTAATATGATTTTTTTTTAAAAAGTAGGGCCGTAAAATGATAAAACTTTATGACCACTTTAATAAAATAATGAGGTAAGTTCATGTTTTTAAGGTGTCTTTCTTATTATCAGAATGATTTTAGCTGCGTTTTGCACAACGGTGTTGTTAACAATAACAATAACATCCTCTACATCATAGTAGTAATAATTAGTATTCATGAACAGTGAATGACAAGTAAATATAACAAAGACAAAGCAGCCTTGCAAATCTTTAGATGATTAATGTCATGTTTATGGCGTTTTTGTAAATTATGTAACATTTAGTGTTTATCTCTATACTATAGTCAGTTTTATTTAAAATAAAAAAAATCTTTGTATATTATTCTGTGCATAACTAAGGGAAACTACTCCTAATATACTCAACAAAAAGATATCATCTGCAATTATATTTTTCATAGTAATTACAATTTATTGTGTCTTAACGGTCCTTTTTAGGGCCACTACCATATTTTGTGTCTTAACGGTCCTTTTTAGGGCCACTACCATATTTTGAATCTTCAAAGTCCTTTTCAGGGCTAAAGAAAATTTTACAATTAGCTTAAGTTCACTTGCTAGCATGAGTTTTAATAAAAAAGTTCCTTTCAGGACCACCTAAAAGTAAAGTTGATTTAATTAAGGTACATTTATAAGTAAAATATAAACATTGTTGAGGATAATTCATAGTTATTAGTATTTTAAAAAGTGCTGCAAATGTTTTGCGGGTACAGCAGTGTTACATAATTTCATAAAGAGTCTTGAAAATCAATGTACCCATTCATTCAAAGGTGCCCATGAAGGTACCCGTTGACAGAGATCTCGAAGGATCCTAATGATGATCACACATGACGGCAGCCCATTAGCTCTAGCCTAAAGAAAATACATAGAATCTTTCTTGTATCCAAAGCCTATAAAGTGAGCAGTTTTAAAGCATAACAAATGCATGACATATCTATGACATTTTAACTAAATACACAAGTAAATAGACACAACTAAGTAGTCCAAAAGTTAGGTAATAAAAGTATGCATGGTGTGACACTTCATATGGATCAAGCTAACTTTCCAGCCTCATGGTGTGTATACCACTACCCCAGTGCATTATTTATTACTAAATGTTGTCAACTATAGTGTCACAGATGGATGAATTTTTTTAAAAGCCCACAATAGTATACATTAAATCTCTCTTATTAACTACTGTAAATTGCTTGCCTATGTAACAAATTAAAAACTATCGCTCTGAATGACTGTTGGTGTTCAGCTCACAGGGTAATGTTTATTATCATCAGTAATAAACATGCTCCCAGGTCAACACCCACCTATGACACAAAGCCAACAATGTGCTGTGACAAAGTCAGAGTAGGCACCTGCAGCCAGTCTGCCTCTGGTCAAATGCACATAAATTTTTTATCTGAACAAAGAAAATGTCTTTGTTTACTGGTATTGCTGTCTTTATAACATTGAAATTTACAAAACTGTTATTGAAAAATGTTAAGAAAAAATTAATAATAATAAAAGCCAATTTTATGAAGAAAGACACAGACTTTTCAACAGTTGAACAACAAAATTAAATAAGCACTGGGCATAGAAACCAAACAAAATAAAAAATTGGAACAAAAAAAAAATGTAAAAACAAAAGTTGATGAAAGTACTAAAATATTACATAAGGCTGCAAAGTATAAAGGAAAGTGCCAAACCTGAAACCATTTAGCATGACGTAGGGCGGCTAGAGCATCAAGGCATTTCTGCCTGTCGAGGACATCCGGTGGGTCTTTGACGTTAACCGTCTCTATAGAAACGTAGATGAATTCAGTTTCACTGGCCAGGAATGGGTGTTTGACCATAGCATTGTGGCAAAGCAATTCAGTCTATACGACAGACTGAAAGCTTGGGGGCATAAACACATTGCCTTCTGTTTGCATCACCAAACAGTGTCAGATTTCACTAGCTTCACCATTGTATTACTTAAAACTCTTCTTTAAGTATTGCACTAATTAAAATATTTCTAATGATAGCTTTTTTGAAAAAAAAAATTCCTAACTAAATGAATTATTATTTTC
Organism: Bulinus truncatus; assembly: GCA_021962125.1. NCBI lineage: Eukaryota > Metazoa > Mollusca > Gastropoda > Planorbidae > Bulinus > Bulinus truncatus. The sequence goes on along the minus strand of JAGDYQ010000179.1, from coordinate 359,741 downwards.
ACATAACTGCCTTTAAAACAAAACCATTTTTAATATTAATACTTGTAATATGTATGCAAATTAAAAAAATAGGTTGATAATAACTACTCTGATGATTTATGTAAAACATACAATTATGCTTCATTTGCTTGAAAATCACATATTTAATAATTAGTTATTTATAAAAGCCTATATAATGATAAATTACAGCTTAAAAGTGCCATAAACTGAGAAAATACCAAAATCTATTGAAAATATCAGCTATTTATCAGGCAATGGTGTGTGCTTGTGCCCCCAATGCCTAAATGAATGGTCAAAAATCCTTCCGTGCTGCGTCTTTTCAATCACACCTGTGGGTACTTTAGATGGCTTTGCACAGCATTGTTGTCATTAAAGAGGAAAGAAAATTGAAATTATGTAAGAGTGACATTTTCACAGGTAACAACCTGCAAGCCTTTTTTTTTTCTACTAACTTGTTGACATGAAGTTGTCTGATGTTCAGAGGGAAAAAAGTAGAATGATCATGGCTTATTTCTTTTATTAACTACTGGTTTTGCTGCAAGGTTGCAAATTAAGAAAAATTACTGTTAATGTTTTTAAGCACAAATTAAAGAACAGCTAAATTTATTCTACAACATGCACCTTTCATTAATTTGAACCCTGCACGTCTAAGGTGAAATCTTTAACTTAAGTAAAATTAGTACCAATTTACTTAAGTGACCTTCCTATCAAAATTTGGACAAAGATTTTTTTTTTAAGATGCAGTAAATGAAATTCTACTTAAATGAATATTGTATTAAGATTAGGTATAAGTGATTTAATTAAATGACTAATAGACTATGACAATGTTAATCTCTGCTTTTTTTTTTGCTTTGGTTTTATTACATGACCCTGTCCATGAACTGCTTTACATCCTACTTTGTCCTCATTTTGCATGAACTGTCACAAAGAAATTCACTTCATCCAATCTGCATGACCACTCTACAGTTAATATGGTTTAGCATATCTAGTCTGTTTTTTTTTTTAATCGCCAAGATTACATTTTAATGTTTGGTTGGAACAGTTCCCTTATTACTCAAAGGCCAAGGTTTAATAACCCAGAAAATGTCTCTTAGCAAATATAAGTTACCTCCATCTGGAAGATTAGCTTCTCTCATGATTGGAGATGTAAGGGTAATGGTACAGCTTGTTGCTGGCTCCACATCACTGCTGACTATAATGGCTGCCTCTTCTACACAGCGTCGTACTTCATACTGTTCACTTGTTACCGTCTGTAAAACAGTTATATATATATATATAATGTAGAAAATGTTACATTTACACATTTATTTTGAAAAAAAAAAAAAACACAGCATTAGAAAGTTTTTTTTAAATTAAGACTGGAAATGCTTTAGAACATTTGATTAGAACTAGTTTGGCTTTATAAATTACATAAATGTATGTCATAATTAAAAAAAATAGGTCATAATTAAAATGGTTTTGGCCAAATTTAAATGTTTCTTTTGGGCCATTTGCAAAAAAATGACTACAAAAATAATACAAATAAATAAAAAATCTTGCACTTACTTGAAGCTGTTTGGGTAAAGCATCTGCCACCTGCTCTAGAATAGTCCGTGTTGGCTTTTCAGAACAAAGTACAACCAGATTAACATTAAGGTCACCATGTAAAAGTAATCCTTTGGCTAGAACACCAACTCGCATCACACCTTTCAAGACACGACTGGTAGAAGATTCATCTTTTTTCTCCCTGCAAGGAGAACAGAATCTATAAATATATTATCTAACAGTCTCCTGACAGACTGAAAGCTGTAACTGGCTTAGAGATACTTAAACTGCTAATGCTAAACATACAATAAATGCAAATACATGTAAAATCTTTTTTTAAGGTTATAGTAACATTCTATTAATTTTACCCCAAGGTTGCAAATAGATTTAATAATTTTCAAGATCCTTGAAAACATTAATTCACAAAATATGACTTAAGACTGCTATGATAGGACTTATGAAACAAAAATACTAAGCATAAAACCATGATTCAGCACACAAGCAAAAAATATTTTGTAATACTGTTTAGCATTTTTTTTTAAACTTACGTTTCCTTTTCAGATTCATTAGTATCATTTTTAGTGGGCGTTTTTTTATTTTCAGTCTTGTCTGCCTTTTTGTCTTTTGTATCACTGTTAAGAATACAGGAAAAACTATACAAATAAAGCTAAATACATGTATAACTGGTCCAGTTTACAATAAATGGTATAATGATTTTAACATGCAAATTAAAAAAAGCAAGAAATGTAAGAGAAAAATTTGACACAAGGAGCACTGACTGCAAAAAGTTAAAAAAAACTTGTGTGATCACAACTGTAACTGCTGATATCACAATCAGTCAATTATTCTTAGACAAGTGAATAAAAAAAACACTTTTTCTTTTGACTTAAAATTGGATGTACAGATAAGGAAAATAAAATGACACCAGACAAGCAATCCTAAGTAACATGGTAAGTGCCATGGTATTTAATGATCTTACTCGAAAAGCAACATTAAATTCTGAATAGTTAATTTAATATTCACACCTAAGTGATAACAATTTACTTGAAATGCAGAAACCAATTATGGAAATGGGGAGAGTGAATAACAGAATTTTAGGAGTATCAAATCCTTTAACCACAACACAGTTGAATGTTGCTATGACATAATGGTGGGGATATCTATAATTTATTCATTATTGAGAAATTTCATAACAATCAAACTGGAGGGGGGGGGGAGCATCAATTTTGGGAGCAGGTAAATGTCAACTAAATTCTTTTTTCAACAGACATTACATAGCAGTTGGGAAAGAAGGGGGATTTTTTGGCAAAATTGAAGATTTCATTATTATGGCATTCATGATAGTGATATTTCACTGTATTTTACATTTTTTTAGTACTTACTTATCAGCCAAAACATCTGACACAAGTTTCAGTGCTTTTTCACAAGCCGAGACAATGTTCTGGACAGCCTGAAGCTAAGAAAAAAAAAGGTTGAGAAAAATTAAATTGTAATAAAAATAGAGTGTGCAAAACTAGTTTTCACCACCAATAAGAATTAACACTAAGTAGATAATGTTACCTCCTCTTCTGTGGGATAAATACTGTGATGCTTAGTCATAACATGCCTATCATCTGAAGAATCAGGCCTACGCAGCTAATTATGTGAGGGGAAAAAATCATTAACAACCTTTTTTTTTACAAGCAACTTTCAGATTCTATATTTGAATATTACAAAATTAAAGACATATCCGATAAAAAACATTAATCTATAAAACAGTTTAAGCATTTTTTTATATAGAAATTAATCTTTTTTTAATTTCTGATATTTAAAAAGTCTCAGTACACAGCCGACTGATCTCATGGTACACCGCAACATTACTTCCAATAATTACTTTTCTGTTCTAAAAAAACAAATATTATATATTTTTGTTCTTATGTGTTATTTTCTTCATTGTTAGCTAAGACTTCTGTCATTGGTTACTGCTCTAATTAATATCATACTTTGTATTTTCATATTGGATCTCAGAATCAAGTCATTTTTTGTTTATAATGAAACAAAATAGTGAAAGCAGAAGTAAAAATTTTGCCAACAAAAAGTTCCGAGCATTATTCATATATATATATATACTGAACAATTTACAATCTATTACCATTGGATGAATAGGAAAAGGTGCTCTCATCATAGGACCCATTGGACCAAATCTCTGCCAATCCATAAATTCAGGTGGAATTGGACCACCCATCATTTCAAGACGTCTATGACCCCAGTAAATTTCATCTTCCATTCTGAAAAAAAAAATTTTAATTAACATCAAGTATTTCCAAATTTATGGGGTTAAAAGTTAAACCCATTTTTTCTTCCTACTCTCTTCTCTTGCATTCTGATGACATTAAGCGATTAATATAAAATAGATATCATTGACAAAATTTTAAAAGTCATCTTTACCTCATTTCTTCACGTAAGCGTTCTTGCTGTTCTTTACGTCGCCAGAACTCTTCTTTTTGAGCCTGCCTTCGCATTTTATCCTCTTGTATTTTTCTGACACGAATACTTGGTTTAACTTCAACTTGAAGATTGGGATCAACTTTTTTCTTCAGAAGAATTTAAAATTATTTTTCAAAATCAAATTTATAAGTTTCATTTCAGTTCTCATACTCTCAACAAATCAGAACAAACAAATATTCAAGCTCAATTATTTCAATGAGAACATACCTTAAACTGTAATCTGTGTCGTCTTCCCTTCAGATGCATTTCCTTAGCATTTGGGTCATTAAATTTGCAATCACACAATTTGCAGTTGAAACTGACTATCTTTCCAATATCGTTTTTAATCTCTTCAATGTATTCGTGTCCTTCGATAAAAAATGTGATTAAGTTAAGGTCTGCTAATAGCAGAAATAAATATTAATTCTTGTTCCATTTGTTTTAAGAGACAATCATTTTTGTAATGACAAATAAACTCTTAGACGTAGGCTTACCTACAGGTGTCACATCTTTATCAGAGGCTGAATTTCCATCATCACCTGCAGTGCAAGATGTATTTATTTAAATACAATATATATATATATATATACATGTACTACTCAAATTTACTATATATTGCCATGCAGCATTAAGCCACATAATTCCAGATTTTCATTTTGAACAAGCAGATATAGATTACAGAAATATATAAATCCCCTTTAAACTAAGAAATTAAAAAAACTTTATGCCCCATTTATTTCTTTTTGAGAGCACAGAGAGCTCATATCTTGACAGAAATTATTAAAAAGAATCACCTCAACAACCAGGCTGAAGGACAACTTAAAAAAAACAACAACAATATTACCGTCATCATCAGACATGGATGCTGCAGGATCTCCAGAACTGTTTAGAGAAGTAACTGTATTAGCAGGAGCCACAGGTGCTTTTACCTCTTCAGGCTTTCCAGCCAGACTTTTCAACTGAGTTCCACCTAAAGAAAAAAGATGATTTTTTCTATAATGGGGCAATATAATGATTTTTACGCAACATAAATCTAAAGCTGTCTAAAATATGCTCTTACCACGATTCATTAATGTCATTTAAAATTTTCATTTAACAATTTTCCATTATTATATTTTATGAGTTGGTTAGTCAAAAAGAAAGGTTTTAACATTTATAGCTTAAAACATGGAAGTGTGTTTAGTTGAGCAATAATATAGACAACTTTTTTAAAAGATACAAGGCTTTATGAGCCATCTATTATTATGAATGGTAGCAAAAGTTGCAAAATGTAGCTTTAAGTATAGAAACATGTAAATAGTAAAAAAAAAAAGAAAGCTGGTCTGAATATATCCTAAGTGATAAATCTTACTGACATACCAACAAAATTTATCTTTGGTGCCGCCAACACTTTCTTCGAAGCTGTTGCTGAAGGTACAGTTACTGTTTTTGTGGCTGCTGGCTTAACAGAAGCTTTATTTGATGCAGACACAACTGGGTCAGTTGAAGGTATTGGCTTTCCCAGCTTGGTGTGTAGTTTTACAACCTGTAGGATTATTAATTTAATTTTATTTGATACTTTGATTAATTTCAAATATAAAATGTATTAATTAAATTGAACCTGGGCTATCAATTAGCTTTGTCAACAGACCTTCTGATGCTTAGCTCCACGAATGTGAGCAGCATAAGCATCTTGACCAGTGCATGTCACATCACAAAGCTCACATCTCATTTGATTATGAGACTGGCGGCCAGATGGCTGACTTGCTTTCAAAGCAGCTTCTTTCTTTTTATGCTTCTGTCCTTCCAAGTGTTCACGATAGGTCTACAGATATAAACATTTGATTGTTAAATAAATAAATTTCAGCCGTTATAATCAACCAATTTGTACACGTTAAAAAATATATTTCTAATGATATTTATTAACTTTAACAATGGAGTTTACATTTGTAAAATTTAAAAAATAATCAAAGTATCATTATTTCAACAAAATATAAATGTTAAAACCAATAGCATATCAATAGTTATTTTCATTTTCACATAAACTGCTGGTGCTTACAAAGTTTCAATAAATTCCAAATATCAGAGAATGGGGCAGAATTTCTTCACCTTACTAAAGTGAATGATACATTGAAAGATGGTTCACTAATTTTATACAAACTTAAATGAGGTAGATCAGTAAAAAGGTTATAAAAATATCAACACCTGTAACTAATACAGATGGTGCATTAAAAGTATACATTTTATTTAAAATGAAATTAACTATTTTTTTTATCTGTGAAATAATTAGAGTTATAAATCTGATAGAAAAAATTATTAATTAGAAAAGTATACCTTTTTTTTCCCCCTAATATTGATTTTTTAAACCTATGAATGAAACACCTAACAAGATTTTATGAAGAAATGATTTCTCTAAAAGAATATATAGGTTTCTTTGCAACATGTTTACAATAAGATACAGAAATCTATTGCTGAAGTGAAATGCAAAAAATCAGCATTAGTCACTTAGTGATTACTATAAAAAGTATGCATCCAGAATGAATGGGGGGGGGGGGGTCATTCCATGTCAACTCAACCAGTTTTTTGACAATTGTTCACCCGACCCCCTCAGATCTTCCTGAAATTTTCAGGGCTTGTGGTACATTCAAAGTTGAGTGATTCCTAAAAATTTCAGGCCATTTGGTCAAAAACTTTCTGAAATAAGATTTTTTTAATTTTTAAGGGTAGTCGCGAGTGCGTGTGACATTTACATTTTTGCGATATTTGAACGTGAATATTTCAAAAACTAAAAGAGGTATCAGGCTGAAATTTTCAGTATTTACTCATTGTTTGATCCTGAGTTGAATGATGTATTTATCTGAAGTATAGCTTGCACACAGACTGCCCTAAAAATTTCCAAACATTGCACTTCAGACAGTTTTCATCAATATTTGACTCGGTATAGCCAAGAACCTATAAGACATGAAATGATGTTTGTTATACAATTAGTAAGTACCATATTATTATTTTGATAGAGAATTCCTGTTAATCAATAATAGTGTACTCATGGTGGGCCCCTTTAAGCATCATGGTCGTCCATTTTTGCACTTATTGCGACCCCCAAATGACCATGCGGACAGTAATTCACACTTTTCATATTTTGCACACTTGTTAACCTTGGCAAGTACTAGCTATGGTGAAAATTTCATGTTGGTGTCTTAACGCCTTCTTGGTGAAAAATTGCATGATTATACACTATTATTGAATATTGCGTAGCGAGTATTTCAAAAACTAAAAAAGGTATCAGGCTGTAATTTTCAGTATTTACTCATTGTTTTATCCTGAGTTGAATGATGTATTTATATCAAGTGTGGCATGCACACAGAATGCACTAAAAAATTCCAAACATTGCACTTCAGACAGTTTTCATCAATATTTGACCACGCACGCTACGGGCCTCATTAACGTGTATTATGGTAAATCAACATAGCAATGAAATGTCAATCAAATTTTATGAAAAAATACAGTTAGTTTTAAGTTACAAAATCAAATTACAGATTGATTGTTTTTATCAACCATACAAGCAACCATGCAAGGCGGATATCAGCGTATGCTCATTATGCTGCCGATGCAGTTAACTGATGGTATCTTATCTATGTACACACAGTCCTACTAACTAACGCTACATCAGATGTACTACTGGGCAACCAAAAAAACATTCCAGGAATTCATTTCTTTTTTGCAGCAAATGACAACGTTAAAGTGCATCGTAGCTGTTTGGTTGAACGATTTGCTTCAATTCAAGCCGTTCGTGGTACACGGTCACACCACCGGTTTGTGGCATTAAGTGAAAACAAACTCAAGATATTCAGGTTGTCATGTGATAACTGTGATACAGTCGTCAATGTGTCAAAAGAACCTGATCCGATAGTTGAACAGGCACCAAGCATAGCAGATCTGCATCCAGGACAGTTTGTGGCTGTTGTTTATGACACTGATTGGTTTATTGGGTGCATATCAGAACACTCTATTGAACATCTTAGTCAAGTTCATGAACAGAACACCTACAAACAGATTAACTTGGCCAAGTCGTGACGATATCTGCTGGATAACATTCACTAATGTACAATCTTCCACCACCAATGTTGTCTGGCAGCTCATCAAGACAGTATTGCTATGATGATGTGCATTTTGCCAATTGCAAGAAACAGTTTGATAGTAGGACTGTGTGTACATAGATAAGATACCATCAGTTAACTGCATCGGCAGCATAATGAGCATACGCTGATATCCGCCTTGCATGGTTGCTTGTATGGTTGATAAAAACAAACTATCTGTAATTTGATTTTGTCCGCCTTGCATGGTTGCTTGTATGGTTGATAAAAACAAACAATCTGTAATTTGATTTTGTAACTTAAAACTAACTGTATTTTTTCATAAAATTTGATTGACATTTCATTGCTATGCTGATTTACCATAATACACGTTAATGAGGCCCGTAGCGCAAGTGGTCAAATAATGATGAAAACTGTCTGAAGTGCAATGTTCGGAATTTTTTAGGGCATTCTGTGTGCAAGCTACATTTGAGATAAATACATCATTCAACTCAGGATAAAACAATGAGTAAATACTAAATATTTCAGCCTGATACCTTTTTTAGTTTTTGAAATACTCGCTACGCAATATTCAATAATAGTGTATTATCATGCAATTTCATGCAATTTTTCACCAAGAAGGATTAACAGGGTGTCTCTATAAAAATAATAAGCACATATATGGTACTTACTAATTGTATAATAAACATCATTTCATGTCTTATAGGTTCTTGGCTATACCGAGTCAAATATTGATGAAAACTGTCTGAAGTGCAATGTTTGGAAATTTTTAGGGCATTCTGTGTGCAAGCTATACTTCAGATAAATCAATCATTCAACTCAGGACCAAACAATGAGTAAATACTGAAAATTTCAGCCTGATACCTCTTTTAGTTTTTGAAATATTCACATTCAAATATCGCGAAAATGTAAATGTCACGCGCACTCGCGACTACCCTTAAAAATAAAAAAAAAATCATATTTCAGAAAGTTTTTGACCAAATGGCCTGAAATTTTCAGGAATCACTCAACTTTGAATGTACCACAAGCCCTGAAAATTTCAGGTCGGGTGAACACCACTGGTTGAGTTGACATGGAATGACCCTGGGTTAATTTCATATACTATATACTACTCTGTCTTGGAATGATAATTACAATTTCAAATAATGTGACTGAACTATTCCTACACTTCTAAATTTTTTCTTTTCCTTCCCATAATGTTCTAAAATTAAAAATAAGAAAAAAATAATTATGCAAATTGATTAAAGGAATTATAAATACATTTCAAGCACTAATGATTAAAACATGCACTTGGATATGTAGACTAATATTAAGTTACAACCATAATAACTATCAATTCCTGCTTTAAAGAAATGATTTCTTGAAAATATTTTCATTACCTGAGGACCCGCACAGCTGATTTTGCAGACATCACAATAATGTAGTTGTGGTGCTTTAGGAGGACCTTTAGGCTTGGGTTTAAACTGATTTCCAGTAGTTGTCTTTTTGACCATCCATGAAGGGGTCCCAGTTTTGCTTTGCTGTTGCTGACTATAATAGTTGCTGGCAGCTGAGTAGAGAGCTGCATCATAGCCTAAAAAGTTTTCAACAGAGAAAGATAAAATTCAACTAATTTGCTGATATGAGGGAAAAAAAGAGATTCACCAACACTATAAAGGTTAGCAACTGAAAACTTTAGCCAATTTTTTATAACTAAAACAGATAACAATGCCACTTATATTTTACATGAACAAATTTCTCCATGCTATATATCTACAAACTAAGATACAGAAGATATATAGACATGAATTCACAACTAGAAATATTCTGCAATTATTAACGGTTTTTGAGATTGAGCAAAAATTTCTGGTGAAAAAACAGGTGGGGGCACTAAAATTAATTAATTTTTTAATAGAAATATTAACTTAAAAATATATTTTTTATTTAAATGTAACAAATTATTTTTCTATCTGTGAAAGAAATGAATTAACAAATTAATAAGAAAAGAATGATACATTTTTTTCAGTTTTTTATTTTTTAAAGACTATTTTTAACTTCAGTTTGATATAAAAAAAGTCTATAGGTATACAGAGATAAAATAAAGAGCATTTAATTATTTAATTTAAACAGTATAAAAATAAATAAAATTGATGAAGACTTGATAAAGTTGTTATAATTTGAAAATAGTTACTGTCATATCCCATCAAGTTCCGAAATAATGACATGACTAATAAATGAACTTTAATACATGATATATATGATGAAAAAATCCTCAATATATGATGAGTAAAAGCACCATCTCAATACAACATCAAAGAATAAACTTTCACTCACAAAACCATCTTCATTCACCATTCATGAGACTGCCTCATGAAAACTACTATTTGCTACTCCTCAGTCTGAATAACAGTCCTGTGTGACAACTGTTCTCTGAACCTACTATCTCAAACTTCCCCCGGACTGCCCTTATAAAGCCTACCCTCTTCACAGTGACATTGATCCTTGACCAATAACCAATGTGCTCTACCTGTCATATCCTTCACCAAAGCAAAGCATGCTTGACCTAATTAAGCAACATACAACTTACAAATAAAGGGGTGATAACTACGGATCAGAGTGGGGGCTGTTTATATACCTTTATTTATTGTACACTTATTTAACAACTACAAGCTTAAATGGTATGATCTTTTATACCAACATGTTGGAAATTTAAAGAACTTTTTCAAATGATATATATACTAACATGTATGTTGACTTTATAAACAGAATTGATAATATATGAACTAGATATAATTTATACTTTCTCAAGCAATGATAACAAATACATAAATATTGAGACATTTTAATTAATATATGTTCATTTCTCTCTATATCGATTATACTATCTACAAATTTTTTTCCAAAAATATTACAATTGGGTAGTTTTGAAATTGGTAGATAAAAACGTTTAGAACATTTTAAAAATTAAGTGATCAAAGTTATACTAATAAAACCAGATATAATAGGGACAAAAATTGTTTTAAAAATTTTAAATGTAGCTACTCTCATCATCATAATTAATGTAATCCATAATGAACTAAAAAATCTCTCATAAACATGCATCCATCACTATCAGGAATTTATCCTTTCACAAAATAAAAAAAAATTTTAAAATGCAATCGGAAGGGATGATAGAATAGAAACAAATTGTAAAACTGATTACTAGACGTAAAAAACACCTTTGTCATCAAGTCGGATGAGGGGGTGGGACAACATTAATGATATAACTGATGTAAATCTTGGGACACTTGTCGAAAATAATTACTTTTCAGTAAAACTACTATAAATCATTGTTTTAAAATGATTTATTATATTTTTTATTGAAAAATTATACATATTTAATGTAAAATGGGGTGAAATTAGTTAAACTTGTTTAAGTTGGAAACAACACGTTGAGCTGGTGTCTAAGAATAACAACAGTACAGTGCATGTGCAGTGAACCTGTAATGAAATTTTTACAACCAACCTCTATCAGACATTATATAGAAAGCCTGGTTTCGGCCAAACTTTTATTACAAATTAAAAAAAAATTCAAAAAGACCAAAAGCAGACCTTCACACTAATACCCCTTGTGTAATTTAATAATGGTGGCTTAAACCTTACATCAAAAATTGCCAATTAGACCTTTCAATCAGAGAAAATCTGTCATTGTCACTCCCTTCCTACTAAATACATAATAAAAAAAAAGAACAGTTGAGAAACAAATGAAAAACCTAACATGACTTTGTGTAGAAATGATTTTTCTGCAATAAATATATTTCTTTGTTTAAAGAGGCATAGAAAGCTATCGCTGAAATGAAATAGAGTTTAAAAAATCAGCATCAGTAGTTTATGCCACTTTGCAATAGCTGTCAAAAGCCTGCACCAGTAATGAGAAGGGTTAAAAACAATAAAAACATTAAACATTAAAAAAAAATAACATATATAAAAGCATATACGTACTGGAAATGCTGGTTTGAGGTGTGGTGGTAGTAGTGTACCCAGTGGTTGAGTATGTGGTCACTGTTGGTGTTGTAGATGAGTAAACATAACTGGTTCCAGTAGAAGATACTGGTATGGCCTGAGCTTTGGGAGCTACTGTGGCTTGTCGCTGAGCACTAGCAAATGTTGCTCCAGTGCTGAAAGCTGGCTTTGCTGTTGTTAAAGAAAGGCCAACTTAAAGTACCACGAGCAGTAAATTAAGGTGGCAAAAGAAATAAGTTTAGTAAAATAAATAAAAAATGTAAAAAGGAAAAAAATGGTATTTGAAAAAAAAAGGAAAAAAAATCTTGAATTGAAGCAAATTGGCATAATAATGATTAACAGGAAGAGAACTAAAAATGATTACTATTCATCTCTCATAAAAGGTTAAGGAAAAAAAATGATTCAACATAAAAAGCAAATAGTACAAAATGAATCGGAAGTAAGAAGTTTCTTAAACCCTCACCAGCCTGGAACTGAGGATCAGCAGCAGCTGTATAAGTGGTGGCAGCAGTAGGCTGATAATATGCTTTAGATTGATCATAGGTGACAGTTGGCTGAAGGGAAAAGGCACTCTAAAAAAAAACAAAAGATCAGTTTACTTAAAATAATCATTACAAATATAAAAGATCACTTATCTATTACATTCTAATTTAAATATCACTATAAACAATATTTCTAAAAAAAACAACTACAAAAAATTATTACTGAAGAAAAAAATAAAGTGCACAGTGACATAACCTTACAACAGTGGTTCTCTAAGTGTGGATAGCAACCCATTAGTGGGCCAGGAGGGGATATTTCATACCAGTTGCAATAATTTAAATAGTCAATCAAAATATAGATATTTAGTGTAAGCGTTTCATTTCTTCTATCCTTTTTTCATTATTTATGTGTATTGCAAAAGTTTGAGAATCAATGTCCTACAGGATATAAATAACAAAATATCTTTTTCTTATAGCAGAATAGTTATACTAATCAGTACAATGGTACAACTATTGTACCAACCGTAACAGCCACCTGAGCTCTTGAGTAGGCATACTGGGTTGAAGGGTGAACAGCTGCTGAAGCAGCTGCTGCTGGATAGCTTTCATAAGTCTGACTGGCTCTTGGTTGTGCAGCAGTTGCAGCATATGCAGCCTGAGGTGCTGCCACATATGCATTCTGAGCTGATGGATATGCCTGTGCAGCTGGTGCTACTTGAGCCATTGGATTGGCAGTAGGATAAACAAAGTGTGCCATATTGGATCCTAGAAAATGAGGAGTGATGTTTTTTTTAATAAATAAATATAAGTAAAAGAGACTTATTAAGTTATTCCAGCAACTACAAAAATTCTTTTAATAACACAATGGTGCCAGTATTATTGATAATCAGCTATTTGTTTTAAAAAAGACAGAGTTGAATTATACTTCAATGACACTATATTAGTAATTTCTTATTAGTTACTGTGTCATTATGTCAACAGTCTAAAAGTAAATGAATTTTTTATTTTAACAGTACTTTTATTGTAGAGAGACCAACTAAAATTAAAGTTTGAATAATTAAGGTACAGTAATAAGTAAAATATTAAAAATTCTTTAAGTTAATCCATGGTATTTAACATTTTAAAAAGTGCTACAAAATGTTTTGTGTTACAGCTAGAATATATTACTGGTTTTATTATTATTGTAAAGAATAAACTGATAATTTTACATTAAAGGGGATCCAAACCAATGTACATTTTTTCTAGATAGCCAAAGGTAAGAGGTGACCTGTCTTTTTTTTTTTCCTCTCGACTATCAGTGTTTTACTGTGCAGAATTTTTAAAAAATCAGAGCAAAAATATTAGTCTAAAAGATGGGTTTTTTTTTGGTAAGCAGACATTTTAACAAGATTACAAGTGCACCACTTAAGAAGTTTCATAAAGGGAATCTGTTATGTAGCACATTTTTTATTTTTTATGCTGCACTTAAGCTGTCTCTAGGGATTCCCTGCTAGACTTGTCTAGACTAATGATGCCATTGAGTTGTTTGGGTCATAGGAGAATTGTTTAATATTTTAGGATACTATGGAACTAGTATTACTAGGGAAATGATTTTAAATGTATTAGGAAGAGAATGTTTATGTACTGATGAGACGTTGAAGATGAGTTTCCTGTGAGATAGTTTAAACAGGGAGTCGTTTTATTTTTGTAACATGATAAAATAGGGGTCTTGATGGAAAAACAGCATATTAATAAAAACTCTGACTTTAGAAACCTATTTAAAATAACAGTAAGACAGCCAAAATAAAAACTGAGCAGAGATCGCCAATCATTTCTGCATCCTTTCAGGACCTTTCAAAATACTCATACGCAGTGGCTACGGTAATCCGTATTTTTTTTCTGGGTTACGACCATAGATATTAGAGTTAGGAATAGGGTTAGGATTAGGGTGTGGAGCAATATCTATGGCCGTAACCCGGAAAAAAAAATACGGATTACGTCGGGCGTAACCGTAGCCACTGCGATACTCATAATAGCTCTTAATCTGGAAGGATGAGTTTAGAGCCCCTAAAAAAACACATTTCCTTTAATTTGCCAAATTTTAAAAAATCCTATCCCTGCACTATAGTTACCATCACTGTTAGACTGTTACTATGTAACTTTCTATAATCTAAAGCCTGTATAGGCCTACTTAACTTGGCAATGCTGCCTTGAAAATGTAAAAAAAGGTGACGTATTGTTAATAGTATCATATGCCTATTTATACATAATTTACTACTGACCTTTTTAAATTATTCACGTTGCTATATTGACTAACAAATAATACTATTATTAGTCATTTAGGTTCAAAGCAATGAATGAAAATATTCTATTTCATTGGCAATGACTGGGCTATGCTGGCGCGTACATCATCGATCGACCGATAGCTTTCTTAAGTCAAGAGGCGCAGACTTACTAAACGCCGAGCCAAAACAGTGTGAATATACATTCGAACATAAAGTGAACTCAAGTTACCTTAATATTTTTGCAAATACACAAGACCTCAATAAAAAGCACTAAAATAATGAAAAAATCTCTTGACAATAGAAATTAACTTAGATAATTTTGACCCCGGAGCAATGTTGCAAAAAAGGATTAATTCACATCCGGTGACTGGCCCGTGTGCAAATTTTGTTGTATGATTCTTCATCATGGTAAAATATTAAATCTGAGTACATATAATGATAAGTATTGCCTAATAAATACATTTGTTAGACTGAATAATTATGTTAAATTCAATTTTAGACCTTTTATATTTTGTATATGTCATATTAATTTGTGAAATTGCTTAGTTTTATTATAAAAGTATTTTTTCTTAATTAAAAAGAAGATGAAGTAAGCTTTCATACTTTCTGGCAATATCCGGGTAATCAGCTGAAAATAACAATATGTAGGTCAGTGATTAAAAGGTTTTAAAACAATACTATTATTACACCAAAGTACAAATTCGCAACAAAATTCTCAAAGATTATATTCATATGCACCCATTATTCTCGAACGTCTAGCTCCACTTTGAGCATATAAATTCTATGTAAGAATGGGTCTATAGCCGCCCATATACATTAAGACTATGGTACGATGACCTGATATTTCTGGTCTCCTAGGAAAGGGGAGGGGGGCAGCCCCGTAGCCAGGGGGGGGGACAATGGCCCCCTCCGCTAGGTGTGGAGTGCCCCCCCCCGCTTAAAAAGAAGAAAAGGAGGAAAAAATAAAGAAAAAGTAACTAAAATGAGAAAGTACCCCCTTGCTGGGTATTGGTGCCCCCCTGCTTACTTTGACCTGGCTACGGGCCTGGGAGGGGGGAAGCACCCCCCCCCCCCAATCCACAGTCGATGGAATAAAAAGAAGGCTTGACACATTTTCTTACAGGAAAATGATTTCTTTATTGATATACATTATATAGTATATTAAAGTTCCCTTAGCCCTAAAGGGTCATCAAGGCAGATGAAGTGGAGAATTCATCTGTTTCTATAACCTCGGCATAATATGAATGTGTGGTTAGCAGAACCCCCAGCCCGTCTTTACTTTCCCAACTTAAAGTCAGGTATCCATTTAAAGCTGGGTGGACTCGTGTGACATTAAAAAAAATTCACATGACCTGGCAAATTCCCCCTGGTTCTCACCGAGGATCGACCAATCGACCACACCGCTCGACCATCCGACCCTCTATACATTATATAGTAAAGAGAAATTAAAAGAATATTACATCAAAATACTGACTGCTAAAGGTCTGTCGTCATTTTGGACACTAGTACGACAAGGATGCTGAATGCGTGTGGGAAAGTATAAGCGATTAGTCAGAAACAAGACAGGCTGCGACATTTCCAAACCATTCTGCGACATTTAGGCCTACTGACCATTCCGAGATGTCAGGAGAAATTATGTGATTCTGGTGGGACTTACGCGGTAGGCCTAAACGGGACAGACGTCTGGTCAATATAAACGAGGACTATCAAACTCAAATATACACATATATATATATATATATATATATATATATATATATATATATATATATATATATATATAGAGAGAGAGAGAGAGAGAGACAGAGAGAGAGAGAGAGAGAGAGAGAGAGAGAGAGAGAGAGAGTTTAGTTAAAAGTCATAAGTCTGTCTCCAAGGGGGAGGTTATGGTGGCATCTGAATTGGTTATATACAATGATACCCCAGAATACGAACTTTGTATAAAAAAATTCAATTTCAAATCATCGAATCTTTGAATCAATGTATTTTCCTTTATACGTTATATAAAATGGATAGATCAATTCATCGATCCCAACAAAAACTTTTCTGTTACCGTAGAGACAGAGGCTTCTGATGTGGTTAAATACAATAAGACATCATAATCCTATTATAAAACTTCATATATGGATGGATATATAGCAGAATTTCATGAAGCTAGATTTTACATACTAATTTGCCGCCGGCCGGTATATGTTGTACTTATAGTACAATAATACATCAGAATCAGTTTCTTCTGTGGCAGGACATAGCTAGAATTTAAAAAAAATCGTTGAATTTTTAAACCATTTTATCTTTTTGTGTATCATAAAATATTGTTTAATCTGTCGCTTTTCATCACATACTCGATTTTTCTAATTGTTTCTAACCACGGGCCAGAGGTGCATCCAAGTACTTAATAATAAAAGCCAAATATCAGTAATATAAATAATTCGAATTTTAAAGTTCCAAATCAGATTTCTCACCTTTATTAAAGTTCATAGATAAATGCATCTTTTCCAAGATATCTATACCCAAACTAGATTTTCCATTTTTTATTGGCGCCGGCTAAGCAGCCCCGTAGCCAAAGGGGGGGGGTACTGGGGGGCCGTCCCCCCGCTAGGTGTGGAGTGCCCCCCCCCCCCGCTGAAAAAAGAAGAAAAGGGGAAAAAAGAAAGAAAAAGTAAAGATGCCCCCCTTGCTGGGTATTGGTGCCCCCCTGCTGACTTTGATCTGGCTACGGGCCTGCGGCTAAGGCTGGCAAGTACTGAACTGAAAAGTTCCAGTAAATCATTCTAAAATCCAATATTTGTTGCTTTGAATCTCCACGTGGAGCATTGGGAAGACGCGCTCGTCGCATGGCAAGGGACATCAATGGAGTTAACCAATACATCAAAAAAATAAGCAATTTAAGTCTTTTCCGTTTCGGACAAAGGACATTTTAGAGCATTTTCGTGTACGTAGTGGCTACGGTTAAGCCGGACGAAATCCGTATTTTTTTTTCCGGGTTACAATCATAAATATTGCTCCACTCGTATGGATTTTGATAAATTTAGAGAGGGAAGTAATCATGTTGAATAACTATTACAACAATAAATAATGATTACGCCCCTTTGATTAGCTTTTATTATCTATATTTAAAATATAAGCAAAAACGGTACATAAGAAACTCTTATATTTTGGCCCTGAGAGGTCAGATCGCGAAATGGACTTTTGATGTACACTTGGCAGGCCAAGACATACAAAATGATATATACATCATGGGTCTAGGACTTATGGTTGCTGAGATATAGGGCGCTCCTTTGTTAATATAGCTTATGTAGTAAAATAAAAGGTACTTAATACGCCCCCTTTTTCGGCCCTCAGAGGTCCTATCACGAAATGCACTTTTGAGGTACCCATGGCAGGCCAAGACCTACAAAATAATATATACATCATGGGTCTAGGACTTATGGTTGTTGAGATCTAGGGTGATGACGGACAGACAGACAGACAAAACGGGGACAATAGAGCATTTTTTTTTCGAAAATGCTCTAAAAAAACAACATAAGCTAAGTTTAGGGTGAGATCATTTGCAGGAGCATAACGAGTTTAGTTTAGCTACTGTTGGGTAACAATACACACGGGCCTTTTAAAGCGCCCCCGTTGACATTCACTAATCCCGCTGCCGGGGTATTAATTTTATGGAACTCATGTATTTGACTGGTAAATGTAAGAAGTTGTTTCTATATTAAAACACACACACACACAAACTTCAACTTAGCTTCGATAAAAGTTACAAAAATAATACCAGCTAATTTCAACACTCAGAGAAATGTTATCAATACATACAAATTAAATAATCCTAGTAGGAAGGACTAAAAAAATAAATAAATAACTACCGGATGTTTGAAGTCTAAAATATTTAAATAGAATAAATTTCGTTTTAAGTTGTTCCACTTTAAAGGCGTTCTGGTTTCGAAAAGGGTGCCGAGAAAAATGATATAAATATGATGCTATAATTTTAGCTTTTTATTCTTCTATCTTTTTTCCCCTTTCTTTACAGGTAGGCGCTAAAACCAGACGTGTTTTTTTTTTTTTAGTGGATCGCGAATGGGAAGTTTAAGAACCGCTGTTTTAAAGCACTCGTTAACCTCGTTAAATTTACAACTGTCAATAGTATTCAACAGATCTTGCATCTACTGGTTCTGGGTAAAGCAACTATAGAAAAAAAATAATTTCCACTTATTGCATTGTACAAATAAATAACTTTAAATTTAAAAAAGGCACTTTATATAAAAAAAAGTGATGGAGTTTATAACATCTTTCAATACCGGTATTTTTAACTCAACTGTTCATGTGTTACCTTTGTTCCAGGTCGATGAGTCACTATTAAAGTGTTTTGAAAAGACAGTCAGGCAAGTTTGATTTTTTTCTTATTAAGATTGGCTGTTTCACTTAAAATAGTGAAATACCCATTTATAAACAAACAAATTCATGTATAGAAAAAAGTTGATAATGTTTAAAAATCTATTATTATTACACTATTGGCGACATATCATCATTCGAAAGTTAACAGCATTCATAGATGAATCCAAATAAACAGAAAACATCACATTAAGATAAAAAAAAAAAACAACAACTAATATAGCTACTACAACTAGAAGTTGTCTTTTAAAAAAATGTTTACTGCTTAATGAACTTTAAATTTCAACATTCGATATACATGTATAAACTATTATAAAATAAGTAACAAACTAAGATTGAAAATGACATGTCTAGTTTGTTTGATAACTAGAATAATACGCCACTTTAATTAAACAATTATTTTTGTTAATTAAAATAAACAATCGCTACGATATTTACAAAATAATAATAATATTGTTAATAGCACAAAGTTAAAATCATGACTGTTACTTCCATTTTTCTTCTGTACATTCATAGGCTAAGCACTGATCGCTTATCTGGCCATCACTGTGTCAGTTCCACACTGCTGGTGTCTGCTAGTTAGTGCAATGCACACACAACCCATCGATTGTTGGCATATGCCTAAGGCTTAATAAGGCAACTTATTTTTGTGAACGTATGAAGGCTTTTTTTCTCTTACTGGTGCATATTGAAGTCATATTTTTGTGCCGATAACAATTTAGTTTTAAATAGCTTAGAATAATGTATAAAGCGAACATTTATACAGTCAGTGTGCATTTCAGAAACAAGTGTGTTAATAATCAAGTCAGGACTGTTGCTGCTACTAGTACTATCAGTGTTCCAACGTTCATGTGCTCTACTACGATAAAGCAGTTTAAGAATGTTTTTCCTGGTAGTAGAATCCTAGAAATTTTAAAATTTCTAGTCTATAGACATTCCCGAATTATTTAAGAATAGAAATTAATCATTTCTATGTTTTTAATAAGTCTAATTTACTAAGAATAGTTCAATAATTTGGACTCTAAATGACTATATATGAAGGATGTGTGACAACATAACTCACAAAAATCAGTTCAGAAAAGTAATATATTTTTTACGTTAATATCATTATTGACGTTGTCATCATTTTTAAATGGTGATTATTCTCATACTTAATAATAGCTGAATGCAGACACTTAGTTACACACAAATATGGCCAAACTCAGGACTTTATTGTTATCATTAATTTGGTTGTCATTCGCTTACAGCAAGAAAGCCAATGAAGGCATTGAAGGTAAGCAATTTTTTTTACTTTAGACTTCAACTATTCATTTTCAATATTGTGTCATATGACTAAACTCTATCCAGCAGTATGACTGTATAGTGTATGATGAACATAAACAAATATTCATATATCCCTATAATATAAAGAAAAAATATAACCTAAAATAAGTACAATAGTACCTTGGGCTACGAATTTAATTAATTCTAGAACTTGCTTCATAGCTCAAAACATTCAAACCCGAATATGGAAATCATTGGAATATAAGACAATCCATTTATAGATGAAAGAGTTGTTTTTTGTATGAACAACAAAACAAATTAAATATAAAATAAAAAAAGATTTAGTCACTTTTTTTGCTAATCAGAATCATTAGTTTCTGGAGTTTCTTGTCACTCTTTTTGACAGACAATTGGGTATCTTTTGGCACACCAAGAAATTATCAAGGGAAATGTGCTGAAGAGTCATTCTGAAGTGGGCCATCACAGTTATTATTCATCAGGTTTATTGATCTGATAGCAACACATTTGGTTGGATGATAGTTCACAATGAAGTTTTTGATGTAAACCCACTTACTGCATATTTCTTTATTCCTGGCAGTTGAAATGGTCACTCATCATCAGACGACTGCTTCTTCTTTATTCACTTTAGTTGTTAATTCTGAAGATCCACAAACTCATCTGTAGTGAGCTTTCCAATGTTGACCCTAATCAGCTCCTCCAAGTTGTGGCCATCAACTTCCAGACTCATACACTAAAACTCTTCTCTCTCTGGTACACACAATAGCCAAAGTTTCTTCCAGACAGACTTCAAGGTATGGGTGGAAACACCATTCTAGGCCTTGTCAATGAGGTTGAAGTGATCTTTCTTTCTCTCACCTTCATTTGTAACATTAAGCACTATTCATCACCCGATACAAAACAATTTTGAAGTTGTTTGGTACCTGAATTGTTCAATTCCTAAAGCATTTGTAACCTGAGGTACCACTGTATTGCATAGCTAAAAATACCATGACTAATGTTTATTTAACATATATATCAAATATGAATGATATAATTAGTGTCTGTTTTTTTAAAATACTTTTAAAATTGATCTAACACAAATCCCTTCTGTCTAACTGGATAGCAAGAAGAGATTAGCAGTTTGTTTTATTTACTTTGTTTAACTGTAATAATTAATTTGTTTCTAAGCAAAATGTGGACTTTGAATTTTATCTGGCATTGTTATAGTTTATTGACAAAGACTTGCAAACTGTATTAGTACCCCTTTATTTCTTCTATTTACCTAGTTGTATGAAATGTTAACCCCCTTATCTTAATCATGATTAGAAATTTGTTAGGTTGTCTAGATGGATGTGAGGTCACAAACATTATAGCCATGGGGAATATTATGTGTTTGAATCTCTGCTATGCCTGTTATCTTTGGCACTAGTGGTTGCCTCTTTAGCTATTGCAGTTTGGTCTCAATAGTGGTTTTTGAGTTCAGTATAGTATAAAAAGGTTTTCAGGAATCATTCAAGGGTTGGCTAAAGGCCATCTAATTATACTGCAGATGATTATACATGATTATTGATGATGAGAGAAGGTTCAGAATTGGGTGAAAAAAAAAAACATAATACTATCAATGGACTGTATCTCTGACACATATACATAAGTAAAATATTTTATTATTATTGTTGCTTAACACTAAAAGTATCCTGTGTCATTGAGTTCTACTCTGTTAATTATCAAGACTGTACTCAGTTACCTACAACATGGAGCATGATTAATTGCATGTGCACAAGTTGTTGGATATTAAATACTTCCGTTGGTCAAGTGGATTTTAATGAGACACTTTATGCTTGGGTCAAGTGGGATGTAGAATGGCACTGTAGTTAAAATATTCACTTTTTGTTCAGAGGGAAACATTATTTTCTTTATTATGGATTTGTTTGAATATTTGCTGGTCATTAAATTTATGGTCTTTGCTTCTTTTTGAAATGTGTATGCCTTATTCCTTATTATATATTGTATGGACTATTATGATGACATTAACATTTTTTTTTAATAATATTGCTTATGGTAACAACAAATAGTATTTAAAAAAAAGACATATAACACACAAATATTTATATTTCAGTGTAGTATTTTTTTTTGTTGTCAGTAAAGAATGGCAGCATTTGTAATAGTTCATGTTGATTGAAAAAGCTTGCAAGCTATCATTATTTTATTTTACCAGCCTTTCCAAATCCTGTTATTTAGGCTGTTCCAGTGAGAGGGGATCAGCTGGATCACATCCTCATTATCACTAGCAGGCTTTGATACTCTAACATTACTCTTCTTGGTCCAGATTAGTTAAGACCTTCTGTCTATTAAAGAAGACATGATGTCACCATACAAACATTTCATACCACAAATAAAACTATTGGAATGTCTTAAGGCACAGATGTGTGGGCATCTCTTATGTTGAGCTATAGCCACAGTGCATTTCACACTTAGTGTTGTTTTCGTTGACGAAAACTAAAACCATCGTTGACGAAAATGTTGACTTTTTGTCAACGAGAACTAAAACTAAAATTAGCAGCAAGACTAAAACTAGACGAAAACTAAAATTATTACAGAAAAAACGAAATAAAAACTGAAACTAAAATATAGTGTTGCTTTCATTCACGAAAACTAAAACTAAAACCTTCGTTAACGAAAATGTTGACTTATTGTCAACGAGAACTAAAACTAAAATTAGAAGCAAGACTAAAACTAGACGAAAACTAAAATTATTACAGAAAAAACGAAATAAAAACTGAAACTAAAATATGACCTGGGACTAAAACAACACTACTCACACTGTATCCTATAGTGCATCTCATCTTACATTGTCTTCTAATCTTTGAACAGCTTGTATGTTTTTCTGAAGATAATTTGACTCTTACATGGTTAATGCATCTGATTTTTTTTTTTTTTTGCTGTCTTTTTGATAAAATCCTGCTCATTTAAAACAACATAGTAGAATCGTGTACGTCCAGTACAGATATCTTTCAAAATGAGCCACGATTTCAAGCCGATGGTATGGCATTTTTTTTTTGTTTCTTTTAATCTCGAGTGGCACCTACAAAGTTGAGTTTAAAGAAATGTCATATTATCTTTCAAAAGATACAGATCCAATGAGCTCTAATATATATATTGAACTCAGTGTCAGATCTTGTCTGTCATTTGAGGAGTAAACAAAAAATTAAAGATGAGGTTAACAAATATGGCGTGTTATTGTTATTTACCGCTCAACACAGACATAAGTTTAAATGTATGTAGTTATACTTCTCCAGTTCACCTGCATAAAAACAGCGGATTTCGGGCGAACCAGACATGCTTTATAGATTTATCCCACGTTATACAAGACATAAAGTTATATCGGCATGAATAAAGTTGCTAAATGACAAACTCATGGTAATGTTATGGCCTGGGTTGACGTAGTGACTGGATGGTAACTACGGGTCCGTTTGATAAAATGATATTTGGGACCACTGCATCTTTATACGGCAAACGTTTTGTAGAGAATTTAAAAAATAAATGCATTTCTACAATTATTTGCCTCTGTTTTTTCCCAATAGCTCATTTTATAAAATGGGTATATAGAGTATATAAAAAAATATATGTATACTTAATTTGGCAAAAGGATACCTAATAGTCCTAATGTATAAGACAATGGTCAGTTTCCGCCTGTCTATCCATTTACCACTTGGAGCCAAAGAAATGTTAGCGTAAAAAAAACCCAACAACTTAACATTTGCTTACTGTGGCATTTCTTGAGGTGGAAAGAAAATGTAAAAGCAAACGCACTTCTAAGAAAATAAGCTAAATGAAGCAATGATTGTACTTCTTGTCAGGCAATAAACTGTTATTTAAAGTTCAGGCTTCGTGTAGGCCAATCGCATGTATCCGGCATGTAGACAAACAGCCCCCGCCCACCATCCCCGAATAACTGCACGGGCTTACCAATGATCATCGTTAAATCAGCAGTCACATTTTAATAATGATCTCAGTCGTGCACGAGAACCCCATAACACGATTATTACAGTACGATTAGTTATAACTCTAATATTTCACATGAATACAGTTCGTGCTCAGTATGCTGAAAAACTCCATTTTCCATTTATAAATATAATGAATCGACGCAACCACATACACATTAACACCCTACCCCCCCCTCCCCCAAACGCACACTCATCATACTGACTTGTTTTTATCACGTATCATTATCTGCTGATGCTACCTTGACTGTCATGCTTTCTTTCTGTCGTTAAAGCACCTACCAGAGTTAGCACAGTTGCACACCCAAGTAATTTCTTGACTGAAGTAGTGCTGATCACTTATCTCAACTATCATAGCTCAGTGGTGCAGATAGTCTTATCCATGGTCTTATCACTCTTTATGACTGCCATCGTCTTGACCGGATTCCTTCTTTATCTTAAATGGAAGACTAACTCCCTGATGTTATTAGGCTCATGGTTATCCCGGTTAAATGATGGTTTCGAAGAAAAGACGATTTAGTGTATATCGTTGATAGTTGTTTTTTTTTTACTGACATTTCTTGAAGCCATCGATTGTACTTGCCAATAATCTACTAAACTATAAACACACCTTCCCCTCAGCGTAATGCCGCAGCGGTTTGCGGCACATTTTTTACTTGAGTGGAAGCGGGCGTAGGTAATATGGGTTGCGCAGTTTCGAACCGGTTATGCCGCCCAGACGCGCACCCTCAAGGACAGCAGATATTGACAGAAGACTGGACATAACCTTTCAGTGATTGTGTTGTAGCCTTAACCGGCAGTAACATTTGCATCTGAGGACTCCTTCCTTTATACTTGTAGCTGTTAGATGGTTGGAGGTGTTGGGTGACGATCATAAATTTAGTCAACTTGAAAAAAAATAGCATAATTCTGTCTATTGTTTAGTAATGAGCTAAGGAGATACCGATTATTTATTCTCCCTCTCTCTCTCTCCCCCTCTCTCTCCCTCTCTCTCTCTCTCTCCCTCCCTCCCTCCTCAAATTACCCCTGAACCACTTGGTCACGCCTTCTCTCTTGTATCTCTCAACAATTACTTTCTATCAATGACAATGTACACGGGTCGGACTGAGGAGGCAATTCATTGGAAAGTCACAGTTTCTAAGCAGGTAAGCAGGTATTTAAGCTATGTTCTAAGGTAAAACCGGTTGTCGAATGCTTCGAATTTCGTCAAAAACCGGTTTTTCGCCGCCGGTTTTTAAAAACCGACAATCCCTAGTTCTTCGTATAGTTCGTACAGTTCTGAATTGGTTCTACTTCTCCACTCATTATTGTCCTTTACTGGCCGATATATTTTTCCTAAATATTTTCCTTTCCCAAAGTGTTTAGCATATTTTCTGCTTGTTTGCTGATGGTCCATGTTTCTCTGCCATATGTTACTGCTGGTCGGATCATTGTCTTGTATATGTTTTTTTAAAAGTTTTCTGGAGATCTGTCTTTCAGTATTTTATGCAGTGTGTAATATATTCTGTTCCCTATTTCTATTTTGTTTTTGATCTCTATCATTATATCATTTTTCTCACTGATGGTTGATCCTAGGTATTTAAAGTTTTCTACTCTTTCAAATGCTGATTTTGAATGATTTTCCTTTTCCCTCTTTTCCATTTCTTTGCAATAACATGTATTGAGTCTTTGATTCGTTTACTGTTAAACCTGCTTTCTGAGCTGCTGTTTCTAATTCTATGAATGCTTTTGCTTTGCTTTCCTATCGGTGTTATATCATCAGCATATGCAAGATAGTGATGAAATAGATTCATTTCACAGAAGACTCATGTTCAGTTTTATGGCCTACATGGACTATCATCGTTGGGATCATGGGAGAAGTACTATTAATCTGAAGCGTATTGGCCAAAAAACGGTTAAGACACGTCCAGTTTGAATGTGTGATTGCTAGTTGTACATTTCTCGCAGGGATTTGGGGGGCTCCTGCATTTTGACATTTGACATCATAATGTACTTATTATTAAATGTATAAAAAATTTGGTGGGGGGGGGCTCTAGCTGGAGACCCCCCCCCCTAGTTACGCCTCTGTTTCCACGTACTAATTTGTTCTTGTTCTGAGACATAAGCAGCGGTGTAGCCTTTTATTTTTTAACAACTGATCCAATATTATGACTAGTCTACATTTAATGAATACTTTTTTTAAAAATTTTATTACATAGACATGCGTGATGTATGTAGCATGTTTTTGGGGAGAACAGTTGTCGGGGGGGGGGGCAACGCACACTGTGTTGTGGTATACAGCCCGTACGGAGCAACGCCCATTGTTTATTATTGAACTGCCTGGGGAAAACACACAACAGTCTTGCATTATAACAAATCTACGTGTGTACCTCCTAAAGTGTAGCAGTGTTTCAGTAAGTTTTTTTAACGCCCCAAGATTTGCGTTGCTGTATGAAGCTGTTGCTGATCGAACTGTGTGGAGGCCACGGAATGGTTGAGGACATTACGAAACCCTTTCAGTGTGTGTGATTCCGACTCAAAACAACACTAAATTTGATTCGCTTAAAAATGTCAATGTTATTGTCAAGGGTTAGAACTCTCTTATTTTTATATTTATATTTATCTAGCGCAGTGAATTACTGTTATTTCTTCGAAAGTGTAATTTTTCTTTGAAAAAAAAAAAACCCAACAAACTAGAATTACCTCTTTTTTTTGTTTTGTTTATAGCCAAGGCAGTGATAGCATAGCCCCCCCCTCCCCCGCCCATGCCCTCTCTTCCAAAACGAGCATCTTGTCTTGGGTTTACTTCTTGTTTTGTTGAGCGTGGTAGTGTAGACATATGAACCCCCAGTTCCCAGTATCATTTCTGTTTGTAACTTTACCACAACGGTGTTGTTGTTTCTTTTTTCTACATGTTTTTTAAAGCAAGTTATATAGTGCACCGCTCACACACACACACACACACACACACACACACACACACCAGTGGCTCCACCCACTCATTCATTCATCCTTTTCTCGACCCTTCCTCCTGGTAAGGCTATTTCTCTGACAAGTCTTATCTAAAGACTAGAGTGGAGGCTAGACTTGTGAGTGTATAACCGTCACGTCACGCTAAGCTAACTTGAGCTCTCACTCAAAGCCAATGTGAAGTATTAACTGGGCTCAAGACACAAGTATTTCTACCTTAAAAAAAAAACGCACTGTGTGTCTTATGACACGAGGTGCATGTTATCATCAAAATATATCATTTGACTTAAAGATTACTCATATTACATTTTTTTTAATGTGTTCATACATATATGTATGTATGCCCACATTTGCAACATTTTCCCCTTGAATATTCAAGTGGATTAAAAAAAAAATTAATAAACACACTGATTCATGTTTAACCCCCTTGGTTTATCCTTGATTCGATTACCAAAATGTTTTATATCTTACATTTCTCAGCCATACATAATTAGATGTATATTATTAAATAAATGTTTCAGTTTTTAAACTCTTTCCCCATATATCAAAGAAATACATAATAACAACCAAAAGATAATGTAATTATGCATCAAAGAAATGCATCCTCTGAGGGAAAAACAAAACTCTTTCAGATGATAATAAAGCAAACAACTCTATGTTGTCCCTTCTTCCCTTTTATGTTTTATTTTAGGAATCCTTTTCAAAGCATTTAAATTTGGTCCTTTTATACAAGGTTATAAATACATGCATGTGCTAATGTAAAAAACATACACACATGTATATTAACACATGCATAATTTAAGTATTAAATCTTGTTTATTTTAGGATTGTCATAAGGAGGCATTTTCAGCCAAATTTTAATGACTTTGTTGCCGATAAAGTTGAAAATAATGATTTGTATTTGTTATTTATAACTGATGTTGATATACAATTAATGTGAAGTGGCTAATTTTTTAATATTTTTTTTTTTACAGTTTCTCTGTTTGGGGAAAGTTTTCTGGTGACTCCATTGAGAGACACAAGCAGTACAACATGGATAAGCTTCGAGTTCTACACTCATCTCCCCCATGGTTTGCTTTTTTTGGCTGCCGGCCATACTGACTACATCATCATTCAGCTCGTCGAAGGAGCTGTGGAGGCTCGTGTCAACCTGGGCTTTGGAGAAGCTATCGCATCTTCCACTAGAGGAGTTCGCCTGGATAATTCTCAGTGGCATTCAGTGGTTTTGAATAGAACTAAAGATATTGTACATTTGGTGGTGGATGGGTCACCCAGGTCTGAGATGGTGATACCGGGACGTGATACTGAACTTGACATAAATATAGGATTTTATTTGGGAGGCGTGGGGAATTTAAAGAAAGATTTCATTAGTCATTCTAGATCTTACAGAGGTTGTATTAGGCAAGTTTATTATAATGAGCAAAATATTCTAGAAAACCTACAAAATTCAAACATAGCAGGCCATTTTTTATGGCAGTGTGCTAATGAGTTCAGCATCGCTGCAGATTTGCCTATTAGTTTTAATCAGAATGGCTCCTTTGTGGCCTTCCCTCATTTTAGAATGGCTCCAAATGGTCGTGGGGCAATTTCTTTAGAATTTAAGACTCGTACCACTGATGCTGTATTTTTGTTCAATTCAGCGCTGGAAAAAAGTTCTCATTTCATAGCAGTGGAGATAATCGGTGGTAAGCCTAAACTTTCAGTAAATCTAGGAAATGGTGTCACAGAAATAACAACAGGTTTATTTGTTAGTGATGGAAAATGGCATCAACTGGAGGTGATCATCTCCCAGAAATTTGCTCAGCTCTTAATTGATGGCACCAGAAACTCTTCAAATTTTCTTGTCACTTTGCAAAGCCTACACCTTGCTGGACATCTGTTTATAGGAGGTTTAGGAGCAAAAGCCCAACAGCATGCAGTTCAGCATGGGCTCATAACACACCATGACATTAATAAAGGATCTGTCTTAGGTTGTGTCAGAAATATTATAATTAATTCTTATAATTATGGCTACCGCCTGATTCAAATCTCACGGCAAATAAGTTCAGTTTGCATTTGGGAATTTCCTTGTGCTGAAGATCCATGTGTGTCCAGTGCTCAGTGCACAGAATTAAGGGGGGCAGATTATCGATGTGATTGTGAAGAAGCCAACTGTGCCAAGAAAGACTTTCTGATCAAGGAAAATTTTCAAAATCTCAATGGTTTATTATCTGCTGGAAATCTTGATGTTAAAGAAAAAGGCTCTGCCCTAATAAGCCCAAATGTCATAAAAATGAATAAAAACATTTTAGGCTCGGTTAGAGAGGAAAGTATTAGTTTTTTCGTAAAAGAGCCACCCACAGAAGGTTTAATTGAAGTTCGTAAGAGATCCCATCAAAATACATTTACATTAAAAGATTTAAGTGAGAACACTGTGTATTACAGGCATTTAGGTGGGAGGGCAAAACAGGATAGCATGACAATTGATGCTTCATTCATTCCAATTTCTAAGGAACCAGGATCCTCACCTGATCATTTTAACTTTGTCTTGCCAATTACTATTATTAACAGCCGAAAGTTGGAAATTGCACTGAAGATGGGATATTTGTTGAATGTAACTTCAGGATCAAGCCTTCGCATAACTCAGTCCATTCTTAGTGTAAAATCTTCAGATGTCGACCCATCATTTTTGAGATTTGTTGTTGCATTTTTGCGTCCAACTCAAAGCGGTTTTGAATCTTCAGATATACCCAAGAAACCAATAACATCATTTACTTTAAAAGACATCCAAGATGGCAAAATATGGTTTAAAAATAAAGGGGATAACATGGTGTACACTAAAATCAATGTCACTGATGGGGTTGCTACTAGCAGTTCTGTTGATTTACGATTCAGAGTCGAAGAACTGAAACTGTTTGTCCGTAACAATACTGGAATCTATTCAAGCTATGGCTCTATTAGTCTAATCACAGCTGCTAATCTAAGCACTATAACTAATGTTCCTCTTGAAGATCTAGAAGTCAGATATAATATCACTGTGTTGCCGACACAAGGAATGTTACAACGCTTGGAGCACAGTACATCTCAGTGGATGAATGTCACCACATTCACTCAGAGGCACATTGACTCTGGGCGAATACGATACCTGCATCTTCCTGGCAGAAATTTCACTTTGTATGATAGCTTTATTTTTGAGGTCACTTCCAAATCCCAAACATCTGAGCCTTCTGTATTTCGAATCACATTTAAAACTGTCACTCTGTCCATTGAGCAGAATTATAACCTCATGCTAAACCATGCGCACTATGGGAAACTGACAAATAAAACACTTTCAGTTGTCAGTGATGCAAATGATTTCAACCCCAAGAATATACAGTTCATGTTGATAAGGTGCCCCCAGTATGGATCCTTTTATTTAATTAAGCAAAATTTTAACAGCCACATTCTTTTTGAAAGATACCAGCCTCTTCAGCTTGACAGTGTATTCACTCAGCAGGACATCAACAATGGCTTCCTTTACTATAAAATGGATAAACCTACATATGAAAAGAAAACTGACTATGCAGACCTACTGGCTTCATATTTCGGCTTCACAATCATGACTCGTGCCATGATAGAATATTCACCAGAGAAGCTGTCTGCAAGGTTGATTAATAATGGCCTCAAAGATGTTCCAGAAGGCGGATCAGTAGTTATTACAAAGGAAGACTTGTCATTAGAAATGGACAAGTACAAAAAATTAAAATTTTGGATTACTAAAGGACCAATCCACGGATCAGTTAATATTAAAGATCCTATCTCCGCTAAGATGACTAGTCAAAATGTCACATCTTTCAACATGTTGGATATTCTTGAAGGCAGAGTTGTTTACACCCATGATGATTCTGAAAATGAAGTAGATTCTTTTACATTTTTGGTCAGTCCACTAATAGAAGAGTCAGAACAAAGTAGAGTGGAGCAGCTACAAGAATTTTCAGGAACATTCCATATAGCTATAAACATGAAAAATGACAACCCACCTATTAGATCTGTAAATAAGGTATTCCAGGTAGCTTTACAACAGTCCAAACGCCTCACACTAGATGATTTAGCTTTCAAGGACCCAGATATTGACTTTAATGACTCCCTGTTGACCTATCAGAGACAGCCCATTTCTAATGGGGAGATAATCAGCGCCATCACACAAGAACCTGTGTATAATTTTAGCCAGAGTGATCTATCACTTGGTAAACTGATGTTTAAGCATAAGGGTGATGCTAATGCTAGAATACCTTTATCCGTATCTGATGGAAAATTTTTCACTACAAGCCTTTTTGTCATTCAAGCATCTTCACCATTTATCCGAGTGATTAATAATACAGGAGTGGATGTTAAACAAGGATCACAGGTTACCATTTATAGTTTTAACCTGAGCATTGATACAAATTTGAACTTAAATCCTGAAATCATAACATTCCGGGTGATAGACGCTCCAAAATATGGCACACTACGCGTTGATGGACGGAATACTAAAGAGTTCAAATATGAGGATATCATAAAAGCTAAAGTGCGTTACTGGCACCAAGGTCGAACTAGCCAGGAAGACAAGGTTACTTTTTCCATACATTTGGCCAATTTACAAACTCGAGTATCATTTACTTTCAAGGTTACAGCTGATGGCATTTCTGATCCACCAGAAATTATTCATAATCAGATTTTAAAAGTAACTGCTTTGCAGTCAGAAATAATTTCAGAGAACCATTTGAACGTTGGGCACAAAAATTACCCACCTCATGAAATTGAGTTTATCATAACTCATCTCCCTCGATTCGGCCACCTTGTTGTCAAAGGTAATTCCATAAAACCAGGCAGTGTCCCTGAGTTTAGTCAGCAGGACATTAACGATGGACGTATTGTGTATGTGAGTGATACATCTGATGCAGTGTCAGATAAATTTGTCTTCGATGTTGGCACAGAGTTTCAGAGCTTAAGACAGCTTGATTTTCTTATTGAGATTGTACCTCAAACACTTCAGATAAATAGATTGAACGCCACTGTGAAAGAGGGAGGTACTTTGGTGCTTGATAGTAATTTGCTTCCTTTTAAGCCACAAGGAGCAACTGGTTTGAAATCGTCATTAACTGTTTATCAAACTCCAGTGCATGGCCAAGTTAAATTAAGAAATGGGCAAAAGGAGGATCAGGTGAAAAATTTCACTTTTGAGGATGTAAATCGAGGCAAAGTAATTTACATTCATGACAACAGTGAAAGTTTATCAGATGAGATTTCAGTGAGAGCTGAAGGTCAAGAAGGGAAGCTGTCTGGTCAACGGATGGTAGTGTTGTTAATAGAGGTCATTCCTGTCAATGATCAGCCACCTTTAATTGTCGTTAATACTGGGTTAGATCTGTGGACTGGATCGATACAGCTCTTAACAAATAAGCAGCTCACAGCTTCTGATCCAGATACTAGCAGCGATAATATTGAATTCAGAGTTTCTCATCCTTCCAATGGCCACCTTGCTTATCTCAACAACACATTCAAGCAGATTTCAAAGTTTACTCAGCGTGACTTAGACAGCGGATCAATTGTCTTTGTGCACAAAGGTATGCAGCTTTTTTCTCTCATAGTGGTTAACTCACAATAATTAATGTAATGATAATCTATAATTTAATTACAAATCTGTGCGTTACTGTAAATACATACATCTAGGTGATCAAGCTAATTAGGATATATGGATTTATCAATAAAGACTAAATTTGAAATATTAATAGCTCAACGCTTTTTGTGATGAAATAATATGATCTTTATATATTGATAATTGTATTTCATTGTTTAATTTACAATTGTATATCTCTAAACAGGAAGTGAAACTGGAACATTTACATTTCAAGTTACAGATGGAATTAATTCTGATCAGTCTAGAGTGTTTCAAATAAGAGCCAGGCCAGTAGAGCTAACTGTGGTTGCCAACAACACCATCAAAGCTTTTCCTGGGTTTGCCCAGCCCATTACTAATGCTTCACTGCTTGCTAAAACATCATCCAGTAACTTCACTCATCCAATAGTCTTCAGTGTCCTGGATTCCTGGCCACGTAAAGGAAAGCTGGTCAAAAAAATTAACCAGAAAATAGTTGAGGTCCATTCATTCACTCAGAATGACATCAACGATGGAATGATATTTTATAAGCACACAGCTGAATCTAAGAACTGGACAGAAGCAGACATGATATATTTGGAAATCACAACAGCTTATGCTCAGCCTCTGACAAACAGGTCTCTGAGAGTTGAGATTTCATTTTCCAACATCAACGATGACAACTACCAGCAGCTGCTGCACATCAAATCACTGAACATCAAGGAGGGGGGCAAAGTTACCATCAATAAAGATCTCTTTGATACAACAGACTTCATTGCCAAGATTCAGTCTTTCAGACCAACCGTGGACGTAGTCTTCTCGTTCATGGTTCCACCAATACACGGCTACCTATGGTTTGATGGTAAAAGAGCTGAAGTAGGTGAGGTGTTTACGCAGGAAAATCTAGACAATGGTCTTCTTGTCTACAAGCATGACAACACAGAAACCCTCAGGGACAGGTTCAAATTTGAAGTTAAATTACTTGTTCCCAGGGCTTATCGTGAGCACACCAACTCAGCTGCTCAAGTCTTTAAAGTCGATATTTACATACAACCTGTGAATGACAGAGGTTTTGAACTGATCACCCGTCACCCCAGGTTAACAGTCAAGCAAGGGTCAGATGCTGCAATAATGTCGCACATCTTGACAACTGTTGATTTGGACTCTGGTCCAGAAAGTATAGAGTACACTATCGTGACACAGCCGTCTAATGGTAGGCTTGTTAAATTGCCTGACACCAAGACTCGTATCATCTCTTTCACTCAAAAAGACATAAATGATGAGAAAATTCTATTTAAGCATGATGGGACCAGAAAATCCAGCGATTCATTGTACTTTAAAGTTTGGGATGGCTTATTTGAGCCTCACTTTGCTAATATGAATATTGATGTACAGGTGTTAACCATCAACGTAGACAAAGACAGCCATGTTCCCTTAGTTCAAGGTAGCAAGACTGTCATTGTAACCAGAGACCATCTTAAGGTGACCACAGATGGAGATTACAATGCTCTGACCTACAAACTAGTACAATTACCTCAGTTCGGAAGGTTAATGAAACTGAACTCTCCTGCATCAGAGTTTAGCCAGAACGATTTAGACAAAAGTTTTATAACATACACCCAGAATCGAGAATCACCCGGAGATGATTATTTTACTTGCAGTATCAGACTGAATAACATGGACTGTTCCCATGATGAGACAGGGTTTGATGTTGTCATGAAACCATTGATCAAACAGAGCCCTCTGCTCACTACTGCTGGCTCTTATGTTGCCATTACTAGGTCTAGCCTGGATGCTAGTGAACTGGCACATCTTACAAATGATAATCCACGATTTGATGTTTCAACTTATCCATTATATGGGAAAATTATGAGGAGGCATAGGCTGCGTCGTGAGGCTAATTTGGAAAATCATTTCCAGACTGTCACTTCCTTCACTTTTGAAGATATTTTATATACAAAAATTTACTACCTTGCGGATAAAAATAGTGATCATAATGGGACAGACAATTTCATATATGTTTTATCTGCTAAAGGTGTCCCTTCAGCTAAAGGTGAACTTATCATACAGCTTAGTGAACCTACTTCTGTGCCTAGAGAAAAAGATCCAGAGAAGACAACACCAGCAGGCAGGGGCTACAATGAGCCAGACATGGATAGTGCAAACAAAAATGTCTCAAAAGATGCTGTTTTGCAGCCTGAACCGAGTATTGATGAAGATAATAATGTGGCAGTTATTGCCACTGTCTTGAGCTTAATTTTTATCATTATTGTGGTTGTTGTGCTGATTGTGCTATTTCTGAGGTGGCGAAAGAGGCGACCAATGACAGCCCATGAGACAAAAGCATCCAAACCCCGGCCATATATAAGTGGTCCTTTGCAGTTAGAGCAGCCTCATGTCCTCATAGAGCCCCATGATGAAGGTCTAGCCTCACCTGTGAGTAGAGACAGTACAGCTCTTGTAGGCGGCGGCCATGGTTCAGAAAGTGAGTATGTGAATACATCTCACATGAGTCCATCTGATGAAGCAGATTGTTTGCACCAGCTAAAGAAAGGACCTCCCGGATCAATTGATTTAGTTGACGCAAGCTATGCCATTCCTGGGCGCAAGACGTTGGCCCAGGATAGTAATTCTGAACAGTTATCTGAAGAACTTGACCGTCCATCAACAAGAGCTAGTGGGAGAGAATCTAATGCCAGTGCTGATCTACTCGACTGGTCTCTAATGGAGCCAGATTTACTTCAGCACTGTCGCACTACAACACCTGTCCTGCGTAATAATCAATATTGGCTTTAATATTAAAGCTTCTCCCCCCCCCCCCAACATTCACATTTATACATATTTACAGACCTATTCTCCTTTATCTCTGACATTCTCAAAATTAATATTTTGTTTGGAGTTGTTTTGTTTGTATATAGATGTTAAGGAGCAATGAGAGACCATTGTGATAAACTGTGGGATATTTGTTTGTTGTTTTTTTTTAAAGTTTTGGATGAATCTAAACATTTATAGTTTTGTGGAAGGAAATCCACCTGGCTTTTTTTACATAACATTATTTGTTGCATTTTGTAGAATTATAAAAAAATTTTTATGTCATGTAATGCATTTTTTACATTATTTTGGTGCAATGTTTATTTTATCAATAGAAATGTGTGATCTATTTTCTTGTGCTGCATTTTTTTTTAACTATTGAGTATGAATTGATTGTTTTGCACTATATGATTTCTACATGTATTAACTTTTTTGGTATTTATATTGAGCTTGGAGTTTTTTAATTTAGCTTTTACTACATGTGACAATATCCTATTTATTATAGGAAGTGTACGATCTTGTATTTTAAACGCCATAAGGTTTACTTGAACAAAGCCTTCTAGTTCAGTTTACACATGTATATTTCGATATACCTTATAAATAAATACTTCATAACTTGACCTCATTGTAGCTACACTCTACATAAAACCATCATAGGTGGGTTTTTTTCACCCAATTTTTAATATTTGGACCAATTTTTTTACTATGATCTTTAATATAAAAATTCATGTTATCTTGAATATATATGAAGATTTAAGAAAGATACTCATTTTCAACTGTTGTTTTATGGTAAAAAAAATTTTTTTATTCTTTTATTTAATCTTCTACTGCTACTAATTTTTAAATAATTGAACATGTAACCACCGTCCATTGATCTCTGGCCAAATGAAATACCACACTACAGAAATACTCATTTTGTTACTATTAGAAGAAAAAATTTAAATGGTGTAAATGAGCTCAAAGAATCATAATGCCTTCAAATCAGGAGAAATAAGAAAATTCGAGCCGTTGAAAATTCATATTGGTTTCAAAGTATGAATCTCATAAAATGAAACTCTTGCAAAGGTTTATGGATGCCATGATTATTTTAAATACCAAATGCTTTTTACTCATTAAATCAGTTTGGTAAATGCTACAAGCAACAAAAAAAAACTATATTTATATATATATGCACTTTAGATTCTTAAGAAAAAGAATTGCACAGTGCTTGGAATATTTTTCTCATTAGAATATTAGTTATCTAAAATAATTTGTATCATGAAATTATTTTCTTGTAAAGAATAAAATTTCTCAGTGAAGGAATTATTCTTTTTTTTTTCTTTTTGCAATTAACATATATAAGTTAAGTTTCTCTACACATATACACACAAATGACAAAATGTATGCTGTAATTATTTTCAATGTTTATTAAACACAGGGAATTCCTTTTTAAAAAAAAAAAATATCACGCTTTTGGTACCAATGAATATAACATCTATGCAATTGGCCTCTATATTTTCATAGCGTAAAAAGCAATTACAATTACAAAATTGAAAAAAATGTATCTGAAAGACATTTCGTCAAAAAATTGAACAACAAAGATAATAATGCAAGTTAGGAAATGCATTTGGTTTCGGTGACTAGATACCAAACAACTGTCGTAGATCAGTGAGAGAAAGCTTCTGGCTTTTAGTACCAGTGCTGAAAGCAAACCAAAAACATGCAATATTACTTTGGTAAACTAGCCATCGGCATACATTTATGTATGAACTAATAAATGTAAAAAATTATGTTTTTAATAAAGATTAAGCTAAATTTGGGTAGGTTTCAAAAAAATGTAGAAAAAAGTGAAATTAAAAAAATCAATACCCACCCAGACAAAACTGACTTGGCTAGAGTTAACTTTTCCTTCTGTAGGTGTGAAATCTTTTCCTCAATGGTATCCTTACATATAAATCTGTCAGAGAAACAAAAAAAAATCTTAAGAATTTTTTAGCATATGAAGCATATCTATGAGCACATCTCATTTTAAAGCTATCCATTAAGAAAATTTACAGGCTTTAAATTATGGAAAATTCTTTAAAATATAATGTGATCCAGTATCTTTCATGACTCAATCATACAAAAGAATTCATTACAACATTAAAGCTCAATACATGTATAATTTTCATTATTAAACCAATTAAGTGACCCAGTTTCTATAAAAATATGTTGTTTTTTTGGAGTGTCATACCAGTGTAGTGTTTTGTTGCATGTATTTTCCCCTTTAAACATTACAACTCAACTTAGCTTAAACAAAGTCAATTAAACAAAATTATTTTGATCTTTTAAGTGATGCTAAATTTAACAAGATATAATTTCTTTTTATAATGCAGTGTCTTTATCTGATTTTATAACTAATATTATTATTTTACCAGCTGTACCCAGCAAAACATAGAGATGGATCATAGCTCAAATGTGAGGTTATCATGAGTAGGTCACTGTTTATTATATGGGTCTATTTAAAACTACAGATTTAAAAAAAAACAAAAAACAGTTATTATTATTTATACAGGAAACAGTATTCTTACTTTCAATCTACAGCAGACAGACCGGAGACAGAAAATATTTATATTAGGTGACCTGGAGCCTTTAGCATTCTCAATGATTAGTCTTTTCTCATTCAGATATTTTAATGTAAATTTAACAGCTATGTTGTTTGGAACTGAAAAATATTTCTTTTAACCTTATTTGTGCTAGATTGCCTAATGGTAATCACAGAAATACAAGAAAAATGTTCTTTTTTTGTGTGGCGTCCACTGCTTGCAAGACAGGGTGCCTGCCTTCCCAACAGAGCAGTGGGCTGAGTGTGCCAATATGGTACAAAAAGACTGGCCAGACCAGCAGGGTTGTTTAATTCATAATAATGACCCATAGCAACAGTCACAACATAGTTCTCTTGACTATTCTTGGCTGCGCGTCTAGGGATCATCATACAGCCTGAGTTGTCCACTCCCAGATCCCAATGCTCTCTCAAAGTGAAGGCTGTCAGTTACAATGATGAGGAATAAACAGCTAATTGGCTGTGTAACCTAAAGCTTAGGCAGATGAATGACCTGCACGCTGTAGCTCAGGTGACATGCAGTGTATGCATTAAGGCTTTTCGCAGCCGAGCAGGGGAACAGCAGGGATAACCTTCAATAAACTACAGGATCTGCCCAGCCTGGGCAGGATTGGTTACAATACTCAATAATCTGTCTCTTGATGACAACAGAATTATCCCAGAATCACATGTGTCAGGCCACAACACACAATCTGTCTCTTGAAGCTGACAGAATCAGCTCGAACAACATAGGTTAGGCCAAGGCACACAGATCTCTGTTACTAGATTACAGAGTTGGTCCTATGCACCAAGGTTAAACCATGACAAACAGCAATCTGTCACTTGAACGCACAGCAAGGGACCTTGTACGACACACACCCCTATCATTACAGTTTTCTTCACTTTATGACACCAATCTCTCACTCAGGGATACTATGATTAACAAATGTACTCTGCTGCCCCTGAGTCTAAATAATTCTGTCAGTCCAAATCTCAGGTGCCAGGTTCTTATGTAAACATCAAATTTCACAATGAACTTGGATGCTGATTACTGGAAGACGATGAATAAACTCAACATGAAGTTCCACAACACATCAAACAAGTTGAATACATACTTATAAAAAAGTTCAACATAATAAAGAACATGACGACTACGTTAGACTCAAGATGAGTACATGTAACACCTGCTTTTTATCAAATCTACAGCGCAACTGCTAACATAATCTAGGCGTCTGTTTCCAACAGAGCCCGAAGCTCAACTGCCACTAATATGATCCTTTCTGTCTTTTGGTATTTCGGTAGTGCATCATAGTGCAGAAGTTACATACACCTCATATACCACTGACCATTATGTTGTTTACCCAAACTGCTCTCTTACTTAAAAAATACTATTATTGATTTACCTATAAACAAACACATCTTTTTGTTGACCCATCCTATAAATACGATCACAAGCTTGAGCTTCTAATGCAGGGTTCCTAAGATAAAAAAAAAATATAATTATTGTGTTATCATACATTAATATTTATTTTATTCAAAACTTACAAAAGTTTATACATGTAAGGTTTTTAAAACGTTTGTTTCCTTACCAATGGGTATCTAAAACAATTAAATGATTTCCACCAATCAGGTTCAAGCCGACCCCTCCAGCTTTCAGAGACAACAACATCACCTATAATATAGTGATATACATGGATTTTGTTGTTTTTTTTACTACATTTTTTCTTACAAAACTAGAGCTTAGCAAAGATAATAATTTAATCTGGACAAAGAAATAGAAATTACATTTAAAAAAAAAAATCAAAGCAACACAGATCATATACAAGTCATCCAGTCAATAGGTGTAAAAAAAAATAAAGCCATAAATCAAATTAAACAAGTTAAGTGATGTCTTATTAGTTTTAAGTTATTTCATAATACTAGCTTGCAAGCACATTCTCAAATTACCGAGGCACCAACAGGATTCAAGTTAAAATCATCCACTATATCCATACGCTTCTTAGGGGGAATATTTCCTTGTATGAGATGGTAAGAGATCTTTGCTTTTTCTAGATGACAGGCAATTATATCTAACATCTGAGTCCACTGAGAGACAATAACACTAAAAGAAATGCAAAACCATTGTTAATTGTATGCATTTATTAAAATGTTTTAAAACGTAAAAAATAATTCCTTAGATAATACAAGTATGTATAGAAATTATAGTGAATAAATAAAAGCAAAAGTGCAAGTTTGTATCTCTTGTCTTTATGAAACGACAAGAGTGTATCTCTTGTATTTATGAAATGATCTCTTGTATTTATGAAATGACTAAAGTATAACAAAAATATTATGGACTTAGTATGTCTTCAAGCTCTATTCATTGATAAATTAAACAAAGTATACTGGAAGTAATAAGTGGGATAGATGGTTGAGTGGGTGTAGAACAAACGTGAGTACCCCAAGTTCAATCCTCAGTGAGAAGAAAGGGAATTTCTCTAGGGCCTTGTAAAAGTTGTTTGAAAATCTCCTAAGGTTTTAAATGGGTACCTGACTTTAGTTGGAGAAGTTAAGGCGGATGGGCACTGTGTTAGCCACATAATCCCTTAATATACCGTGGCTACAAAAACTGATGAATTTACATTTCATCTGCCCCAATGGCCATGACTTGAGGGTTAAAAAAAAAAATTAATTTCAGAACTCTGCAAAAAATGAGAATGGATTATTCTCCAGAGATGAACAACTTTGAACAGGTCTTAAAATGAATTAATTTTAAAGAATTAAAAGTAAAAATAATTACCATTTTTGTTTTAGCTGGCTTTTTTCCATCTGAATAGATTTTACTTTATCCATGACATATTTTAACTGGAATGAAAGTAATGTACTAAATTTTCAGTCACATATAAGAGAAGTTTTACAATAGCACATTGCTTAAGAATATAAATATTATTGCATGGGGAATATCTGTTTGGTTTCTGTAGTTTCTTTTCAAAGTGTTCTTAACTCTTAGTTGTTCTAGCCTATTATGAATGCAATTTCCAAATATTTTAAGTTTCAAAAATAATTTCTAAAATTAAAATGATTTGGCTAAGTCAAAAAAGTTAGGTTAAGAAACTTCCAAAAAAGTGAAACAGAATTTTTAGTTAGCACTAGATATGATTATTACTAATTCAAGCATTTACACATCAATCACTTAAGTACATGTATATCACTTATAAACTATATTCAGAAATACTACTGAATTAAAGACAATATTATAAACAAGTTACATAACAGTTACAGAAAGGAAGATTTAACAATTTGCATTTAAATTATCTATATAATATTCTGTATGAAATGTATGGTAAATAAAAATCTTTTTTTTCTTTAAACTTTGCAGTAAAAAAGGAA
Source organism: Bulinus truncatus (assembly GCA_021962125.1). NCBI lineage: Eukaryota > Metazoa > Mollusca > Gastropoda > Planorbidae > Bulinus > Bulinus truncatus. The sequence goes on along the minus strand of JAGDYQ010000179.1, from coordinate 318,019 downwards.
ATATATTCATCCACAAACCTTTGTACTGACTGATGACTTTTCAAACAATGTAGACTTTTTGTCAGTTTCAGACGACTGTCGAGATTCTTCAGTAACTTCTTCTAGGATCATACCCCTCATCTGTTCTTCAAGTGACAGCTCAATTCCATCAGATTCTAATATCTCAGCGTCTAATTGCTGTTTGACGAAGTGAAAGTAGAATGATGCCACTGATAAAGTCTTGATTACTATTTATTTTAATATAAAAATAAGCTATTATTATCAAAATAAATTAAAACACAAAGTAAAAGAAAATCTAGAAAATAGTAATCACTTACTGACTTCATGAGGCTTAAATGAGAACAGCATTGTTGCAATCGTAGAAGGAGCACTAAAATTTGGCTACCAGAAGCTTTATTTGGAACTGCTGGTAATATGTCTAAGTTAAAAGCATCCTTTGAATTATGTTTTTCTCCTATTTTTGATGATCCTTCCTGATCACATTTCTCTTGATGGCGGTCAACATAAGCTTGAACTGTGGACCTGTGCAAGAAACAACATTTATGATCTTCTGCTAGTCACTAAAATGATGACTAATTTTTCTTGCTTTAAATATTTTTATACAAAGAAACGTAAGTATACTGACTGTGTCTTGAGGTATAATTTATCATAAACAGCCCTTTCTTCAGGTCCCAATTCCATTAATATGGTCTCTTGACTGCGAGAAGGTAATGAAACTAGAGGCTTGCCCTCATTGTTTGTCTGGTCTTTTGTACGCCGCAATAGCAAAGCTTTAATTATGGAATTAAGTCTAGTTGTGCTTCCTAAAAATTTTCCTTTCAAAGTTTATGATAACTGCATTTAGAAAACTTTACAATAAAATATTCAAAATTATCCTGTATGTATGTCTAGATATAGATTATTCTTTAATGATATAATTAAGTTGTGCTTCTTAAAAACTTTTAATTTGAAAATTATAATATCAGTTGCAAGAAAACTTGACAATAGTAAAATACATTAAAAAAAAATACCGTCATAAAAATATGCAAAATTATCAAGTGTGATTAGCATGAGAGCATCAGAGTGAAACTTTTGTTAGCTATCCAGATTTTGTTAACATTAAATTTATTTTTGTACCTATAAAATATGCTCTGAAACCAAGATATTAATTCAGTTCTTTTTCAGGTGCTTTTGAACAGCTGGGGTCACAAATTTTATTAGACCTTATGTTTCATAATATTTTTATTCAATGGACTAAATAATTTTTTTTCTTAACATTAAAAATTGAATATATATATACACTGAAAGCTAGCATCCTTTTATTAAAGACTGTAAATTATAACAAATAAATTTGTTTATTACCTTTAGCTGAATCCACATGTCTTTTCCAAACTTTGTATTCATCAAATGGACTGAACCGCAAAAACCTTTCATATAAAGAAAGCTAACTGATTATGTCTATATACTAGCAAAGCAATCTTTTGAGCTATGTACTGTATTATATTACAGTGTCTAACCTCAAGAGGGCATACATATCCAAAAGGTTATTTTGTATAGGGGTGCCCGTCAAAGCCCAACGGCTAAGACTGCGAAGTTGACATACAGCCATTGCTGTGGCAGTTTTGTGGTTTTTTATGTTATGAGCCTCATCAAGGACAATTCTTTCCCATCCTATTCTGAGTAACAATGGCAAGACCTTCAGAATAAACAATAATATATCAATGCCCATTAAGACAGAGCCAGACCCATTCATATATAACTATCCTTAATAATAATTCATTACCTTGATAAAAACAAAAAATAATTCAATTCTAAAAATATAACAAAGAAATATTTTTAAAAAAACCTCTGCTTGCGATGTTTCATTGTCATCAATAGGATTCTCAGCATTTTCTTTTTTGTCTGCACCCACTTCTTTGGCCACTATTTGATAAGTGCTCAGAACTATGTCTGTTTCCAAGAGTCTGTGTCAGTAAACAGGCAAAATAACAGATATCAATGTCAATTATGGCTGAAAGCAGCTCATTTGACAGATTCATAACGTGCGTAAATTAAAAAAATGAATAAATAAGGTTATTTTAATACCTAAGGGAATTCTAGTATTGTATTAAACTTATAATCGAGGGTTGGAAACTGACTTTCAGGATTAAAAGAAAAAAAGGATTTCAACAAAAAAAAAATAATTAACCTACGTATGGATACTTTTATCCCTGTCTGGACCATGATAGAGGACAAATTTTAAAAGCCCTGGCTGAAATCTTCTTTCAATTTCCTTAGCCCACTGATGAATCACTGAAGCTGGAGTAATGATTAATGTGGCTCTTGATTTTTTAAGGCCCTTCTCCACTGAAAAAAAAATTGTGGTTTAATATTAGTCATAAAAAGTTATTATCTGAAGAAAAAGAATACTTGCATTAAGTGCGACATAAAAAAATAATTAGCAATTTTATCTTTCAAGGAACCAGTTAGTGAGATATTATGATTACTGAAACACAGAAATAACTCACATTTCTCTACTTCCTTCTTTTTATTTAGCCACAAAGTCTGACTTTCATCTTCTGTAGTATCTCTTTGATTCAGAATGTGAGATAGTATTGTTAAAGTCTTTCCCAAACCCATGTCATCAGCTACAAAAAGTAATTTTAAAATGTTATTAATCCAATTAACATCTAAGTTGGGAATGCATTTGAATTGTCTGTCGGGAAAAATGTGAAAGAAAATACATGTAGAAAATACATAGATTGTTTGGCACCTAAAAATGGTATTACAGTAATTAGTTTAAATACCATTAAAGAATACATGTATTGATTTAAAAAAAATATAATTTGTGATTTTTAAAAATCAATTAAGTTAGTGATCTCTCAAGTAAAAATATTACTACACATTCTCTTCAAATAAAAATATATTACTTCTATATAACACAAAATTATACTGCATTTAGTGTGATTTAAATTTTAATTATATCAGGGGAGGGTACTTATGTTGAGGTCTTAATCCTATTACATATTCAATGTGCTCAGGTCTCAGGATGTCCTTCTACATGTATAAATAACAGGCTTGAGTTGTTTTTTAAAAAATAACTACAGGTTAGTCAACAGAAAAGACACATATGCATATTAATGTATAGTAACCTAAAAATTAAATAGACCTAAAATTCCTCCAGGTGGATGTTGCTGTTCTCGCCATGCCAGCCAGGCTAGTGCATGCCTTTGGTGGGGCATTAATGTGATTTTAAGACCTTCTGGATCAGGTTGCTCCACATTTTCATTAGGACAAGATTCAAGTTGCCTAAAATTATAAAAGATAAGTACGTGTTAGGGTCAAATGTGCCATAAACAGCCAATGGTTATTTGCCAGTAGCATTGGCTTTTCCGCGCCACTTTCTGTTTAACTTGGCATACTTTCTTTCTGCACTGAAATATGTTATTATGTCACATCTTTGATCCAGTATCATTCAGATCAACTCTTAGAGTAATTAAAATAGCTTCAAAGTATTTAAAGTCTTCTTTTGAAATTTCCCACCACATAAATATCACAACAAATTATATTAAATAAAGCAGTCAGCCTATTTTAGTGGTCAATATGTTTGCAATAAATTTATCTTGCTTTTTTGTTTAAGGCCACTCAACAAACTCATAATTAATATTATCCCTTTCATATAATACTGTTTACATTGTTACTTCAAGCCTGGCTGGTTGCACCCAGGCAATGTGAAAATTGGCCAGTACCATTGAAGTATCAAAATCATCCACAAGGTTCATTTATTTGTATATGATAATTTTATTTAAAATTTGAATAAAGAATATACTTGTGAATCTTGTCTATGGCATCAGTTGTGATCATTCCAACTTCTCTCATTCTTTGAGCAGTCATTCTTCCACCATACAATGTATTAGCTTGAGGGTTAGCTGAAACACAAACATTTTCATTAAATTAACTGCAGAGTAAGTGATATTCCAACTTCTAGTATAACTGAAGCTTAACAAAAACATTTAAACTGAAAAGACATACATGCCAACATCTGCTGCAAATGTTGAGGAAAATTAGAAAATTGTGGATTTAAGTTTAGCTGAGATTGTTCTGAAGATGCACTTGGTTTCTGTGGAAATAAATATGAATTTAGTGCTTTAATTTTGCTTTCAATATTACTACAAAAATGTTAATCTCTATACTTTAATGGGGGAGGGAGGGGGGGGGGGGGGAGGGGGGGGGGGGGGAGGGGGGGGGGGGGGGGGGGGGGGGGGGGGGGGGGGAGGGAGGGAGGGGGGGGGAGGGGGGGGGGGGGGGGGGGGGGGGGGGGGGAGGGAGGGGGGGGGGAGGGAGGGGGGAGGGGGGGAGGGGGGGGGGGGGGGGGGGGAGGGGGGGGGGGGGGGGGGGGGGGGGGGGGGGGGAGGGGGGGGGGGGGGGGGGGGGGGGGGGGGGAGGGAGGAGGGGGGGGGGGGGGGGGGGGGGGGGGGGAGGGGGGGGGGGGGGGGGGGGGGGGGGGGGGGGGGGGGGGGGGGGGGGGGGGGGGGGGGGGGGGAGGGGGGGAGAGGGAGGGAGGGGGGGGGGGGGGGGGGGGGAGGGGGGGGGGGGGGGGGGAGGGGGGGGGGGGGGGGGGGGGGGGGGGGGAGGGGAGGGGGGGGGGGGGGGGGGGGGGGGGGTATCTTTTATATGTAGGACTACATTCAAAAATAGGTATAGTTTTTAATAAAAGGAACTTTTAAAATGTTCCTTTTTAAGGATTTAAAAAAATACTTACAAAAGTTCAGAAGCACAATCTAAAAAAAAAATTTTTAAAGTAGTTAAGCATTTTTTAAATGTACTACATAGAATACTTTTTACCTCATCTCTCTGTGCCCTCTCTTGTTTTTTGTCACTGTCAGAAGTTTGACCTAATTGCACAACAACATTACCAGATGCTGTTAAGTACTTGTTCGGCTGTGTGTCTGCAATACAAAGAAGTAGACAGTAAACATGTTAAATTAAGATCATTTAGCTAATGTTTTATAAAGCTGTGAACGATAACTTGGGAGTAGCTACACAAAGAGATATATGTTTGTCATAACTTACCTCTGGGAAAAGCTGCTAACTGTTTGTCAACATCTTCAATAGATCTTTTGATCAGGGATAATTTATCTAAAATCTTTTTCCCTTTATCTGGGAGACTTGAAAGATTTACAACTCTCATGCTTGCCTTAAAAAATACATTTTTAAAAGTGTAAATTAAACTTAAAATAAACCATACAAAACACAAAAATTTCAATTTTGTGAAAAAAAATTGAGTAATGTATTAAAAATAAACTTTTATGCAAAAACCAAAAGATTTAATACAAAATTCCTTTTAATAGTACTTTATCCAAAAATTAATTGATCTAATTTAAAAATACATATTCATTTTTCTTTGATATACATTTTAACTCCTGTTTTCAATATATCAGTGAATGTAAAATCCTTAAAAATAAGTCATAAGAAATACTGAAATTTGAACAAAATTAGCTTAAAAAATATAAAAAAATTAAATAAATTCTAACACTGCAGGTTAATTGTATCAGAATTTCAATATTTCTACAATAAAGTTTAGGTAAAAGAGACAAATATATTTTACTTTCTGGTACAAGTAACTGTTTTACAATAAGAAAAAAAAAACTTACTTGAATTTTGTGAAGTTCACCAAAATAGAATTGTTTTTTGTCCACTAAACTCTGCAGATTTCCTTCAACTATAACATCATTCAGTTTGACATCTTTATCTGGGGCAACATTTTTCTTTGGTTCATTTATCAAAGACTGCTTCAAATCTGAAAGTGAGGTTGCTTGCACTAAAGACTGAACAGGTTTCTGTGATTGAGTATTTCCAGCATTCACTACAGTTTTAGGTAATGCATCTCTAAGAGATTTCAGATCCATTGTTGATGTATCCTTAGATGGCTCAGATTTAGGAAATGTCTTAGTCCCATTTTGTTTATCTTCACCAAGCAGTTGTGATGACTGAGCTTTAGCTTTACCTGATACTTTTGGGGACTCTCTGTATTCCTTAAAAGATGCACTATGCAATTTGAAATCCTTGGTTTGGTCCTTAGCTAGTTTGGATTCTGCATATGACTTACTTAGACTAGCAAAGCTTGACTCCATTTCATCAGCCTTGGAAAATTCAGGCTGTTCAAGTGTTGATGAATCTACAACCCCAGACATGTCTGCTATTTCAATGACTTGATCATCAATATTGGTGACAGTTTTTTCATTTGCCTTACTTGCACTCAAATTTACTGATTCAGAGTTACTATTAACTGTACCTCTTTTAAGCGGTTTTAAGGATTTAGCACTGAAAAAACTTTCCTTTAAAAAAAAAATTCACTTGTAAGTATAAAAAGTATAAAAAAATATATGTTTAAATTTGACAGTGGCTATTCAACAGCAAGCCATAATAACTACTTTATGTATATAACAAAGGGGTGACCAAACTTTTTGAGCTGCGGGCCACTATGAGTTCTTAAATTCAACAGAATGGATCAGATGGATTGAGGGTTTGTATTAATGAATACAAATTAAATGTAAATGTTACTGATGTGAACCAATGGAGAGGAGAAGCCCAGGTTGAAATCAAATTGGCTCATGTCTCCATTAACATCACAGAACCCCTTTGAATAATGCAGATTAAAAGCTGTATGTGACTATTGCTGATACAAAGCATTTTAAACAACTAAAAATTTGCTTAACATTCAGGAATCTAGCTAGAATTTAATTAATGAAGATCCTTTCTAAACAATACATGAAAAATTTAGGAAAATAATTTTATTGAGAATTTTTACCTTATCAAGATTTATGGAGCCACACCATCTCTGTCCTTGCTTTCTACCACTACATCGAAAGAATTTCCTACATTTAGAAAATGAAATTAAACCTTAATAGCCAATTAATTTAAATTTCACTACAAATGTGTCCAAAAAATGTCATTATTTTTATTCAAGCCACTAACAACAGCAGCATTAAAAAAAAATATAAGTAAAGATTCACATAAGAGTTTTAAGGGCAGATAAAGTGGAGTTTACCAGTTTCTGTAACAAGAACAAACAGTGATATTTTGTGGAAAGCACAATGTTTTGATCCTTTACATAATATTTTCTCCAATAAATGTTATCCTTTTTAAACTGGTAGGACTTAAGGGCATCATTCAGAAAAATCCCCTGTTGCACTTGGGCTCAACCCCTGAACCATAAATAGTTAGGAATATATAAATATAGTTATGTACAACAAGATAGCTTCCCAATCATTTTATATGGTTGCATACATTTCCAGAGTTTGAAAAATTGTTCTGTCACTATAGCCCAAAAAAAGTCCTGGTGTAAAAAGAAAGAAATCTTTAATATCATAGTAATGACTCTTCTTATTTTGATACAACTAGAAAGGAACCTAAGGTTAAAGCTAGAAAAGGCTTAATAATAATAATACATTGTAAAAGATAATGCCAATAAACATTTTATGGCAAAAACTCTTACACTTTCATACTTAATATACATTTTGTAAGTATTGTTTCCCCCTCTACAGTTAACTGGACATGAATCAAGTGAAGTTTGTTTTTGCACGACTTTTCTTTTTTTTCTTAAGTATCTTTACTGTTACTTTTTTATGTGCAGTGTTTTCCCTCAAATTCAGATAGTTCATGCAACATTCTCTTAATTTTTCAGCATAAAATTTAACTGCCACTATCTTTTGCAAAATTACACACATATAACTAAAAGAGAGTAGAAAAGTCCCTACAACAAGATGATCATGTAAGTACATGAATGAGGTTCATTATCAATATGAGTGATAGCTTGCAATATATAAATCTACTATACAATGAATTAAGTGGTGCCACTATAATTCTAACAAACATTTAGCTAATACCTTATTACACCTTTCTGTGAATCATCAAAAAGGGATTGTATTTCAATCATCTCTGATGGATGCTCACTACATTTTTCTGGTGGCAATCTGGTTACAATTAATGTAACAAAGTAAAAAAAACAACTTGTAAAACATAAAATCAGTAGGAATGACATTTTAATGCTATATTTTTTATGCAGTAACGAGAAAAAAAAAACTTTTAAAAAAATATGCTTTTATTAAAATGTACTAAAAAGTAAAAATAAATAATTCCTTAATCAAAAAAAATTGTGTCTTTAAAAAAAGCGTATGCGGCACATTTATCATAGTGAAATTTTTTTAATTGGTTATCATCATTTAGAATATATAAGTATTAATTTTATATAGACTGGACATCAATAAATAGCAATTTCATATAATTTGTATAAAAGCATATAAAAAATAAAAGTTAAAAATTCTCTTTTCGGAATATATACTGCAGTTTTTTTACATGATAAAATTACATTACATAAATATAATTATTCAATCAAGTGTTAGTAAATTGTGCATGTTGAAATGCCAATTATTCACTGTCGCAAGCTCCTCAGCCTATCCTTAAACACTATAATTGATTTCTCTGGGTCTGGGTTGCTAACCAATGCTGGGCTGGGCGAGTTTCAGGTGGGTAGCAACAACTTTAAATTTACAACTTAAATATCGAGATTTTATTTATGCAGAATTACGACTGTATCTCTATATTTTAATAAACTAAAAATTTGTATAACTACAAAGTAAATAGGGAAATCTATATATACAATGAATCAAGCATTAATTTTCATTCTTTTATCCTTCAAAAGTGTTGTCACAGTGTGCAGCGAGGTGAAAAATTTTGAGAACGACTGCTTGAGGTTGTTAAGAACCACATTCCGGTTTAGTAACATTTATAAGAGCTGCAACATATTTAATATGAATTTCTCCCTAATCACCTGCTATGTATTTCTTTGTAAATAATCACAGAAATATGTTGTACTTAAGATTGACATCACACAACACAAGGAGGTGATAGAATTTATAAGTTCTATGAAGCAGCTGTATGTTATGTGATTTGACAGCTGTCACAAAACCCATTTCATGGGATAAATCACTGAGAAACTCATCTGTTTCATCCGTTCTTTTGAAAAGTTCTTAAATTGACAATGTATTTAGGCATCTGTTGTAATTAGATTCACAATATGCTAAACAAAATTTCACACATTTTCATATCTAATTATCTAGCTATGAAAAGCTTGATGCGAATTATGAATTGAACATGTAAAAAAATTGAATTTTTGGTTCGTTTTTAAAAAGACCAATGAGTCTATGT
>JAGDYQ010000179.1:296564-308351 GCA_021962125.1 Bulinus truncatus | reverse complement strand
TAATTAAATAATATATGCACAACTGTTTGGAATTTGTCAAGAATTGCATAGTATACTAACAAATAGTAGTGAAACTGTTAATAGTCATGCAGAAATTTGTTCAAAAATATGTGTAATAGTGTTATAGAAGAAAACATTTTCATTTGAAAAACTAATTATGTCTAATTAATTAATATGTTAATTGTCTATGGTAATGCATTAGCAAATCGCTGTTTGCTCGACTTCCTTTTGTATGTGTCGTTGGTGCAATTGCGCTGGAGGCTCCAACAGTAGTCAGCCATCATATGTATGTCCCATCTTCCTTGATATCTCTCCTCCATCACCCTCATATCCTAATGGAACCTCTCGCCTTGTTCCTCACTGAAGTCCCCAAGGTTACCTGGAAATTTGTCTAAATGACTGTGCAGGTAATGTACCTTGATGCTCATATTTGTTCCACTGTTTCTGAAGTTAGCTAGCATATCTTGCACCAGTTCTTCGTAATTCTCTGCTCTGTTATTACCTAAGAATTCCTGACAACTGAAACAAAACTGTTCCATGAAGAAGCTTCAAGGTGATTTCAGCTTCTCCATGCTCAATCCGGGGAATGATCTGCAAATATACTTGAAGCAATTGCCAGATTAGTCCAAAGCCTTGACAAATTGTTTCATTAAACCTAATTTGATATGAAGCGGTGGGAGAATGATCTTATTTTTGTCAACCAGTGGCTTGTTGGTGATATTTTCTTTACCTACGTCATGGTTTCCCTTGCAGGCCATGCCACTCTTGTCCAATTATCTTGCCTTGCCCTGCTATCCCAAAGGCACATGAAGCATGGGTATTTTGTGTATCCTGACTGCTAACCAAGCAAGAAGTTTACCATTTTTAGATCAACACAAATTGACCACTGATGCTCATAATAACGGACTTTCTGCAATACTGTTTTGATATTCTCATGCTCTTCTTTAAGTGTTGTTGAGTGAGCAATGGGAAGAGATGCATAATGGTTACCATTGTGTTACAGAACGCATTTCAAGCTTCTGATGGAACTGTCTATAAAAAGACGCCAGTCTTCGGAATGGTAGTCTTGTAGCCCCATTTGGAGCAGAAGTCCAGGGATGTCATTACAGTAAACAAGATCTTCCTCTTGGCTGAAATATGGAAGAAGAAACTCTTCTCTTTTCAGGTAAAATGTTATTTTAACTTCTGGTTTGAGAAAATTTCTTTCATTGAGCCAGGTAGCTAAAAGCTCAGATGCTTGCTTGGACAGATTTAGGTCTCGTATTAGGTCATTGAATTCTTCTTGGCTGAATGGTTGAGGTGTTGAAGAACTTCCTTCATAATCGCTTCCACTGTTTTCACCTGCCAAAAACTCCAGATCTTGCCCCTCGTCGGAGTCTGATGGTGAAAGCTCTAATAATCCAGTAAACACTGGTATAGGAACTTCACTGCTATGTGGAATTGGTCTCCTTGCAGATTCAAGATCAGGATAATCCCACTTAGATTTCTTGTGGCGATTGAAGTCATTAACATTCACAATACAAAAATAACAATCACCAAAATGGTCTTTCGGCTCTCGCCATACCATTGGTACAACAAAACTTAGACTTTTCTTCTCACCATTTGTCCACTGCCGTAGGCTCTACACACAGTTTTTGCAGACCTTATGGGGAACCCAAGATATGTCTTGGTCTCCCAGCTTCACACCGAAATAAGCCAAATATGCCTGCTGCACAAAGTCGGTTATATTTCTTCTTTGCTTTTCAATCTTGTATTGTCCAGAGATGTAACAGAATACATTCTGATTATTTTTGCAGCATCTTCGTGATGAACTCATGATGTCTTTAGAAAGCAGAGATAAAATAGAAAAAAAACCAAGTATAGATTAATTAAACAACAGACACAAAACCTATAGCATTTGTTTTACACAAAGGGTGCAATCATATTTTCAAGGGTGTCCAATATGTCAGAAACTAGAGCCAATTCAGCAAAAGCAGTGGCAGTTTTGCAATCAGCACCCATGAATTGCTATAAATTCATTCAAACATTCTTGGCAATTCACAAAAATTTTTTTTTTGTTGGGCTGTGTAATGATTTAATGATTTCACATTTTGATTCGCTTTTGATAGAAACCTTTATTTATAAAATTTAATGAAGAAAACTTGAAAACTCCTGGCATATGCATTAACCATTAATTTATTTTTGAAAGTTTAAAACCAAAAGTCATTATCATTAATATCAATTACTATTAATATAAAATATACTACCATTGAATCCATTATGCATAGAATCTATTACATTTCACTAATACATGAGCTCTTTTTTTTTCTAAACTTCTAACAATGTCTAATGAAATTTATTGTTTTTTTTTTTAAAATCTTTTTGGTGATCATCTCTAAGTTAATTATAGAAAAAATATCAACATCTATAATTGGTCATGTGTTTTATAGGCTGGTGCATTTATTGAAACTTGACATACATATGTTATTTATTTTAAAAAAAAAATCATCCAGTTGATACAAATTACATCGATTATTATTTAATGTATATTTACATTTTATGGGCAGCAGTGTATGTAGGTAAATAATGTTTTGTTGTTTATATTTATTGCTGCCAAGAAAATTGTATGTATTGTTTTGTTTGTGTAAGAGGGATTACTGTTTAGATGACTTTGTTACACTAGGATTACTTGAGCACTTGGATGTTTGTTGATCTGATTTGTCTTTTTAAGAATTTCTTCTCATTTAAAAAAATTTTTAGCCCAAAATTTTATTTTTATAAATTTTTCTTGTTGTCTGTTTGTGAGAAAAGAGAGCTTGTTAAAAACAAACTGTACCCAAAAAAAAAAAGAGGTATAAAATATTAAAAAAAAAACAACAAAAGTTACATCTGAAATGTTGATGTTATGGAATGTTTTTTCTGTAAAGCCTTGATAATTTAATACTCCTGATGTTAATAGCTATGGAAGTTTTTTTTTTTTCTTACTACTTGTTACTTACAAGTGAAGACATTGTACAATTTGATGTTAACGTTGTGTAATATATTTCAGAATATTTAAATATAGTTATCTTTTAATAATGAGCAGCATTTTTTTTCTTACATGCTATGCCAAATTATAATTACTCATTAATTGTATACCATGTCTGAGGTTGTTTGTACAGTTTTCTGTGTAAATATGACGTTTTACTGTATTTATGTACAGATTTGACACCTTTTTCTTAGCATTGAATTCTCCAATTATGTTGTGAATATTCTATTTTATTTATGCAAAAGAATGTTTAATACATGTATTAGCATTCAATCCAATAGATCAAAATAATTATCTGGTTGTTTTTTTTTAGATATGCATTGACTAATACATGTATCATTTATAACATAAATATGTGGTAGATCATTAAATAACAAATCAGGAAAAAAATAACCTGCTTTATGTAAGCTAAGTTATTGTTGCCGATTTGTTTATTTTTATATTGCAATAATACCAGTTTTTTCATTAAAATATGTCATAATATATACATATTCAATGATTTATGCTCAACATTTTTCAGTAACAGAATATTTTTACTTGTGATTTTTTTTCCTATTTTACTGTTTGATTTTTAAACTCTCATCAGTAAGCCATTTATTTACTGATAAATTAGGTGTTACTTTCCAAATCAATTCAAACTTACTTTTTATTTTCGAATCTATTAATCTTTAACAAGTAAATTTGTTTTCTGAAATTTGATATATTTCATAATTAATGTATATACATTTTTTCTTCTCATAATAGCTTTTACTTGTACTATTTATCTTTGCAGTGATTTTTTTTTTAATTAAACAAAGCAAAACTGAAGTTTGCAGATGTTAATTAACACTTAGGCCTAAAACCATGTTCTAAACATTTACTGATATTCCCAACTGTAACCTTGCTCTTGATGCTTAAATTTTGGTATCAAGTATTGATTAGCTAAATTTTATTTACAACAAATGGTTGTGTTTTATGTTATAAACTATGCATAAAAATGTGGCCATAGAATGTTGACAAAAGAATGGCATTATTTGCTGCAAAATTATTGCACAAAGAATTTAAGTTTAAATAAAAATTGTTCTTATGCTGAAATATTTATGTAGAAATTATCTAAAGATTCTTATAATATTCAAAAGGTTAAACTTTCATAAATTTGGTCTTAAAGGTTGTTTTCTTTGGTCCTCATGAAATGTGATTTCTATTATTTATAGAATTTATATATAAGGAAACAAAAAATTAGTAGTTAATTTGTATTAAGGAAAAAGAAATGTATAACATTTAGTTTTTTGTTTATTTTTTTACAAATGATCTCTTATGTGAAACAAGCAAAATTCTTTTAGTGTTATGTATTAAAATTTTGTTTGATATCATTGTTATAATCAGCTTATAGAACCAAACATATTTATAATTTTGTTTATACAAATAGAGCAAATTTGTCTGTTTTTTTTTAATCATCATATTATAAAAATTAATAATCACACCAGCAAAATTAATATTCATCCTATAGACTTGTTGTTGCTAGGTACTCAACACTGTTGGTAAAAGTTTTTATTGACCAGAGCCTATCTGTCAAGAAAGCATGGTCTAAAACTGTGATCCTTATACAAGTCAGAACATATCACATTTTTGTTTCACTGAACTTTGAAAAGCATTGTACTCGGTTTATCAAGGCCCAAGTACAAGTCCAATTTACCTTGCCTGTTGTGTATTATTTGAAAAGAGCAAGTACTGTAAAAAAAATAATAATTTGCATGGAAGGTCTGTTACTGGTTTCTTACACAACAGGGAAAGAATTTATTTTTGTTTTTCACTAAACAATTTGAAGAAAAAAAATTAGCCATTTTCTTTCAGATCTGATTTTCCTATCCAAACTTCCAGATTCTATCATATTATTAATTCAGAAACTGTGTACATAATTTTTTTTCAATTAATATTTGTATTTTTCAAATCAGCTTACTTTTAAAGTTTGATAAATACTATTGTGAATGTATCATACAATAAAAGCAATTAATGTTGGTTCAATTGCATTTGTTTTGTGTTTGAATATTACATGAAATAAAGATGCTAGTCAGAATGTTTTACTTTTGTTAAAATTCAACTAGGTGTAAAAAAAGGTGACAGTGAAATACATGAGTAATATTTACAAAACTATACTTTCCAAAAAGGTAACGGATCAATACAAAAACATAATGTTAAACACAGTGAGAAAACCCATGTATGCTAAATGTGTTGAGAAATTTCACCAAAAACCTACCCTGTTGGGCTTTTATTTTTACATTGTTTACTGAACAATCCTTTCGAGATTTCATTTTCCCCACCTGCAAATGTTCTTAAGCATGACATTAGATTTATCTCATACACTACAGAAACAGCCAACACTTTTATCTTATATGTCACCATGGGCAATGAGGCCATTTTTTCGGGGGGGGGGGCTATACAAAGGTATCTTTGGGGACCCTTGGAAAATGTTGGCCTACATTTGGGACCCCTACAGAAAGGTGGTTTTGGGGGCCCGGGCTAAATTGATGCTAAGATCGCCGTTTTCAAAAATTAGACCCCCCCCCCTTGTAATTAATTGAAAACTAGGGTAACCCTCTGAAAACCCCCGTCTTAAATATTATTTCAGCCCGGCCCCTGACATATTGCCCTTCCTTAAGAAGGCTAGCAAAATACAAGTCCCGACAGATCGATCCACCCCCCCCCCCCAATCACCTTACGCAGACGCCTAGTTTTTGCTTTTCATAACAACGGCCATGTATGTATGATATGAGCCTGAATCAACGCTAGAATCTGTGCTAGTCCGATCACAGCCAGAGTACTGACTTCATGTTAGTACTCTCGGAAGACATATTTCACATAGTTTTTGTTCTTTTCGGATATAGAAATGAACTCCCCATATAGTATCTAATCAAATTGTTCAGCAACATTTTAAGTAAATTAAAAGGAAATCTTTATTTGCATAGTTGATTGTGCACTCCAGGGTGAAATAGTAAAAAAAAAATGTATCTCGAGAAAAAGTGAGGAAGTTACAAAAGTAACAGAAGTAAAATAATAGGGTTTAATTAATGGAGTCTGTATGACCTTGCGCTATTTTGGGATATTCGTGTTGTTAATGGATTTTTATTTTCTCGACTACATTATTTAGAATGTTATCTGGACTCTCAACGTAGTGAGGGCACCAGGTAATTTTTTTTAGGTTAACTTCAACTGATTTTCCATTAAAAATTTTGAGTTACAACTAATTTAAAAAATAGTTTTGTAACATTTTTTTTAAAGTAGCAGGCCTATAAACTTTTTCTAACTGGCCAATTTTCTTTTTTAAAAACGTGTTTTTTTATTTACAAAACATTTAATAAATATTTGTTCTAATTATTTTTCAGTGGGAGAAATGAATTAACGTTAAATATGTTTATTAATGAACAAATAAGGGGGGTAACATATACTAAACACTTATTATTCTTTAACCTATGCCCACACAAAGGTTCGGATTTACAGATAGGCAGACTAGGCCGTGGCCTAGGGCTCCATCGAAATAAGGGGCCCCAAAATGTTAAGTAGTATACAAAAACTTAGCAATGTTTTTATTTTTTCAAAATGGGGCCTTAAATTTGTGTTGGCCTAGGGCCCCTAAAATTGTAAATCCGACTCTGCCCATACACAGTAGGCATATAACCCTGCTGTGTCCCCCACTTCAATCAACTTTACAGAAGTGATACATTTCTTCACTAAATTATCTTTTGTCTCTTCAGTTACCTTCTTTCAGAAGTCACATCTATGTAGTTAAACACGTAGGCCTACAGATGTGTGTGTGTGTTAAATTCATTTTAGCACATGAATAACATAAATAAATCGATATTGTTATATGTGATTTAATACCGACTACATTTAAAACTGACGAAAACCCACATGACAGCTTTGGCATCCTGCTTCTTAATTTAGCTTTCCGATTTATTAAAACCGCAAACGTGTGTGTGCGTGCGTGCATGTGTGTGTGTCAGTTGAGCAAAAGTTTCCCAAATTTACCTGTCTCTTTTTAACGGCCTACATTCACGTTTCTTAAAACACACACACATGACTTTAGCTGTCCCAATGTTTACATGCATTCCATCGACGGTAGAACTAAATCAAACGTGTTATACAGACCTAGTTTGGACAGATATTGTAGGCTTTAATCTCCATTTTAAAAAAAGAAAAGAACTATTCCGCAGTTGGACTTAAAACTAAAATAACTAAATCAAAAAGTATGAAATTGACTTTAATTTTAAAAATAACATCACACATGTGACTTGGTGACGTCTAAGGGTAAGTCACCTGTTGTTGTTTTTTTTTTTGTTTTGTTTACTGCATATAACTAGTTACATTTTTTCCTTCTTCTCGCTTTTAAGTGTTAAATGTGACTGTCCTCATCAACGAGATGGTCGCTTTCATTTAGGAAGAAATACAAATCTGTAACCCCCACTGAATATATATTACAATGCGTTTTGTCTGCCCCCCCCTGCTTATTTGTTCTACTTAGTAAAATGTATTACCTGCCCCCCTGCTATTGCCTGGCCCCTGCTGTAGAATGCCTGGCCCCTCCTGTAAAATTTTCACGCTACGGGGCTGTTTAGTTACAACTAATTCAAAAACTTTTTTAACTAGGTTTTAAAAAAAAAATTACTAAACATTGATCAAATCATACATCAGTTGAAGAAATGACTCAACATAAACACGTTTATTCAGGACAAATAAGAAAATACATGAAACGTGGTATATGGATAAAAAAAATAAACTAGGACACCCCCAACCCATTTTTTCAGGCCCTTGACAAATATATCATTGGGGGCCTTAGGGGCTAGTTGTTTTATACCATTCTCTTACTTGATCTTGAGTTATTTTCATTCTTACTCCATGACTTGATAGCTAAAAATAGTTTAACACCAGTGAAAAATAATATAGAAGTACTCGGCTACTAAGTTGAAAATCGGATCACCCTCAATAGATTTGAAAAGTAATTTGCGAATGCAACTACAGTATATGTATATAACCTCTCATTGTGTCTATCTCCCTCCAAATACTTCCTGTACAGAGATCTCTGTGATTGATGTGATGTTTATCAGATGACCCAATGTTGAAATCGATACCTCTGTTTGGACACGTTTGCCAATAAACGTCTACGCTACAGCTGCAATACATGGGGGCACTTAGGAGATATATAGAGAGCCATTCTTATGGATAGGTATACTGACTGCATTGGGCCCAGCGGCGCCACTATGGTTGGTGTCACCTGGTGCGGAAAATTCAGGGTGTCACCCCGCTCCCCCTCCCCCCCAACTATCTAAAGACTTCCACCTTGAGCAATGGGAACTATTTCGAATTTTCTTACACTAGACCTTAGAGAATTTACTTTCAAATAAACGATAGTATAACTGACTGTTTTTCAGAAAGATGTACATACTTTCAATAAACTGTGATTGCAAACCACTTCTCCGATTTCGGGAAACCACGTGACAAAATGCGTCATTTTTTTAAAAACGCGTTTACCAATAACTCCTGATTGATCCAGCAGCTTTGTATTCATTTACCAAAATTCTAGACGCTCTGCGTGGCGACATCCTGTGCTACTGCTCTGCATAGTGGTACACTGGGCTACTGCTCTGCATGGTGGTATACTGTGCTACTGCTCTGCATGTTCGTACACTGTGCTACTGCTCTGCATGGTGGTACACTGTGCTACTGCTCTGCATGCAGGCACCCTGTGCTAATGCTCTGCATGCAGGCACCCTGTGCTAATGCTCTGCATGGTGGTAAACTGTGCTACTGCTCTGCATGCAGGCACCCTGTGCTAATGCTCTGCATGGTGGTATACTGTGCTAATGCTCTGCATGCAGGCACCCTGTGCTAATGCTCTGCATGGTGGTAAACTGTGCTACTGCTCTGCATGCAGGCACCTGTGCTAATGATCTGCATGGTGGCACCCTGTGCTAATGCTCTGCATGGTGGCACCCTGTGCTACTGCTCTGCATTGTGGCACCCTGTGCTACTGCTCTGCATGGTGGTACACTGTGCTACTGCTCTGCATGCAGGCACCCTGTGCTATGCTCTGCATGCAGGCACCCTGTGCTAATGCTCTGCATGGTGGTAAACTGTGCTACTGCTCTGCATGCAGGCACCCTGTGCTAATGCTCTGCATGGTGGTATACTGTGCTAATGCTCTGCATGCAGGCACCCTGTGCTAATGCTCTGCATGGTGGTAAACTGTGCTACTGCTCTGCATGCAGGCACCTGTGCTAATGATCTGCATGGTGGCACCCTGTGCTAATGCTCTGCATGGTGGCACCCTGTGCTACTGCTCTGCATTGTGGCACCCTGTGCTACTGCTCTGCATGGTGGTACACTGTGCTACTGCTCTGCATGCAGGCACCCTGTGCTAATGCTCTGCATGGTGGCACCCTGTGCTACTGCTCATGTTTTTAATTGTTCATTTTGGCATCACCCCTAAAATGGTGTCACTGTGTGCGGCCCGCATCCCCTTAGTAGTGACGCCAATGATTGGAACCCATCCAATATAAAATCTAATCTGAGTCAGATACGTTTGCGTACATACCCCAAATAACTCTAAAATTATCTTTAAAAAAAAGCCGTGGATATAAGCGTAAACAACTTGAATATATAAACAAATAGGTGTGTTAATATATCCGAGTGAGCTTTAAGTAAACAACTAATGGTCCTTTAGAGACGTATTATTAAAAAAAAATTTTTCAAAGTGACCAATAATCGTGTGGTTGGCAGCATTTTTTTTGGGGTTGGGGGGCGCACTTACAAAATATCAGTAAACAGATATGTCTATCTCTCTTCTCTCTCTCTTTCTCTCTCTCTTTCTCTCTCTCTCTCTCTCTCTCTCTCTCTCTCTCTCTCTCTCCCCTCCTCATGTTTCATGTCTGCATGCTTGAATATATTTCAACCTTGAATATCTAACTTCAATGTAAATCAAATGTTATTTCAACTGTATCATGTAAAATATTTGTTTAGCGAACAGAAAGTCTCATAACAACAGACGGACACACCGTGTCGATTTACTGCAACACTACGAATCACTGGTGTGTAACATTTTTATATTTTACGTTTTGAAAAGAGTTCGACCGTGACAAAAGCAACTGGGTTATATTTCAGAGAGTCGTAAAAACAGAGAAAGACGTTCTGTTAACGGGTGAATAGGGAGGGATATGCGGTCTTCTAGGATTTTCAAATCTCTTGTTGAGATATCCTTGGCTACATAGTGGTATTATCTTAACATAAAATAAAGATACACGAGAGTATAAAAATGGAGAGGATTAAATGAGTGTTGCGGAAAAATATCCATACATTACAGAGAGTGATACGGCGAAAAATGGTGCACAATAGAGATAACTAATTTAAACAGACGCTACTGTTTGAGCCTGATTCTCTGATATTGAAAATTTGAATTCTAGTAATCTGCCGCGGTGCAGTTTTATCATGTCAGATAATGGTGTTCATTCTTTTAGCTTCACTGTGCTGTACCGATAGAGAACGATGGTTTCTCTGATACGACTAACTAAACAAATTAAACAATAGCTGATCGGAAAGGGTAAGGGGGTGGGGGGTGTTAGACTTTATAAAGATAGAAACTATTCACCAAAACGCCGATGCAGTATTTATAACAATCGCATCTCCGTAATATTGTAAACAGAAATAATACATTGAGCCCTTTATTTGAATGTATAGCTCACTAAGATATACAGGCAGAACAATTTTGTTCCGAAATCGGTAAAGGATCGAGGGATGTCATGACCGCACGGGGGGGGGGGGAGGCAGGCCCTGCGTCTTTGTGGGGACTCGTCGATTTTCTTTTATAATCATCTATAAATGACTTTGGCAAATTGGGTGAACGGGGGAGGCATGGTTGCCATCGAAGTACAGAAGGAAGTTCATGGCCCCCTTTCATGTGTACAGGCTGCAACCAAGAGCGTAGTGTTAGTGGCACCCTGCTATTAGAGTGCCCTAGGGCATGGCGCGGACTACAGGGTGTACCAGAGTCGGGTCTTGCTTGTCATTGGTCTGTACGGCAGTTTTACAATGTTGAGGAATACAGCGGCGAGTTAGAGCTCAAGGGCTCTAGGAGACTAAGTCTCAGTTCGCATCTAAACTGACATAGTTCAAAGAGAGAGGACCTTACAACAATGCAGGATTTACGTATAAGCGCTACAGGCCCACCGACAGAAATTTCGGGCCCCTGGCAGGGCTGTCACGGGCCGCCCGTGCTGATAATAATATTTTCAAAAGTTGATTGGCCAGCTCAGTCCGGGCCCCTAAAACTCACCCTAAAACTCGCCGGGCCCCGAGGCATTTGCCCGTCTGCTCCCTGCTCCCCCTATCGGCGGCACTGATAAGCTACAGAATTAGCTATAGCTTAGGCCCCCACTGACATATAAATATCTAAACTTCTAAAGGGCCCCACATCTCAAAAAGCCAGTCTTATCAAGTCTAAATCCGGCCCTGCCTACAAATGCTGCCCCATTGTTCTAAAAATACTTAAGAGGTAAAAATTCTGGGTGTCGAGTTTTTATAAAATTTAGTGCGGGGCATCGAACGAAAAAAGGGTCAAAACAAAAAAAAACATTTGGTAGCCAATTTTATAATGATTTGAAATAAAATGTATGGCCATTTTCAAAATATAATTGAAAAAATAACCTCGTATTTTCTATCATTGCTAACGCGTTAATCCTTCTAAACTGTGTAGGCTTAATTGCTATTAAGCAGATCGGAATATAAAAACATTTTGAACACATTATGTTTAT